>OZ038325.1:2337771-2592771 GCA_964035795.1 Pterobdella sp. o SKG-2022 | reverse complement strand
AATAGAGTTATTAATCTAACACAGGTCTTTTAACGTGTTAGTGAGATCTATTTGTAATGTTTCGTGATTCAATATTAATAATAAAACCAATAATAAGAATAATAATAATTATAATAATAAAATAACAATAACGTTAATAACAAAAATGACAATAAGGATATAAAAATGAGAATGACTCAAATAATAAAGATGATAAAAGACATAAGAATATATATTTTATTCTTATTGTTATTATTTTTATTATTTTTTTTTTGCAATAATTATTTTTTTTTTGTTTTTTTTATTATTTTTATTATTATTATTGCACAATAGGTTGGAAGCCCGCAGCTAGACAATCAGCAGAATGCTCGTCTGACAAAATAGAAGGAAAACATAATAAAACTGCTCTTTATAAGGTAATAAGTTTGGTTTTTAATAAAAAAAAATCATAATGGTGAAATAATATTTTTTAAAAATAAAATAAATGATAAAATAAAAGTAATAAAAATAATAATAAAACAATAAAAATAATAAAAATTAAAAAAGCAACAATAAAAGTAATAACAATAATAATAACAACAAAAATATGGTTGATAAAAACAACAATGATAGAATGGTATTCTGCCTTATTCTGTTTCCTCCTCAACTTTTCCATTTTTCCTTTGTTTTAATACGGATCACACCCATACTAATAATGGCATCAAATCATTTTTAAAATTTTTAAATTATTTGTTTCTTCCATCATATTTATAATTAATTTATATTCAAGCAAAATTTTTTCAGTAAAACCATTTTAGCTATGTTTCTTATCACAGTATTCTATGATAAAACCTTTCTTTTTATCCTATTAACAATAGAGTTTTTTATTATATTCCCGAAAAAAGCACTCGGTTTTTTGACTATCACAATTGCAGTGCCATTATTTTCATTTTTATGTTGTTAAAGTATTTTTATGTATACTATTTTGAGAGTATTTTTATTATTATTATTATTATTATTATTATTATTATTATTATTATTATTATTATTATTATTATTATTATTATTATTGTTATTATTATTATTATTATTATTATTATTATTATTATTATTATTATTATTATTATTATTATTATTATTATTATTATTATTATTATTATTATTATTATTATTATTATTGTTATTATTATTATTATTATTATTATTATTATTATTATTATTATTATTATTTTATTATTATTATTATTATTATTATTATTATTATTATTATTATTATTAGTATTATTATTATTATTATTATTATTGTTGTTGTTGTTGTTATTATTATTATTATTTTACTATTATTTTCACCTGAAGCAAATTTCTTCATAAATTGTGCGCTATAAAAATTTATATAAAAAGAATAATTAGTTATGGTGCCGTTTATTTTTTTTTAATATTTTTTAAAGTTACGAGTGGCAGTGAATCACATGTTATAATTTTGATTATTCTATTAATAAAATATTTATTATTATTCTTGTTATTATCTTGTTATGATATTATTCGAGGTTTAATGATGGTGGTTGTGCTCAAGTACTAGGAAAAAAATTTTAAATATCCTTAATGGTTAATTAATCACTTTTAGTTAATTTGCAACTTTTCTTGATTTATTTTTATTCAATTTTTTCAGTATTGTTTTCACGATTTTTCTCTTATTTTATCACTAAGATTAAAATTTAGTGTTTTTTTCCATTTAATGTCTCACCATTTTTATCATTTTATATATTTTTATTCTCATTGCTATGACAGAAATTTGGCGAAGCGGTTAGGCTTGACGAGCTTGGAGCCGTGAGCTGATATCTGCATGCATGCAGCAGGAGGAATGTGGTCTTTTTAGCTTACAACACAGTAAATCTAATTGGACAACACCTTCTGTGTTAGAGCAGCTTTTTTGAAGGGACATTGCTTACCCTAAATAAGGAAGGGTCTAGAAAAGATGACCTAAAAATAGCTTGCCTACTTCAACCTGATGTAATGTAATGTAATGCGGTATTTATAAAGCGCTTTTCCTTATAGATCAAAGCGCTTCCTACAAATTTAATGTAGCAAAAACACACTGTGGAACAGGTTCTAATTGTCGGCCCACGTGGGGTCGAACTCGGTAACTAGCTAATTAGTCGAATGCTCTATCTCTGAGCTATACGGGCCAACCGCGGCTGATGGGTGTTTAGACCAGCGGTGAGAACTATTAAGTAAAGCTTACTATGGTTTCATGAAATATCAGATCTCTTTGAAATAGTCCACAAAAGCTTGAAAGACTCACAGATAAAAGACGCTTTTTACAACGAACTAAAAAGAATCTTGGATAAATTGATACTTCTGCGGGATCTAAATACAACCTGGCCAGGTAAACTAGAAAATCAGGACATTGGCAAAAGTAACGGCTATTTAATACTTTCATTATATGTCGAGTTTAATTTGTGCATTACAAATACTTTCTTCAGATTGCCAAACAAACATTAATGTACTTGGATTCATCCTAAATCTGGTCGATCACGTGACTACAAGGCAAAAAGATTTTTAAAATGTACGAGCCACAAGAGTTGAGAGAAGAGCTTCAATCTAAGGTCTATCAAGTTCATCTTCTCCAGATAAACTCTATTTCCAAAAGAAAAGCTTTTGTGAAGGCTAGAGCTGAAATAAAGAAAAAAACAAAATTTTTGAAAGACAATTAAATTTTACGTCGATAAAATGGCAAGATAGGATTTCAAATATAGAAGTTTTATCCCATGCAGATTCTCCAGCTGTTTTATATTTAGTTTTTGCTGCGAAATTACGCTGGTTGGGCCATGTTGTTCAAATGATATTCTTTAAAATAACTATCTATTGGAATTATATTCAAAGATGTCTTTCATCAAACAAAGAAAAAACTGGAACAAACTCAGCTGATTTGGAGAACCTGGCAAGCGATCGGTCTCGATGGAGAAACGCTATCAAAAAGGGATTTAAGACATCCGTGGTAAAAAAACAAACAGAGGCTTTAAACAAGCATTTCAAAAAAGATAACAAAATAAGTGTAGCCGCACCAAAGGTTTGGACCTTTCTTGAATGTAGTAAGGTCTGCCTATCCAGACTAGGTTTAGTAAGCCCTCTTAGGAAACATTGGAGGAAAACGTCATCATTCAGAATGGATAGAATGGAATGATTTCTATATTATTATTTTCATATTTATTTTTTTACTGTTCTTATCTGAGAACAGTTTATGGTATTTTATTCACTTCTCAATAGTCAATCAAATAGAACCAAATATGTTTTATTAAATAAAAAAGTTGCCTTCAAGTGAGAATGTTCATATTTGAAAATTAAAGCTGGAAAATATCAATTCAAAATATTTGATAATCGCTACAAAATTCAGGCTAAAAGTAAACCTCTAAATTGAAAGGTGCAAATGCGTTTGAAGGTTTCCCAAAGTCAACGGGGGTTTGAAATATTTTGTGCGTGAGTTCAAGTTAAGTTTCTATTGAACATCAATTTAATTGGGGTATTTGTTTATCTATTTTATTATGTATTAATCTATTATTCATAAAACCAATCCATCTATAATTGTCATCCAATCAAAAAACAGGAGTAATTTTAGAACTTCTCAGAAACCTTCTATTGGATTTGATATGTAGGTCAGCAAACTTCGTCACGATCCAAAACTTCAATGCGTCATAGAAGAACTCAAAAATCTCGACAAAAGTATACAAAGTGGCGCCTAATAATAGACCTAAAGCCCCGCCCACATCACTCAAGAGTCCCATGAAGGAGTAGGCGGGCTTAGTGACGATTGACAGGTACTGCATTGTGGAGTAATACACCTGCGATTGAATGGGGGAGGAGTTTGAGGGTGGTTGGATGTGTGGTGGGGTGGAGTTATGTTGAATTGGGGTGAAGGTTAGGGTTTCGTTGGGGAGAAAAACTCTAAGAAAATATTGGCTGTGGCATCTGTGGCTGTGTTAGTTTGGAAGAACAATTTCATTAAAAAAAGATTTTACTTGTCATAAAATGAATGAAAATATAAGGTTTGCTGTTTTCATCAATAACTTGAACTCCTAAATACATCATCTAAACCCATCATATGTGCACCTCCTCTCCCATCACCTACCTTCCCCGAGCCCATTTTGACCCACCCCTTTATCACCTGAACAGCCACATAGTTTTCCATGAGGATGTCCTTTGTGATTGTGACAGGCAGCTTCAGATCGAACACCTCGCTGAAGTTTGATGCCAGAGCTGCAAACCTTTAGAAGGTTCAATGCTTGTTTATTATGGCACAACTCTAACTGCTCAATAAGCCTAAATTCAATCAACCAGATCTTACTGCTTAATAAACTTAATAGAGAAAGTTCCGCATTAATTAAACCCTCAATTTCCAACCTTCAACTTTAAAGCAACCACTTCTCAGTAAAACACACTATGGAAACTTTCCACATACCAAAAGACCCTATAAACCTCCACCCAACATTCCACCGCCACCCTAAACCCTTTCTTCCTTCTACCAACACACCCCATACAAACCACCCACCACTACAACCTACCTATTAGAGAAGATATTCTGGGAGATGGACAGCTGGTAGGTATTACTCTGACATTGAGGAGGGCAGTCGCAAGAATTAGCACCACTCTCAGTAGTGTACTTGTACTGGGCGGGGAAGGCGCATTTGTACATGTCGTATAAGGTGCATAAGGGTATCTCTTCCATCCCTGTTTGAAGGGAGAGGGCTGCTTAGAGAGTGGGCCAAAAATTTTGTTTTCTTTGTATGTATGAAAAATTCAGGATTCAGTTGAAAACATATGGCAGTGCTATCAGAAAAAATTTTAACAAACACAGGCACAGCAACACAAACGCAAAAAACAAAGAAACTACACAAGAAAACACTCACATACACATAAACAAACACACTCAACCTTGAGCATAGTGAAGCCGACATTTACACATCCTGAAAACAAACATGCTTTCACACATGGTGATGCAATCTGCTTGGTAATACCCTAGAGTGTCTCTGCAGGTTCCGTATGGGGGTGGTTGTCTGGAGATCTGTGTGGGGATGGGGGCATTGAGCTATAAAGGAAAGGGAGGGGGATAGAGGGCATAGAGTGGATGGAGGTAAAAGAAAAAGGGGAAGAAGAGAAGGAAAGAAAAAGGGGGAGAGAAAGGAGTGTTAAAAAGGCAAAGAAAAAAAGGGGTATGAACTGGAGTGGGAGAAGAGGAAGGTGTGAGAGAAAATGAAAACATTTTTAGTGAGTCGTGGAAAAAGTTGTAGAAAAGTTGTTATCTGTGTAGAAAAAGTAAAAACGGTGGCAGAATTGGACAAAAGTGTGTAGTGATGCATTGAATGGACTAGAAGATGTGAGAGATGGGGGTGATATGAGAGTGGTGTTTTGTAAGGCCTAAAAGGTTGAGAGATTATATGGGCAAACACTCACACACACACACACACACACACACACACACACACACACACACACACACACACACACACACACACACACACACACACACAGCGTTGAAGGTGACAGAGACAGAAGTGATGAAGCCTGGAGAGAGCTTAATGGCTGCTTCCTGCATGCGAGGAAACTCATTTGTGTCGTGGAGCAGGAGCTAGGGGGTGGATGGATGGATGAGTGGGTTGGTTGGCAGATGAAGGATTGGATGGGTGGATGGATTTAATAATGAATAAATAGATGAAAAGATAGATAAACTGATTGATGGAGGATGGGATGAATAAATAAAGAGATAAAGAAATCTTTTTTAAATTAGTTTGTTGGAAATATTTGCATAAATATGACTGAAAAAAGCAAGTCAAAACAGAAAAATCCAAAAAAAAATAAAATAGAAAAGTCCACAAGCCCCCTAAGACTCTGAATCCAGCAGAAGGAGATGAAGTTCCCAAGTAATCCCATTGGTTGACGAAAAGTGCCAAGGTCAAACCATAAAACGAACCTGCCCTCGTTACAGTGAGGTTGAAGTCCGCTGATTGGTTAGTGGGTGGAGTTAGTTGGAGGGAAAAGTTTTAGTTAAATTGGTTGGTTGGTGACTATTTCCTAAAAAGGATTTTCAAAGTTTCCATCTTATAAATGAAACTACCATGTTACTATTATTAAATAAAACATCAATGAAAAATAAAGCATAAAATTTAAACTAAGAGACTGCATCAATATGAAAAAAAACATAAAACACAAAACGGTATGCAAACTGACAAGCTTTGATTGCGAAGCACCTTCCCATATTGGTCTCGATAGTTTTAAACTTCGACAAAGCACACACACTTGCACCCCAATTACACTGTGAGGGGTTGGGTAGTGAGTGAGGTTAGGTTGTGGGTTGGGTTGTGAGTGAGGTTAGGTTTGGAGATGAAGGGTGATTGAGGTTAGGTTGTGGAGTGGGTGGTCTTTTGTGGGTAGTGAAAGATGGAGAAGAAGGGTTGTGTGGGTGAGTAATATGGGAAATGGGTTATGGTCTGAGTGGATTGCGGGATGAATGATTTTTGGTGGGTTGTGAGTGGAGGGATTAATTGATGTTAACGAAAGTTTTTTTTTATAGTTTTTTGGTTTTTTTTATTTCCGTTACTATTATTCAAACGCTGAAAATTTATTCATATAAAGCGCTATAAAAATTATAAAAGTAAAATCTACACTGTAATAAGCTTCTGTGATTGGTTGAGCCAGCAGCTGTCTAACCTCCTCCCATTGGGACCTCACGTGGTTCAGGATTCATTCATTTATTTCTCTTCATCCATCATTCAATTTACACTATTTTTTTTCATTTTTCATCGATTTCTCTATCGTATATCTATCAAAGAATCTTTCATCATAAGACTATCGTGCTTTTTACCCATTTATCTCTAATTCATCAAACCAGTAATCTATTTATCCATCCTAAACTCATTCAACTATCCATCCATCCCTCTTGAACTCATGCAACCACCCATCCATCCCAAACTCATCCAAACATCCATCACTCATTCATGCACCTATTAAAGTCTGGAAGTGTAGAAGGATCAAGCTTTATGTTTTCAGTCACTGAAGCCTTAGCAAGGGGCGGGTACAAAGCTGTCAATAATGGAACCAAACCTGTGATTAGTCGTAGTTATGAATAAATTATTTTATGAATAATTATTCCATAATAAACATTTATTAGACTTTAATTAATACTTTTTTTTTTATCTTAGACAAATTATTTGTATTGGGAATTTTATAAATAAATTTTTGATTTCCAAATAATTCAATCTTGAATTGAAACCTTTTTTCCTAAATGTAAAACCAACCAAAAAGTCCCCCTTCTCAACCCAAACCTACTAACTGAACCTTATAGATCTAGTTATTTCTATAAAACCACACCCACTATTCATAATTTAAACTAACACACCAAACCCTTCACAACCACACACTAAGATATCGTTCAACCACCTCCTAACTCACCTCCCAAACAACCCACCCTCTCACGGAACAACACCCACCATTTTTGACAATCACCCACTTAGCAACACGTTCAAATGCCTACCAAACACGCAACCAACAAACAATCCAACCATCCACCCATCATACAATTCACCTATCCCTAAACAACCAACATCCTAAACAACCCACCCACCAAACTTCCTTGCTATACTCATTCTGGCAGCATTTTCATTACAGATGGTCACCTGTGGGAACTCCAAGGTTTCTGCGTTCACCATGTTGATGTTGGTGCTTGTGGTGTAGCTGGTGTATAACAATATACGGTCCTGTTAGGGGGGAGTGATGGTTAAAGAGATGATAGGTTGGGGAAGGTAATAGGTTAAGGTGGATGATGATGTTTTCAAGACTAAGTGAATGATCCTAGTACAAAAAAATTTGAATCGTGAACGTATTAACTCAACAACACAAGGTTTTTTTGTGAATCTAGCTCACATTATCAATCTTCAAAATTATTGTGAACTTTTTCGCACCCACCATCTGAACATTACCCCCTTTCTTCCCCCATCTCACGGTAATCTGGTACACAGCAATGGCGACTCCTACAAGAACTAGGAAACCCCAAAAATACTGTCTAAGCTTGGGTCTTGATTTGTCGAAACAGTACTTAAAGCCAATAACTGACACCTGAGATGGCAATGATGTAGTGGTATGGTACGAGGTGTTGTGGGTGTAGTGGTGGTGGTTGGATGATGATGGAACGTGCAGTGGTGGTGGGGTTTGGATGGGTGTGGTTGTGGTTGAATGAGTGTGAGGTGGTTGAATGGGTGTGGTGGTGTTTGAATGGGTGTGGTGGTGGTGGAAGGGGTGTAAAGGATAGTGGTGTGTTGGTTTGATGGGGGTGTGATATAGTGGGTGTAGTGGTGGTGTGATGTAGTGGGTGTGGTGGTGGTGTGATGTAATGTGGTAGGGCAAGGGTTGTATTATAAATGGACACGTTAGGGTAAGGATGGGGGTGTGGTTGAAGCAGTAAAATAAGGGAAGTAGAGTTTTTAAACTTGTGATATAATTAATAGGTGTAGTAGTGAGAAGGATGTTCCGATGAGTTGGGGAATGGAGAAACGTGGCTTGTATTCGTTGTTGAAGTTCGTAGTGTGCTTGAAAGTATATGATTGATTTGTGTAGGGGAATTTGAATAATGTGTACCAGTTTTGTATGAAGGTTTTAATACTAAAAAATTAATGAAATAAAATGAAAATACTTAAATAATTATAACAATTTAAAGCGATCGATGCTTGACTTAAATACTTATATATAAAAGAATATTTCAAAAGGGAACTTCTTGGAAGAACGAGAAAGCCATGGTATCGAAGTAATTGGACTTTTTCATGGAAGAGAGTCTACTCTCGTTTAGATGCAGGTCGTTCTCCGTTTCTATATTCAGCATCTTCAACTTCGTAGCCATTTTGTTGTTATTCATTTGGTTGAAAAATATTTTTTTGGTGATTTAAATATGGTTTATTTATCAGGTTTGTTTTATTTCCGTTTGGATATTGGTTTTAATTTTGTTGCGTTTAATTGTATTTCCCGCTACTCAGATTTTGTCCGGAAGCGAAAGTTAAGTGTTTTAAAGCTTCTAAGAAATTCCACAAGTGCAATTTTATGAGAATTTTTATAGCGTATTTTCCAAAAAATATGATGGCAGAAACATTTAATCGATACCAGTTCAATAGCGACTCTTAGCTCTGTCATTAACGCAAATTATTCAATAAATCTGAGAAAATTACTCTTTTGAAGTTTCTTAATTGATTTTTTTGGTTTTTGAGTGCAATGCTGAATTCGTTAATGAAAAAATGGTTATTTTAGTTGGTTTATATAGATAAATAAATGAAATCTGTCAAAAATTAATTTTTATAAATATTGTGAGTTTAAAAAACTGCAATGTATTATTTATATTTTTAAAACTTTCAGTTTTTACTTTTATTTTTTAGTTTATTTTCTTAAACTGATGTTTTCATTGTTTCGAGTTGAATTCACTTGTATCGATACTTTATTATTTTATCGTTCAAAAAATATGTTTAAATCAGTATTCTATTTTTAGATGTTTTTAAATTTCAAAATAATTTATTTCAAATAGGGAATCGTGATTTAAAAAATGGGAGATAAGAAATCAAGCACAGTGGAGAGGTATTTTCGGAGATCAAACAAACGAAGATCTCATTCGCAACAAGAATCTCCAAAAAAATTAAAAGTTGAAGACTCTTCTATTATCTCCATACACAAAACGAACATTAGCGATAGCATCGAGCTTTCAAGTGGGTTTCAAGACATTATTTTTCAACAAAAACAAAGTTTATAGATATGTCAAAAAAGCTTTTTTCAAAATTATGCTTGTATAAATTATTTGATAATCTAGTTTCAAAAATTTTGTGGCAATTTGAAAAACTTTGAAAATAGCCATTCATGTTGAATAATTCATAAAAAATCTTATCGTCATATCAATTCACTTAGAAATACAAAAATAAAAACACAATACCAAAATTGATACACAAAACTAACCAAAAAATTGTAGTAAAAGCCTGCCATATTAAGCTACAGACAAGTACTCGCCAAGTGACCAAATGTATTCTATCCAGAAACCAGCTTGTTTTCTTTTTTCCTCCACCAATCCAGTGTAATCATTCTTGGTTAATTTTATATGGAATCATTCATTTTTAGTTATATAGATAGGTAAATATTCACATTTATAAAAGCAGTAAAGATTTATCTAATTTTATATTATCACTTTCAATTATGCATATAAAACATAAATACATATGTGTATATGCATTGGAAAATTTTAAACATAATTACACACACAGTCATCTATGCATAACAGAACATACATACACAAACACCCATAAAAAAGAAAAAATATTGATTATGTATAAAAACAAAAATTCTAAACAACAACCAACCCACACACAGCCAATTTGACGATAAACGTTGGTGACATTACAATGGTGAACACATCATCCTCATTCCTTGACATCTCCCTCACCCTCTCTTCTCTTCGACTCACCCTCTACCTTAAAAGATCTATCTTCTCACTCCCTCCCAGTCTCAGTATGGTGGGGGATGTTTGTGGGGTTGTGTGTTTATGGTTTGTTTTTGTGGTTTTATATGTGTTGGATTTGTCTATGTGGAACTGTGTGTTTGCTTTGTTTATTTATTTTGTTTTCTGTTGGGTTTTAAGGTTTTTATGGGAAGGTGTGTGTTTTAAGCACATGTTGCTTTTTTGAATGCACTCTCCAATTTCAA
The DNA here is from genome assembly GCA_964035795.1 of Pterobdella sp. o SKG-2022. Classification (NCBI taxonomy): domain Eukaryota; kingdom Metazoa; phylum Annelida; class Clitellata; order Hirudinida; family Piscicolidae; genus Pterobdella; species Pterobdella occidentalis. Next base: position 2,582,094 of record OZ038325.1, on the reverse strand, counting down.
CATCATTATCATCATTGTAGCATCATTATTCTAACCATCATTCTTTCCATAGAGGTAAATCGTTTAGACATCCGTCTGAGTGAAGATGAGAGGCTGGGACGAAGGGGAGACTTTGTGGGCAACCTATCCCAGCTTGTTCTCAACAAACCAGATATTACACTGTCTTGTAAACAGAGTCCTAAGAAGAAGAGTGTGGTAGTGGTTGGTGAGGTCGAGGAGGAAAAGGAAGAGGAAGGTTGTGGTGGTCGAGAGGATATTAGTTGTGGTGGTAAAGAAGAGGATGAACTTCGAGGTGGTTGTGATCTTATTGATATTGGTAGTGAAGAAAGTGATAATAATAAAAGTAATGGTGATTATAAAATAAATAATAATAATGATAATAGAAACATTTCTAATTATAAAAGAACCGTTATTGATATTGATAAAACTATGTCAATTTTAAAAGAAACCAAGTATTCACCCACGAAATATAAAAATAATAATTCTATAAACAACACACCCCAAGCCACAAAAACAATAAACATAAAAGAAATAATAATAAATGAAAATAATAACAATAATAAAAATAGCGATAATAATGGTGAAAAAAAAGTGATTGAAAATAAGGGCAGTTGTCGTGTTGTTGTGGATAATAATAATAATAATAAAAACAATGATAATAAAGACATTGATAATAATAAAAATGACAGCAATAATAATATAAATAATGTGTCTAGCTCGTTAGACTTGTTGTCGGCGTATGAAAGTGCTGATGAAGATTTAGATGATGATAATAATAATGATAACGATAACAGTATAAATAATAACGATAATAATAACGCTGTTAAAAATAAAAGTAATAATAATTTAAATAATACTAATAATAAAACAAATCATAATAATAACGAAAATAATGTAATAAAAACTAATAATAATAATATCAATGGCGATAGTGGGGATGATTTGGAGATATCGTACCAAACCTTGGTAAAGAAAAAGGGGAGGAGGAAAAGTAATGACGTCAAGACTTCTGAACCAATCAAGTTGGCCATCTATTTTAAAATTCACGCATGTATAATTGTTTGCACGCACATTTTTGTGAGTACTTTTTAATATATACAAAAGTACATCCACCTATCTGTTTTTGCACACACGCACAATATATGCACGTCCACAGTCTTCTTCACACTTTATGCACACACACACACACAATGTATAAACACACATACACAATATACATCGATAATATAAACACAAATCCACAAAATATACATTCATTCACATCCAAAATTTACGTGCACACAAGCACACACACATCCTTAATTTATGTTTATACACACACACACACACAGACTTTTCAGCTACCCTTCAGAATCAAGCAGAGGCAGCATAAGTATTAGCAATCATGACGTCACATGCCTAAAAGAGGGCGAGTACTTCAATGACGTCATCATCGATTTTTATCTCAAGTGGGTTTAATTTCATTTAGGGATGAATACATGAAAAATTGATAAAGTGAATGATGCTAATAAATATTCATGTTTTTATATTCAATGGGAAGATTCTATTTATAAATAGCAAGGTGAGACACAGTGAGAATTAGACGCATCTGCTTTTTCTCAGAGCAAGTCATCCATGTACAAAAACACATTCATAGATATAATACGCGTACACACACAAACAAATACAGATACTTATGGACAGAGGAATTAAGCGAAGTAGACAGACAACGCACACACATCTTCTCATCATTCTTCTACAGTCACCTCACTAATGGTTTCAAGAAAAGGTTGGTATTGTTTTGGTGATGATAATGAGGGTTGTGGGAGTGGTGATGATAATGATGGTTGTGGGAGTGGTGATGATAATGATGGTTGTGGGAGTGGTGATGATAATGATGGTTGTGGGAGTGGTGATGATAATTATGGTTGTGGGAGTGGTGATGATAATGATGCTTATGGGAGTGGTGATGATAATGATGCTTGTGGAAGTGGTGATGATGATGATGATGGTTTTTTGAGTGGTCATGGGGGGGGATGTTTTTTTATAATAATAATAATAATAATGGTAATGATAACAGTCATCATCTTTTTCATGGCTCCATTTCTTCAAGATTAGGCATTGGCTATTTCTTTTTTATTGAATAATGGCAATATGTTTACATGCAGAAATATGGATTACAAAATTTTTTAAAACACATGAAAACGAAATATTAAAAAATGCTTTAAGTGTTTAAGTTTAAAAATATTCTTATAAAACGGGAACACACCAACATAAATGAAAACACACACACACACACAGCGGTACACCAGCAGAGAGACATGCAAGGGTACGAAATTGGACGCGTCATGTTGACGTGTTTGAGAAGGACTTTATCGTCATACCACTCAATCAGAAGTATGTTTCTTTGAGTCTTGGCGTAATGTTCAAATGTTAGTTTACGGATGCATATGATTACACATCTATACACACATATCGACACGAATAGTCACACACACACACACACACACACACACACACACACACACAGCTACCACTGGTTCTTGGCCATCATCTGCTTTCCTAGTCTCTGTACTGATCCTTCTTTCGCTCCCGTCCGTTATTATTTTCTTATAATTTATTATTATTATTATCACTAATAATCTCATTTTTTTATTCTCATTACTATTTTTATTTGTTATTGTTATGAGATTTTTTATTCATATTTCCAATAGATAGCGCTTATTTCACTATACTCCTCTTCATTTTTTTACCCTCGTTGTTGTCAGTGCTTGTGTTATATTCAGAATAATTATTTTTCTCAACTACTGCTACATAATAGTTATGGTGTCACAGTATCAATTGGTACCAAGATATTGTTTTACTTACTACTCTGACAATAATAATAATAATTATTATTTTTATTATTTCTATTATTATTTAAAGAAAGTCAAGAACAGCTCCAAGAGCACAAAAGACATCCAAGAATTTATTAAACAGTGGGTTTTGCAATAATAATAATAATAATATTGTTATTTGTTGTTGTTGCTGTTGTTGTTGAGCGCTTACTTCCAAAGACTCTTCCGACACTCTTTGGAGCGTGTATTGAAAGAAACTAGCAATAGCAGTAGTAGCAGTAGTAGTAGTAGCAGTAGCAGCAGTAGTAGTAGTAGCAGTAGTAGTAATAGTAGTAGTAGCGGTAGTAGTAGCAGCGGTAGTAGTAGTAGCAGTAGTAGTAGCAGCGGTAGTAGTAGTAGCAGCGGTAGTAGTAGTAGTAGTAGTAGCAGCGGTAGTAGTAGTAGCAGTAGTAGTAGCAGTGGTAGTAGTAGTAGTAGTAGCAGCGCTAGTAGTAGTAGTAGCGGTAGTAGTAGTAGCAGTAGTAGTAGCAGCGGTAGTAGTAGTAGCAGTAGTAGTAGTAGCAGTAGTAGTAGCAGCAGTAGTAGCAGTAGTAGTAGCAGCGGTAGTAGTAGTAGTAGTAGTAGTAGCAGCGGTAGTAGTAGTAGCAGTAGTAGTAACAGCGGTAGTAGTAGTAGTAGTAGTAGTAGTAGCAGCGGTAGTAGTAGTAGCAGTAGCGGTAGCAGCGGTAGTAGTAGTAGTAGTAGTACCAGCGGTAGTAGTAGTAGCAGTAGTAGTAGCAGCGGTAGTAGTAGCAGCGGTAGTAGTAGTAGCAGTAGTAGTAGCAGTAGTAGTAGCAGCGGTAGTAGTAGTAGTAGCAGCGGTAGTAGTAGTAGTAGCAGCGGCAGTAGTAGTAGCAGCGGTAGTAGTAGTAGCAGTAGTAGTAGTAGCGGTAGTAGTAGTAGCAGTAGTAGTAGCAGCGGTAGTAGTAGTAGCAGTAGTAGTAGCAGCGGTAGTAGTAGTAGCAGTAGTAGCAGCGGTAGTAGTAGTAGCAGTAGTAGTAGCAGCGGTAGTAGTAGTAGTAGTAGTAGCAGCGGTAGTAGTAGTAGCAGTAGTAGTAGCAGCGGTAGTAGTACTAAAAATAAATAATCAAATTTTGTCCATTATTAATTTTATTATAATTATTGTTACAGTCCAGTGATCTTGATATTGGACTCATTGAATGAAGGACACGTCAGGTGGGACATCTCTTCCACTCTCAGAGAGTATGTCTGCTTGTCTGTGTGTATGTCTGTCTTTGTGTTTCTATGTCTATTTATGTGTTTGTCTGTTTTTTTTGTTTCAATTTTTTTGCTTGATTCTCTGTGTTTGTTTTTTTTGGTTGATTGTGTTTAGAATTTTTCTTACACTCACACACAGGTACTTACAAGAGGAATGGAACATCAAACGACAGAGCAGCCAAGGGAGAGAGTTGTTCAGCAAGGGCAGGATGAAGGTTATATCATTATTGTTATTTTTTATTTTATATTGCTTTTTTCTATTTTGCTGCTATGATATTATTTTTCAAGTTTTTTTGTTTATTAATACAATGAATATCATCATTCTATTATTATAATATTTCTTGCTTCACCATTCATATCATATTGTTATTATTACTTTTATTAGTATGTATTTTTTTTATTGTTTTCATTATTCTTATTCATCATCATCATCATCATCATTTATTATTCTCATTATTCATCATCATCACAGGGCTGCATCCCTAAATGCCCCCAACAAAACAACTTCCATGACTGTGGCTCTTATGTCCTCCTTTTCGTTGAGTGTTTCTTCAAGGTGAGTGGGTAGGTGGATGGATGGGTGGGTGAGTAGGTGGGTAGACAGATAGATAGATAGGATAGATAAATGAAAATGAGTAAATAAATAAATGCAGAAATAGATAGTTAAATAAATATATCTATTAATTAATAAAAAAAATAGCATTAAATGCAATAAATACAAAAATTGAAACCAAAAACACACACACACACACACACACACACACAGATGCCCATATTGGACTTCATTCCACCTGTGAAGGGACTCAAGAAGTGGTTCGATGAGCTGGAGGGCAGTGCTTTTAGGAGTAGATTGAGGCAGATGGTGAAGAAGATGATGAGAACAAGAGGTGGTGATGATAATGATGTTGTTGATTGGTTATAGTGGAGGTGTTTTTTGTTTATAGGGATGATGTTAGGTGGGTGTGGTTGATGGAAAGCTACAAGGTGCATATGGATGGATAAAAGGCGGAAAGTGGTGGTTTAGGGAGGCGTATGGCTATGATTAGTTGGTATAAGAAGGTGATTATCCGTTGGGTGTGAAGGGTTACAGTGTGTGTAGGGTGGTGATAATGATTTCGCTAGTGATGTTAACAGTATCAAGAAGATTATCATATATTGATGGAGTCTCACAATAAGCCTACATAGCTCATTTTACTATGTACCAGTTACTTCTGTCTAATGTCGCATTAGGTTTTGATAGTAGTATTGGTTGGTATGTGGTGTTGGTTGCTATTTGGTATGAGTTGCTATGTGATTTTTGTATTGATAATGTGGTACTGGGTGTAGTGTTTGTTGTTGTGGGCCAGTGGTTGTTGTTATATAGTTTCAAAATTATGTTGTGTAATTAGAGGTGCAATTTTGGTAGTGTATATAGTGGAAGACTGTACAATAATTATTTAATTAGGGTTTTGTTAGACACCCTGTGAAATTCATAGTGAATGATTATAAATATATTTCAGCCAATAAACTATTTGATGTTTAATTCTTTAAGTTCAAACGCTAGATGGCGGTTTTAGAATTCAAATATTTTCAATAAAAAAACTATCTTTATTTAAACTAATAATATCCGTATGACGACAAAGACGTGAACGCTAGATTATATAAACTAACTTTTCTATGCAAGTTTGCACCTCATTATGGCGAGTAAGACCGGCAATACTAACGCTCCTGTGCCACTTTAAATACTCTCCTGGGTGTATATTTGCAGATTGACCAGTAGTTCCATAGAACAGCTATGATGCTTTACTCGTCAACAAAGTTGCCATGATAAGAAATGTGATGTAGCATTTTTAAAGCTTTTTTCCGTGTTTAAAGTGAATTAAATCCTATTGGTTTCACCATGTTTTTCAGAAAAATTCCTGTAACACAGTGCAATTGTCGTATAAAAGCTAAAGTAAATAAAAAAGGTGTGGTGCGCAAAATTCAAAATCGATCTTTCATTCATCAATAGAACCATATTATTCTAGTAATATTTTGTAATCTTGCCTTTATTGTCTCATCCTTCAAAAATTGCATCTTTCAAGTCCTTTTTTGACCAATATTGCTTTCCATTCGCATAAACCAGTCTTGAAATATCACCCCATAAATTCTCAATTGGATTCAAGTTAGGAGACTTAGAAACTCATGGAAGAATTGGTATTTCTATGTCTATAAACCATTCTTTTGTTTCGGTAGAGGCATGGATTGGCGCTAAATTTTGCTGAAAAGTATATTCATCGGTATGATATTCACATACAAATAGCAATAAATATTCATTTATCGTACGAATGTAATCCCCTGACTTCTGATTGCCTTCTAAGAATGCTAGTTTTGACTTACCGAAGGCACACCCAAACCACGCCAAGAAAATTTACAACCACCTGGTCTATCTAAATTCCATTTTTTTCATCAGACCATACAATTTGGCTCCATTCATCATCCCAATATATCTTTTCGTTGCACCATTTCAATCTATTTTCTTGATGACGTTTCGTCAGAACTGGGACGCTTTCATTTTCTTATATTGCGAATTGGGATCAAAAGCTAAAATTTGTGGCACTCTGCTCGAAAATGGGTAGATTCAAAATATTTTTTATTTCTCGTTGATAAATATTTGAAGCCACGCGTTTAAAATTTCTCTTATCTCTAGGTGTCATTTTTGAATATCCTTTGCTTCTTTTTGATTTTGGATGTTTTAAAAACTTATGGACGGCTTAAGAACTTCTTCCTATCTCTTAAGCTATCTTATTTTCACTCATTTCAGTCTTATAATAAGCTAAATTAGTAATTTTTTCTTCTTCTGATAAATCTTTTCTTGAACCAATATTTCGTTGTGAAAATAAAAATATTATACAATTCAAAGAAGAGGAATATGAGAAAAGGATTTATATATTTGATAGTAATTTGAATGTTTGATTAAATATTATAGACGGACACAATGAATTTCGCCACGCATTTTGTAAATTGTGATGGATCCATCTAATAATTTAACTACGGTTTTTAGAAAAAAAAAAATTTTTATTTTTTTTTTATTGAACTTTCTCAAAATAATTTTAGTTTTCTTATAAATATTTTTTAGAAGTGAAATTTTTTTTTCAAATATGGTGCGTCTAATGTGATTTCGCTCTCTGTATCCTTCTCGTATGTCAGTCTTTCTTTCCAACTTTCTTCTCTACAAAAATCTGTCTTTCTATTATTTCTCACAAACCTCTCAAAACCTATCTTTCCACTCAGTCACAAAAAAAGCGCTATTTAAATGGCTTATTACGTTTTTTTATCACATAGTTGAAGCCGTTTTCTACAAGTTAGCTAAAACACTGAAACAAACACAAAGGTGAGATGGAAATGTTGTTTATTACCGATGGAAAACTGGAATAAATTTTAACAGGGAGTTGTGTACAATTAGAACAAGTTATAAATTAGTGGTAGAAGAAACAATTGAGACGAAGTAACAATGCACTGTGTATGTCTGTCTGTATGCTGTTGTGTGTCTGTATGTATTCTTGTGTGTGCCTGTCTGTCTGTATGTATAGTGAACAACCATTTATGCTCATTAAATATTGCAATTATATAGTTATTTTTTTATTAATGTATATGTGGGATGTATATACTGTTTGTGTGTTTGTCTAGTTATCATTATCAGTCATCGTCTTTGTAATCCCGGTTCATGTTTAGTAATACAGTAAATTTGTGTCAGATTGCATGAAATTTAATTTTTTTAAATAATAAAGTATTGGTTAACATTTACATACATGTATGACATAAAAGTGATAGAGGAAGTTAGTTACTTGCTCACATACTCTTTGAGCTACATTAAAAGCAGTCATATTATAAACCAATTGATATAATAATGAAAATAATAAGGATATATCATGGAAACAATAATGAATAATAAAAAAGAATAAAAATAGTAAGCAGTAAAAATATAATAAAATTTCTCCAAATGAACGAACGGTCTGAGTGCATAATTTGGAACCTGGAAGCCATAGTCCCCCCTAATCATAATGTAATTTCACCTTACATATCGGTATACCAGCTCACTAAGGAATATCGTCATAATTATATGATTCAGTATGTTGTGATATAAATATGCTTATAACGTTGTATTATCTAGAAAACATAATGATTTAAGCTATTAATAATAACAGAATAACAACTAGGACATAAAAACAGCAATATAAAGTATTATAAGCTAGTTATACCGATAAAAGACGAAGTCATACCAAAGCGAGATGAGTTATAGAAAAATGTTATACAAAGAGGTATAATACAAAATACCAGCGCAGTCTAGTACCCTAACGTGATTATGATGATGAATACCGTGAAAGGATTAAATGAAGAAATCAGGTCTACTCTATGTAACAAGCTAGAGCTTCTAACATCAACTTAGTGTCACTGATAGACGAAAAATTCCCGTATTATTAATAATAACACTATAAACAAGAAAAATAAAATAATAACAATAATAATGATAAAACATTAATAAGAGAAAAAAATTAATAAAATTGATGATCACATGAAAAAGAAGAAACAATGAAAAAATAATGAATCTTCTTTTAGTACAATGAACCTGTGATAAAAGTTGCATTCGATGTTGAATGTTGGTATTTGGTGGAAGAGATCCTTTATAATACACCTCTGGGTGGTACCACGTATATACACGATTGATAATACCATACAAGAAGATTTTTTTAATACCATCATCGTTTTTGTCATTTTTACGTAAGTACCCATGCCGGTATGGGTATTTACACATATGGTGAATACAATGACAACCAAATAGGTAGTACCGTGAATGGTTAGTACCAGCATTAAATGTATACATATCTGTTGATACCATACATAACCACTATGGAAGATAACAATAAGTAACTCGAACAATTAGAACCATAATTGATTAAGACAAAATACCAAAGATGAATACCCGTGAGAAATTAAATGGTATGAACAATAGAATTGTTAAATGCTAAGATGTTGTGCTTTTGAACAGACACATACACGTACATACAGACATATTTACACATAGAAAACAATATACTAAAATAAATACAAAATAACAAAGTACACACAAACTGGCCTCACAAACAACTGTTGAACTCCGAGCTAACCACATTTGCAAGTGTCATGAAGTCGTTGTGGTATGCACCAGATACACAAATACAAAACAATCGCACAAAAAGACAAACAGCAGCACTGAAAAATAAAAAAACTATCAAAAATTTTAAAAAAAGCACTCATTCGGACTGAAAACTCACAAAGATGTGTCCAAGACACCACCTCACAACCATGCACCCATCCTCACACCTCCCACACCATGCCTCACTCCTTCCTCAGACGATAGAGACTCTCGAGGACTGAAGAGTCGGCCATGGTAGACACATCACCCAGCTCTGTCTTACCATTGGCAATCATTCGCAGTACCCTCCTCATGATCTTGCCACTCTCAGTCTTGGGCAGGTTGGGCGCCTCTTGGATGTAATCAGGAGTGGCAAACGACGCCATCTTAGTTCTGATAAGGTCTCTCAACTGCTCCTCCAACTTGTCATCAAGGGCGTGCCCCATGTTGAGGGTGACAAAAACGTACAGACACTCGCCTTTAACGGGGTGTGACCTAGATACAGCTGCAGCCTCGGCCACCAGAGGGTGCTCAACCAATGTGGACTCGACTTCAGAGGTGCTGATCAAGTGACCACTTACATTCAACATGTCATCAATTCTGCCCGTCACCCACCAGTATCCGTCCTTGTCTCTCTTCGCTCCTGAGTTTGTTTGTTTGGAGAGTTATGAGTGGGGGTGCGTGAAGCAACCATAATATAACTAGTTTTCTACCCACCATTACCACAACCCTTACCTACCCATCACCACTACCACCCTCCTACCCACCATCTCCACAGGTATAGTACCCAGGAAATTCCCTAAAGTAGTTGTTCTCATACTTCTCCATGTCTCCATACACCCCCCTCATCATCCCAGGCCATGCTGTCTTGAACGCCTGAGTTGAAGTTCGTATTATTCAACAAAAAAAATCATAATAATTATTATTATTTGTATTATTATAGGTTCTTGTATTCAAAATATTATGAGTATTAAATCTTGAAGTGATAGCAGTATGGCTTTCTAAAGTAGCACTATTGGAAATATTATCAAAATTAGTTATAGAACCCTCCTACTCTCATCCAACTACACTTACACCCATCCCTCTCCCCTCCAACTGACCAAATGTCCTTCCCCCTCCCCCTCAATCTCCTTGCCATCATCACTCAACAACACCGGCTCCACTCCAAAGAAAGGAAACGTCTGCGTGAGTGGCGATGTGCTGTTTTATTTCAATTAAATATTTCATAATTATTATTTATTAGTATTAATGACTCAATTATTATTATTATTGTTATTATTATTCTTATACTGACAGCCGATCCAGGCTTGGTAGAGATGGCCCCAGGAAGTGGTGTGATCACATGACCTCCCTGGAGAATATTAATAATATGCAAAATAAAAATAATTTAAAAAAATAATAACAATACTCTCTACTTTTCTAAACCACAAGCTTATCGTATCATGCAACGAACTGACCACAACATCGAACTACACCACCTTTCCAAACCACATCACCACCCCTCAACCTACCGTCTCAGTCTGCCAGAAAGTATCGACAATGGCACACTGATTGGATCCTACTACTGAATGGTACCACATCCATGCTTCAGGGTTGATCGGCTCACCCACTGTTCCTAGCACCTCAAGGGTCTTTCTGTCTGTTCTGGAGTGGTTTGGCCGTGGAATGGATAAATACTAGTGTTATTGGAGGGTGATTCATTATAATGTAGGAAAAAGAAGCAGGTTGTAGCAAGATGATAATAACAAAAAAAAAAATATACTCATGACGATAAAAAAAGAATAAAATCATAATAATGATAAGAACAAAAACAACAATAACATCAAAATAATGATAATAAAAAAAATAAAAAAAATGAAAAGCATCACGAACCGTGTGACGTACTCATCCCCATACTTCATCAGGGCCCTGATGGCTGTGGGAGCTGTGTAGAACTTGTTCACCTGCCGTAATAATAATAACATAAATAGGAGTAATAATGATAATATTATTATTAGTAGTAAAAATAATAACATTAATAATAATAATAGTAAGTTATTCTACTACTACTACTAATAATAATAATAATAATAATCAACATTATCATCATCATCCCCACCTTATATTTATCAACAATCTGCCAGTAACGACTGCTATCAGGGAAGAACGGAACTCCTTCAAACTATAAGTATAAATAAAAAATTGATAATAATCATAATAAATAATAATAATAACAACTAAAAATAATAATACTAAGAGCAATCTATATGATATTAATAATAAAAAGTAAAACCACAATCAAAATCATAAGAATAACAATGAAAATAACAATCAACCAATCAAATCCTTTTTATAGCCCGTTTTCCTTTACCAAGAGTTGGGCTTTTTGAAAGTTTTATCTCGAAGTCGGCCTTTCCATTCAGAGCTCTGAATGGAAAGGCCGACTTCAAGATAGAACTTTCAAAAAGCCCAACTCTTGGTAAAGGAAAACGGGCTATAAAAAGGATTTGATTGATTGATTCCATAAAAAGAATGAACAAAGACACAGCAACACAGACAACATACGATGACGGAAGTGGCTCCATTAGCAAGAGGTCCATAACATACGTAAGAGTGGCCTGGTTATAGCATAATATCATAATATCTTTTTCAAAAAAAAACTACACTCACAATCTTGAACCCAAACCACCTCAAACAATTACTTCCATCCCTTAACCAACAATTTCACTTCAACCATCTCCACCCATTAATAACGCTCTCCCCCACCAGTAACCCCCCATCCTCTAAACCATCTCTCCCACTCACCAGTGATCCATCCAATATCAGCAGTGCAGAAAAATACGTCATGTGGTTGGTGGTCAAATGTGTACATGAAGGTTGTAGCCACATATAACATGTAGCCCCCCTGAGTGTGCAAGATTCCTTTGGGCTTGCCTGTCGAGCCACTGTGTGAGTTCAAATTGTTTTTTCTAGTAAATAACGCACACACAAACAAACAGCATATCCACACTAAGCACACACACCTGGTATAAAGAATAAAAAGAGGATCCTCAGCATTCATCCATTCTGGAGGGCATTCTTCACTCGCTCCACCCATCTCCTCATCCCACCACACATCTCTTCCTTTGTGCCATGTCACCTGCCGTGGATGGATGGATGGGCTAGTTGGTGGATGAATGAATTAATACGTTTATAGAGTATAATAATTCATATTTTATTCATTGTTTCCCTTTTCAGCTATGAAGATTTTACGGTCCATCACGCTGCAACAATGCTCCAATAAATTAACGTTAATTAAACTACTTAACAACCAATCACATCCATCATTCCACCCACCCATCTACCTATCCTTCCTCACCTCCCTCAAATGCACAACAAAATATTAAACAACCACCTCCAACCAACTTATCAAAAGTTATCTTAAATCTTATTGATTGTCTTCTGCTATCCCAATTAAGAACCAACAAATCATCTCTCCTCAGAACATATCTTGATGAAATGTCACCTTCATCTCATCCTTCACAATTGTGTCCTCTTTGTCACATTCACAATACATTTCATCTTTTAAAATGCAAAAACAATCTTACACAGCTTAAACCCGAAAGCCTGTAGACGGACCCAGTAGAAGCAAGTATCTGTGTAGTCCGAAATTGGTGGAGAAAGGAGGTATTTCTTATTGTCAATAGGAGCACCAGGGTTAACAACAACAACCTTCCACCAAACCACCCATCCATCCATCTCACCTACCTTTAAATTATTGGAGGGCCTCTTACCCACAACCTCACCATCCACTTCACTTCCCTCCTTGTCAGTCATGTGTCTCACCACTATACTGTGGTCCACCTCGAAACCACTGGTGGGTTTATATGGGTGATAGATTGGTGGTTAGATGTGGTGGTGTAGATGAAGGATTGATGGACAGATAGTTGGATGAATGAATAATTGGATAAATGTATTAATGATAAAATGGATAGATGATAAGATGGACAGATGGATTGATGATGAGATAGATAAAATAAATGGATAAACAGATGGTGAGATAGAAAACTAGAAAGAAATAGATACACATACGAATACATGGATGGAAAAATAGATGGATGAATGGATAAGTGAATAGATGGATATGAAACCAAAGAAACCCACTGCAAATGGCACGTGTGAATAGCTTCATCAACCACCTTTTTCATGTTCAGCATCTTCTTGCCCCTCCATACTCCATCTTACGTCAGTCAGATAATTTTATATGCTATAGTGTACCCCATCTTACGTCATATCAGACAATGATCAGATTATTTGGTACAATGTAGTTAAATGCGATTTAATCAAGAACAATAATTGGAAAGTTTAAAAAAATAAAGTTTGATTAGGTACAAAGTTATATAATGACAGTTGATAATTATTTAATGTAATGCGGTATTTATGAATCTTGAAGAGCATACAGAGTGATCATAACTTGCTGATAGTTCAAATTAAATACCCCAAACCATATCAATGTTGGACCAACCAATCAAAAAACTACAATAAAAAACCTAATTTCCAAGACCTTATCACCCAGCAAGCCTACAAAAAATCAATAGAAACAAGCCAAGCAACTTCAGTTGAGGAAATTTTAATAAGCATAAAAGAAGTATCAAATACTTGTTTTAAAAAGTCCTCGAAAAAAACACCATCAAACAGGTATGAAGATCACGAGCTACACACACTGGCTGATAAACAAAAAAACCTAAGAAACCTAATAGAAAATTCTACAGAAATTGATAAAATCAACAACCTCAAAACACAAAGAAACAAAATCAAAACTTAAATAAAAAATAAATGTCTTGAACTATACAATAATGAACTAGAAACAAAACTCAAAATAATAGAAACCTTAGACTATAATAGACAAATGAATGTAGCTATTAAAGAATTGAGTATCAAAAGTAATACAACTGCCAAACCACTCAAGATGAAAGATCTCATGCAACATTTCAAAAGATGACGTAAATTTCGTCTCACCAAGGGACATTAAACTAGATGAAATTGAAACAATATTCCGCAAATGGGGCCTTACACTCAACAAAAGTAAAACGGAAGAAAGACTTATTAATGAAGAGAACACTGTGTGGAAGGCAATGAAAATCCTTGGAAGCTACGTCGGTACATGTGAGGACACTAAAAAAAGGAAAACTCTGGCAACTCTAGCGATGAACAGATTAAACCCAATTTGGAAGAGTGGGATAAATGTGGAGAAAAAAATAAAAATTTATAAAGCTTATGTTCTCTCAATTTTCCTATATGGCTGCAGTGCTTGGGCAGACTCTAAAAGCATCAAAAGCTCAATAGACTCCTTCCGAAGAAAGCACATACAAAGACTGAAAAAAGTACATTGGCCAAATGTTATGAAAAACGAAGAATGCGACTCCGTCATGCCACCGCTGCACCAGGAAGTGAGACTGAGAAGGTTGAAAATGCTGGGACACATGCCATAACGACCCGCCGGCAAAAAACATTTTGTAAAATGCCCTAAAGAACTCCAAGAGAAAAAGAGGCAGACCACCATCAACTCTTCTCAATACATTAATAAATGACATGAACTCTCAAATTAAACATGGACAACATTGAAAAAACCGATAAAGATGCGCATCAAGAAATTATTAGGACTCATTGTTAACTGTGATTATCTCTAAAGACAAAAATTAAGTATATATATATAAAAATCATATCACTTGCTACAAATTTAATGTAGAAAAAAAATCACTGTGAAACAGCTGCTAATTGTCGGCCCACGCGGAATCGAACCCAGTAACTTCAAATAAAATTGTCTAATGCTCTACCACTGAGTTATACGGGTCGAAAAATAAAGTGAAACGTAACAATGCAAAAAACACAAAAAAGAACAGCACATGTACACAAACACACAAAGGCATGTACGCATACACCAACGCCAACCTATACTGACAACCACCTTCGCTTCAGCCCCCATGATCCTATTGCTAAGAGATTCTTGAGAGTAACCACCAAACTGTGGTGTGTGTGTGCGTGTTGGAATGGTGATAAGAAGCACACACACACACAAATACATACAAACACATACACACCACAATAGAGTGCACAGCCCCTATTCGAGCACAAGCCAACATGGCGACCACCAACTCTGGAACCACAGGCATGTAAATGGCTACTTTGTTCCCTTTCATCACCCCTGTGTGTGTGTGTATTGTTTTATTTTTCTCCTTTTTTTGTATTGAATGTAATATTAGACTTAAAAAGATGCTATTTTTAAGATTAAATCCATGAATATACAAGCTTGTTTGCTTAGTGATTTGTGAATTAAAACTTCAACTAGCACAATATTAATATAGAGTCTACTCTTGGTGTTTCATTTTGAATTGTTGGCCTTGAAGTGTGAATTCGATGAATAAAATGGAATTATAAGTTTTATTAACATATTAATGTGTTTATAAAATATGTTGTGTCAATAAAAAATTAGACTTCACTGTGTTTTTTGCATTCACAGTATTTTATAATAATGATAATAATAATAATAATAATATTATTATTATTATTATTATTAGTGATCCACTCAATTCAAAATAAAAATCTAGTTATCTATTTTGACCTTAACTTGGATCACCAGAATGCCATATGAATTTATTTACCATTATTATCATTATTTTATCATTCATTTTCTTATGTTTTTTTTCATTCTCATGAAAATTGTCATGATTTCAAGGCTTTAATTATTATTTATATTATTTCCATAACTCTTATTTCTTCTATTACAATTGTCATTAGCTTCACTCTTGATTTATATTTAGAATTCCAAAGCTTTTTATTATAATGATAATATTGATTCTACCTGTTTTTTTAAATATATTATTATTATACTCTTAGATATCAGCATTATAACAACCTTTCTTCTTGAGTACATTAGAAAACTTGCAGACTTTTTGGAGAAGTTGAGAGTATGTGATTTCCTGGGTGTCTTCTGGGTAGTTTCCTTCCCTGCATAGATGAGTGTTTGTGATGGTGGGTGGGTGAGTGGTGGATGAATGAATGAGGGGTAGATTGTTGTATAGTGGGAAATGAGTGATAGATTATAAGCAAGTGGTGAAAGCTAGATGGTTAGAAATGAGTAGGTGGTTTGCGGAGGATTGTGTAGGTAGTCAAAAATGATCAAGTGATTGATTGTTTGGTGGAAAATGTGTGATGCTGGTGTAAGATGGGTGAAGGATATATTTTGGAGTACAGGATAGGTGAATGTTGGCTTAAAAACAAAGATTGTGAATGATAAGATATGAAATAGGTGGGTATAGGTATTGTGTGATGAAGTGGTTGACTGAAGATTTCAAACAGTGAAAGGAGAGTACATCAAAGATGAATAGGTAGTTGGTGGAATAAATTTTATCAAATTTTTATCAAGTGTTTGACATGAAAATGTTGTTTGAGGTATTGAAATTATTCAAAGACAGAAGTGGTGGGATAGCGTTAATAATGAGTATAGAGTGAGTGTTTTTTGAAGGCTTTTGATGTGTGATGAAAATAATTTAAAGATGGTCAGTGATATTTGAATATAGATGTATGTTTAATATTACCCTAAAAAAGTTGACTAATTATATGATTGAAATGTCACACCAATAGAAGGCTACTTTGTCTCCAAGCTTGTGGTGGTGGACATTGTGGTCAAGTAGGTTGTAGCAAACGTTAGTGACACCATCTTTGAACCACTCAACATTTACCCTACCCTTGTTCACATTCAAGTTGTAATTCATTGCGTTTTGGAGACTAGGAGCTTGTTTCCAGTAGAACTTTTGAGCAATGTCCCACCAGAACTTTGCTGGTTCGGTTATCGATAAATCATACATTTTTTTGTAATCCTCGAAACTTTTTAAATGTGCTTTTTTTTGGATTGCTTGAGGCGGGTCAAACACTTTATCGCTCATTTTTGGCACGCGTTTGTCTGCAAGAATTGTGAGAATTTTTTTTTATGTAAATCTGAAATGGTTTCACGGTTCGTCAGTTGTTTGATGGTGAGATCAATAAAGGATGTTCAAAATCACAGATCGATTTATGCACAGTAGATAAAAGTTCATTCCATATAAAATTTATTTTGACTTCAAATTTTTATCGAAAATTCCTAAATCAGAAGTCGTAAAATCGTTAAAAGACTAAAAGGGTAGGTCAAATGGCTAAAAAATAATCTACTTTTTGGAAAAGTCGTCTTTAAATTCATAAAATATTTGAAGCAAAGTCCAAAAGTTGTTTCAAAAAATTTTATATAAAAAAACGAAAATAATAACTCATTTTTATTCTTAACTCCTAATTTCAAACATTAAATGAATAAAAAAACAATCAAAAGATCTTTAAAAAAAGAACAAAAACCTTTAAACGATGTAAATCCAATAAAACCCAACCAAGATCCACAAAAGCAAACTTTCTATTGTCCTACTAAGTCACAAGCTCATTATAATATCCACCAAAACCCACATTTAAAGGCGTTGAGGCAGTAACATCTGTTGTTGAAAGAAGCAACAGTGGAATTCTGCAACAAAAATCTCTTCAACATCTTGCGACAGTTTGCGTTATAGCACAACAAAGTTTGAAGACTTAGCTGTTATTTCTACCACCACTCATGTTATATTAAGATCTGTTGTAGCTTTTCTATTAGATATATATTACAATCCTTTTTGAACGCTTTGTCACTAAAGTCCACTATTCCTTCACAATAACAATGCAAAGATATTCTGAGGATATTTTTGAAGGAGTTATGATATTTATCTTATTGTTGCTATTTGTAGTCACATTCCACCGTGAACTTTTAACTAGGCCAGTGTGACACCATTGTATCTTGTTGTTTACACTTCTTTTTTCTTTTTATTTATTATTTTTATTATTTAATTTATTTTATTTTTTCACTATTATTCAATTTTATTTTATTGCTTTTAATGCTTTTATGGTTGGAGAATGGTTTTCCGATTCTTTATTTATAATGCCTTCAGTAAGAAAACCCACCACTCCACATATTATTGTGCTCATTATGCTTGTTTCCATTAGGAATTATATCCATCCGACAGTTTCCTCATCCAGCCATCTGTTCATTCAGTCATCCATCTATTCATCCATCTATCTATTCATTCATCCATCTATCCTCTTTTAACCCATCCATCTATCTATTCATTCATTCATCTATCCCCTTTTAACCCATCCATCTATCTATTCATATATCCATCTATTCATCCATCCATCTATCTTTTCATCCATCCATCTATTCCTTGTTAACCCATCCATCTATTCATTTATTCATCCATCCATCCGTCAATCCATTCATTCATCCACCCCTGATAACGTCATTGCCGTAAATAACAAAGAAGAATGAATAATTTATTCATCCACAAAACAATGCACCATCCATTCATCCGCATGAATACTCATATTTATGGTATTAATTGTGTCATAGGTTTTGTACCTTTAAAAATAATAATAATAATAATAATAATAATAATAATAATAATAATAATAATAATAATAATCATGACAATAATAATAATAATAATAATTTTTATTTTAATTATTGGTAGTATTAAAACAGTTATTACTTTAAAAGAAACGGCAGTTTTAATTTTCCATTATTAGCTGCACTTTGGAATTTTTGTCTATCATCACCACTCACAAAACCACTGTAATGACTCTATGGTGAAATCTCATAGAACTTTTTTCATATTGTTATATTAATGAATCTATTGAAATATTCAATATTTTTTGTATTGCTACTCAAGAAACTATCATCAATCAATCTGTGTTATGATATTCAAAAAACAATTTTACTCACAATAAAAATATCAACAAATCTACCAGAGCCTTGATTGGGGTCAATGGAGAAATCTAAATTTTGAAATTAAAAATTTAATTAATACAAGTAGGTCAATTATTTGGACATTTGATCCTTATGCAACAAGGTAAAAGATACCGTGTGTTAGTTGAATATTCTGCTTTTAAACTTCAGGACTTGAGTTTTTATTGCTAATAATAAAAGATTGGTGTTTCCAAGCATGTTTTTTATAATTTTTGTTCAAACTATAATAAGTATTATAATTTAAAATAATATTATAATTTATATCATAATTTAATATAACAATATAATTTATATAATTTAAACTAATAGTATAATTTATATTATAATTTAATCTAACAATATAATTTATATTATAATTTAATCTAATAATATAATTTATATCATAATTTAATAAATAACCCGGGCAATTCATCTGATTTTATGATAATTAGTTTCTTTTATAATAATAATAAAACTAATAACTAATATCATAATAAATACACTAATAATTGTTATTTTAAGCGAGGAGTCTTTAAGATACATTTATTATACAAAAATAATATGATCTTTTTATTATGCCACTTGGTGGTGTTGAAGATAATACAAACAAAAAAATGAGTTTATGAAGGATGGTAAATCATCGTTCTTCATATTTTTATATAGACACCAAATGCTTCTAATGAATATTCGAGAAAAATTTTTGGTTCTTTAATTATTAAATAACTAGTAGAATAGCTTATAAAAAATATATGAAAAGTGTGGTTTATCGTTATTTTCGTTAAAAGTAGGAGCTTACCATGAGACAATCTCACTTTTGCAAATATGTTTTGATAATAAAAAAATGCTTTTAAACACCTGAAAATATAAGGAAGATAATGAGTGGTTGTCTTTGAAAAATGAAAAATTATGTAAAAAAAATTATTTTAAAAATGAAGAATTATCTTATAACAACAAGATAAACTATTTTGTAAAAATATGCAATTACGACATGAAAATAAAACACCGAACTTATAAAAAATGTGCAAATCTCATAATAACGTAAACTATCTTACCAACTAAAAAAAGGTAAAAATAACTAATATAAACGTTAAGTTTTAGCATAAAAACGTTAAATCCTGGTATAAAAATGCAACAAGATCTCACAAGAACGTTAATGTTTATTATTGCAGTGTTAGGAAAGGAGAACTCGTCTTTGTATTCCAGTCATTATTATATCGTTTTACAGTAATTTAGTTTGAAGAGTTTTTTAATTCCATTATTTTTTATTATTATTGCTTTTATTAATGAATTGCTTTAATTATTTTATCATTCATTATTTCCATGTTATCATTATTACTGTTATTGTTATTCTTTTTTTTGAAGCGCTGTTATTATTTTTATTTTTTTTATTCTTATTTTCTTATTTTTTTTAAATGGTTTTCCAATCTTCAAAATCCTTGACCTTTTTAATTGTGACACACATTTTGAAGTTGATAGTTGAAAATGATAAACATTGAAAAGAGAATAATATGAATAACAATAATAGCAAAGAATATAAACAATAAAAATAATATTATAACAAAAAAATAATAACAAATAACAATAATAAAAAATAACAATAAAAAGAAAATAAAAAAAGTAAAAGACTAATAAGATAAAAAAGAATAAAAACAACACCAATAACAAAAAAAATAAGGAGAGATGCAGGCCATGGAATTTTAATTTATGTTTAAAATCTTTCTTTTATTCTTTGGTCCATTACTTTAGTATTATTATTATTTTTATACTTGTTTTTTTTATTATTACTTTTTGAGTTATAATTTTATTTTTTCTTTTTCCTCTTTTTTATTTTTTTCACTTTTTATGGAGAAGAAATGACGTCATGTCAGCAAACTGAACGTTTTCATTGGTTCCCAACAAAACCAATCTTTTTTTTATAAAGAGATTAATATTAGAAACACTTTTTTGACCACAGTAACTAATAATGACGATATAAAGTCACAGAAAATATCAACTTTATCAAATAAATCGCACAAAAAATTTCAAAAAGTCCAACAATCAGGTAGTCCTCAGGTGGTCACTCCTTGCAGGCAGGCTCACGGACAAGTTCAAGTTCAGTACACACAGGAATAACTTGTGGAAACTACTCACAAACATTTCAAGTTCTTTATTTTAATGAATTGTTAAAAAATTCTTATAAACTAAGTTAATTATTCTTGTTAATAAAAAAGTGTTATTGTTATTATTAACATAATTATGTCATTATTAATATAAATCATTATTTCCATTATTTTTATTTTTTTAAAGTATGTATTATGACCCATTTCAAAAGTAGGTATTGAAGATTTAAAACTGAATATAATTAACTATAATTTTTTCTAAAAATAACTCCATAAAATGAGACAATTTTTTTGATATTTTTTTATTCAAACTAAAATTTTCTACAAATCCAACTTTCTCATGAGTCATAAGTATCGTGTAATATTCACTAATACTGTTTTGTTATTGCCATCAAAACATCTATGATTATTGACAAATCTTACGTACCTTCACAAACTAATCTACCATTTTGCAATTTTATTTATTTATAAGTATAATTAGCAGATTATTAAATTCATTGAAACATTAAAGCAAATAAAATCTAGGCCATATAGTAAAAGAAAAAGTAAAAAACAAAAAGTGAAAATCACCAAAAGTTTATTACAGAGATACGACTGCTCATTTGTATAAAAATCTTAAAACGAAGCTGTTGATTATAAAACATTTTTAATCGTTGATATGCCATTATTCAAGAAGGTTTTTTTAAGTTGAATATTTCAATTACTAATACAAAAATCTTAAAAAAAAATTATATAATATAATTTTTCGAATGAACAATACAGTTTATTTCAATTAAATTTTAAAAATATACTTGGCGTAAGCTCAACTTGACAAAAGATTTATTATCTAGAAACACTTTTAAGCATATTTGTTCATTGCTCTTTCAACATGTTTCTTATATATCACTCAAGTTAAAAAACTCTTAAATTTCTTCCATTGAATATTTTCTAAATAGGATTTGATAAATTAATATTGAAAAATGTCACAGAATTATCAGGTTTATTCATTTTTTCATGTCGTTAACTTTTTTATTTTGTAGTTTATATACTACTTTTAATTAAATAATTTATCTAATTAGATTATACTGCTGTAAATGTCCCAATAACTGAGTTTGACAGCAGTTGATTTAGATTATTGATACTATTATAGAGTAATTTATAAAAAAGGCCATTTAGTTGGAAAAAGTTTTATAGACTGGCAGCTTGAGCTAAGAACAAACTTAAAATCATCTTAAACTCAGAAAAAGTTCTCGGACTGAAATTTTTATGTTCCAAAAACACTCAAACTGCATGAATTTGTATTTCAATATAAACCATGAAACTTCATCACCAGTTCAGCAGTCTGATTGGCAAGGCATACAACAAAGGAAATGTTGTCTTCAGTGATCATAATCTTCTCTCTCCCGTCTCCAACAGAATATCCATTTTTGATCTTGCCAAGTATTTTATTAGTTTATTTTTATTTTGTTTTTGCTTTTTCATCAAAGTCAGTAAACCTTTATATAATTTTTTATACTAAGTTAACATCTTTTGCTTTTTTTACTTTAACTATATGGATTCAGTGGCACTCAGTTTTAAATATTAAGTTCCACACCTCTATTAATTTAAAAGTTTAAACTATTATATTTTCTTTTGTTCCTTATGAATTATTGTTGCATTATGTATATATGTTTTTTTAATATACTTTATCCAAAACTGAGTTTTTCAAATTTAGCAATCAGGCTATAAACTCTTGCTCTATTCAATAAAAAAGAAGTTTTCTTTTCTATTCACTAAAATGCCGGTAGTACACGATGGAGTCTGTTAGGTCACATTCTAAGATTGGATGAAAATTTGCCAGCCAGGAAAGCAATGTAGATATTTCAAAAATATTGAAACGAAATACTCTGGCTTAAAAAAAAGATCTTGTATGACATTACCAACTGTCTTATCAGTAGACCTAAAAACAGTTGAAACATTTTTTATATGTGAAAACCTCAAAATACCTCAAAGTTATCTACCATGAACAATTTAGATAAACTTTGTAAGATAGCAAAAGAAAGAAAAAAATGAAAATAATTGATCTCAGCTATTCCTTTAAATATTAATACTGTGTTTTTCATTCTGACTGTTGCTTGACAATATAATCATTATTTTGATTTAAACGTGATAGGTGTAATGATATCTTTGATAGATTAGTCAGCTGCCTTTACTAATAATAATTCACTAAACAATTCTCAACTAACAACACTACAACTTCCCGATTCAACGAATCAAACTTCCTTTTTAAACCACCCTCCCCCCTGCCCATGTCACACCAACCCACCCTCCAGCAATCGCCTAGAAACATTACCATGTTCCAGCACGTACAATATCGTCTGCATGGATGTCTCACCTGACCATTCCATGCTACTGATGGTTGATGAAGGTGAGGATAATAATGATCATAGTGATAAGCTGATGGTGGTAGTTTTGATAATGATAATGTTGAAGATTTTAGTGGCTTTGATAATACTGATAATGAGGATGATGGCGATTTTGGTGATGTTTAAAACAAGAATATATGTTTTTTTACTATTGACATCTTGAAATTAGAAGCAATAGAAACGCTGTCAAAATAATAAAAAAACTGAATTAAAACGAATATAAGATCACAACATTCCACCCCATTATAATCTATCTGAAGGAGGTTTAGCCCAGTTCATCAACCTACAAACGAGGACTTGTGTACATTATTTTGACTTCAAGAGGCCTATCAGATGTGTGTCTTTCAGCCCTGATAATCGGTGGGTAGTGGTGTGTTTGGGGTTGATGGTGTTAGTGGTATGGTGATGATGATGGGTAGAGGTTGAGTTTGATGTTGGTGCTGGTGTGTTGTTATTATTAGTGCCTGTTACGATTATTGGCTCATAAGGCAGCAACAAAAAGTTTTTCTTCATTCCTGTTTTGAGTCAGCTTGGTGATGGTGCCCTTAGTGTGCCTAATTTCCTTAAACTCTGCTTCTACTGTCCGACGCTATGTTGTTTTCGGGCGGCCTCGTTTTCTTTTTCCCTCTGGTGTCCAATGAAGAGCTGTTCTGACTATGGAACCTTCTTCTCTTCTCAAAACATGACCAATCCATCGCCATCGTTTTCTTATGATGATGGTAGCCATGTCTTCCTGGTGACAACGGGAGAGAAGATCGTTGTTTGAAATGGTATCAGGCCAGTAGATTTTCAAAATGCTTCATAAACTTTGTGTTTGAAAAGCTGACAGTTTATTCATATCTTGCTCTGTCAGTTTCCAACACACGGGTTTGTACAGAAGCACAGGTAGAATACAGATCTTGTACAGCTTGATCTTGGTGTTGACAGTCTACTGAGAGGACTTTCATACAGTCCTCATGCTCTTAAAGGCGTTTCTTGCTTTGTTGAGCCTACTTTTAATATTCTTTTCAGCACCACCATCTATGCTCAAAATGCTACCAAGATACGTAAACTTATCTGTACTACAAAGATCCTGTTAGTCAAGCTGCACTGGGATTGGTGATGGCACGTTGATGGTCATGACTTCAGTTTTCGCTGCTGTGTTGTGGTTGATGGTTTTGGGTGGTGGCAGTGGTGACTTGATGGATGGTGTAGTGATGGAATGAGTGGTGGAAAGCGGGGCTGTTGGTAGTGTTGGTGAGCAGGATATGTTGTGCTGCATGTAATGGTTGCTGGGTATGCAAATTGTTGTAGTTATAACATGTAGTCTTGTTGTTTTTTAGTGTTGTATTGTTACATCTATAATGTTTTTGTCACAAACTTATTCACAATTGTGTAGTTATCATTTAGCTTTTTAGAGACATCTTAATTTACTTATAAACAATATTTAACAATTTTGTTATGTCGATTTATGGAAGAACTTTAGTGAATTTATTGAGCAAAAGTTGTAGTTATCTTGTTGCTTTTGATTCATACCACACAAATTAACACTTCCATTCACGTAACAACTCACAAAAATGAACACAACCAACCAAACCCACATCAGGCGTTTTGCTGTGTGCATAGATTCAAGTGTAGTGTTATATAAATGTCCAGGGAGACAGCCAGAGATTAATCCTTTTGTGGTCGATAAGAGGTTTTCACCCATGCACCATTTCACCACTTGTATTGATTGGTCCTGTGATTCTAAGTGGGTGGGTTGGTGGAGGAAAGATGGGTGGGTTGATAGTTGTGGCGGAAGTGTTAGGATGAATAAGAGGGAGGGGTGATGTGGATTGATGGATAAAAATGGTTTGATGGTTGGTGAGTATTTTAAGTGATTAAGTCTTGCTTGGTTGAATGTAGTAACTATGTTGTAAAATAGTGGTATTGTGAGATATTAGGCTGAAAAATTTGTGTCTAATTCAGTCTAATTATAAATTTCTCAACCAATAGGGTGATAGTAGTGGGTAGTCAAGATCAGAACTGCCATGTTATTGGCTGTGAAATGTTCTTGAACCTCCAATCACATTCGTTATGTGGCCTGCATGATTCTGTCATTGGCTGCTTCATTCTCAAAGACTCCCTCGATGTTGGTGATGGTGATGATTATGATGATTAAATTTAAATAGTGATATTTAAAAATTGAATTATTATCTATAATTTAGTCTAAATTTTTCACTTAATTATTTTTCTCATTTTTGAGTTCAACTTTTTCACCATTATAATCTTTTTACACTATCCTGTTTTTCCTTCATCTCTTCTTCCTCTCTATCTTTTTCCCTTTTCTTTTTTTTCTTTCTCTTCTTCTTTTTCTATTTACTACTTCTTTTCTTTTCTCTTTCATACAGGTAATAGGACTTAGTGAGTTAGGGGAGTTGAATGTGTGGTCATGTGATAATGGCTTAAAAGATTTGAAGAGAGGAAAAAGAAAAGATGTCGCCGAAAAATTGGCAGCAGATAATGACGACGATGATGAGGCTGGTAGTTGGGGGAAAAAGAAAAGGAAGACG
Organism: Pterobdella sp. o SKG-2022; assembly: GCA_964035795.1. Classification (NCBI taxonomy): domain Eukaryota; kingdom Metazoa; phylum Annelida; class Clitellata; order Hirudinida; family Piscicolidae; genus Pterobdella; species Pterobdella occidentalis. The sequence goes on along the minus strand of OZ038325.1, from coordinate 2,556,080 downwards.
ATGAAGAAGTTAAAAGAGAAAAAAGAGAAGGAGGAACTTCCAGATTGTGTTAAATATAAGAGGACTTCCAAGTTAGTGTTATGAAGTTGTGGTTCTTTTTTTTGTTATTCTTATTATTGACTAAGTTTTCACTGTAATTATTTTTATTGTTAATATTATTATTATTATTTTTATCATTATTATTATTATTATTATTGACGTCACGACCTCATCAGATTCAGTTACAGACAACTTCTCAACAACGACAACAAACAGGAAAATAACGAAAACAAAGAAATCATACGTATGACGTCATGCCACTACCACAAACAAAAACAACTAATCGTGACGTCATTCCAAAATGGCGCTTTCTACCTGCACGAGATGCCTACTTTTACTCTCATTCATTCGCTGAGTATTTCCGAGCAGGCAATCAGCACAATCAGATTCGACCAATCGGGTGATTGGATAGCATTAGGAGTCTCCTCATTGGGCCAGTTGTTGGTGTGGGAGTGGCATTCTCAATGTTATGTGCTCAAGCAGCAAGGGCACACGGGAGTTGCTAACTGCTTGGACCATAGCAAAGATGGCAAATATATTGCTACTGGAGGAGAAGATGGGAAGGTGGGTGGAGTGAGGAGAATGGTGGTGTAGGGGTGATGACGGCAGTTTTTGAGCAACAAAGGTGTGGGTGGGAAGCAAGGTGGTGGACATGTTGAGAGGCTTATTGATGTTTAGTTATTTGTCGACTATTCTGTCATAACTCTGTACCCTATTTACACAATACCACCAGCACCAATGCACCCCCAGGTGAAACTGTGGGAAGGCAGCAGTGGTCAATGCTTTGTCACCTTCGACCAACATACCTCTTCTGTCACTGGTCCCATCCTATTATTTCATCATTTGTTTTATTTTTATTGATTTTTTTATCGACATTTTTAGTGGTTTTGTGTTATTTCCATCTTTATTATTGTTATTATTAGAAAAAATAATAAAAATAATATTTTTAAAAATTTCTATGCAGGTATTAAATTCTTGGCAAACAACAAAGCCCTGGTGACTTCATCACTCGATGGCACAGTTAGGGCCTTTGACATGATCAGGTTGTGGTGATAATAATAGAAATAATAATAATATGATATAATGATAAGAATAAAAATAATAATATAAATAAATTCATACTTTTGTAAAGTTCTTAATTTTTTGAAACTTAAGACTCCACAACTAATAATTATTCATTTTTTAGCGTGTTTTTTGCATCACTATCATCATTCTCTTGATAACGACACTAATTATAATGATTTTAATTTAGAATAGCAAACACTACTACCCCTTCAAACATCACTGCTCTCATCGCAGGTACCGCAACTACCGGGTCTTGACAGCACCTGACAGAACATCCACTCAGTTTTCATGCGTGGGGGTGGATGGGGAGGGAATGGTGGTAGTGGCTGGTGGCCATGATGTTTTTGATGTCTTTGTGTGGTCACTCAAGAATGGACAGCTCATTTCGGTTGGTTGGGTGCATGAAGAGGCAGGTTTGTTAGTTGGTTGGAGTTGAGAGGATAAGGGTGATATATGTTGGCTGGGTGGAAGAGGGGGGTTGAAATTATGTTGGTTGAAGGAAGGTTGGGTTGTTGCTTGACTGGGCTATGGGATTTTAGAGCTGGTTATTCTAGTATTATCATTAAAAGTGAGATTCGTATTGTTTATATATTATTATATTTACCCAAGGTGTTATCAGGGCATGAGGGACCCATAAGTAGTGTGCAGTTCAGTTCTTTTGAGGGACTCCTTGCCTCTGCCTCTTGGGACCATACTCTGCGGTGAGAATAACAATAATGATGATGATAATAAAAATAATATTATTAATAAATAGAAGCAATAATGAAGATACTAAATAAAAATAATCATACTAATAAGAAAAACAATGAATAACAATAATAACTGTTAAAAAAATAAAAAGAAATAATGTATATTTATAAACAATAAAAACACTACTACTACTGATAATCAACCTTATTGATAACAGCTTATGGAGCATCTTCCAGTCAAACGACACCAGACAGGTGGTGCAGCTCTCCTGTGATGGTATCCGATGCCTCATTTATTATTATTATTATTATTATTATTATTATTATTAGTAGTAGTAGTAGTAGTAGTAGTAATAGTAGTATTAACAGTAATGTTTTTAAAGCTTTTTTCATAATGTTAAGATAAAAGCTGTTTCAATCTGTGTCTCACAACCAATCAGCTCTCAGTTTGTGTTTCCGGCCTGACGGACAGGAAATAGCTGTGGCTACTTTGGATTGTAATGTGGTGTTTTATGACGTCACGACACTGCAACAAACGCACTGTGTCGAAGGCTCTGCCGATCTTGGCTACAGCAGGTAGGATAAAAATAATGATGTTCATTACGGAATAATAAAAAAAATAATGATAACTCTGTTATTGATAGTATCTTTATTGAAAAAAATTTATAAGATATAATATTGATAATTATTTTTATCATGTTATTTATGTAGCGCATAACTTAAAGTTTGATTTAATTAGTTTAAAATAATAATAAGAAAATTAATAAAAAAATGATGGATAAGGATAAATGACTTTCTTAATCATCATCATCATCACCACTCTCATCATCATCATCATCATCATCACCACCATTCTCATCATCGTCAACACCACTCTCATCATCAGAAACAAGACCGACAAGATCACAGGCAAGAAAAAGTCCAGGGCCTTCAGAAGCATAACTTACACAGCAGATGGAGAGTTCCTATTGGCTGCAGGAGACGGAGGCGTGGTCTGTTTGTACCATGTGAGTCAGGAGATCCTTTTCCGCAAGTTCCAAATCTCTTGTAACCTTTCACTGGATGGCACTCAAGTTTGTTCACCGATCATCATAATATTTTTTTTTTCTAATTACCCCCATGTTCCGCCGTTTAGGTTAGGAACCTACCCTATCCTCATCATTAAGCTGTTAGTGATATTCTTAGGATGTTTCTTTGTTTATTAAGAACTTGTCCTAAGGACCTAGCCTGATGAGAGCAGACTGATGAAACAGTCTCTGTGGGGTTCTCCAAAAAAATTATCTTGGAACAAGATAAAATTAGTAAGCCCAAAGGATTAGCGAAGGACAAGAAAGGGTCGTTTAGATTTGTACCCTGAAAGGGTAGCAGCCCCACCAACTAGCAGGCCTAAACGCTAGGGCGTAGATGCCTTTTAATGTCTTGCCTTAGACAGGTGCCTTTTAACGTCATGCTCAAGACTCTCATAATGATGTTCATTATCATTATCGTCATTACTATTGTTATCATCATTATTGTTGTCATTATTTTTTGATATTTTCAGTTTTTTGGAATAATAATACTAATAATAATAATAATAATATGAATGGCATTAAAGGAATTTTTGGACCGCCGCAAGATGACGGAGTGGGGCAACATAGAGTTGGTTGATGTCGATGACGTCAACAACGATAAAAATAAGGTTGGCATCATTAATAATTATAAGAATCTTATTATTATTATTATTATCATCATCGTCGATGGCCAGGTATCATTACCAGGAGTGAGGATAGGTGAACACAGTAGCAGGTTCTTCAGACCAGAGGTCAGAGTCACCTGTCTGTCTCTCTGTCCTACCGGTTGGTCGCTGTGATGTAATTGTTTTCTGATTAATTCAATCAATCAATCAAATCCTTTTTATAGCCCGGTTCCCTTTACCATGGGTTGGGCTTTTTGAAAGTTCTATCTCGAAGTCAGCCTTTCCATTCAGAGCGATTGAGTGGATCCGCACAAACCATGTCTAGCATTCTTTTACCATTCAATATGAGCTCATTTCAAGTCTTTTTGGGTCTACCAGGCTTCTTGCAAATATCTAAATCCAACTTTCGCACTTGAGAAATCCAACCCACGCTACGCTCTACATGTCCAAACCACCTCATCCTGCTTGTACGAAGAACTACCTCAACATCCTGAGTGCCAAGTTTTGAAAGGAGTTATTATTTATTTTGATGTTGCACATCCAGCGAATCATGGCAAGGTCATTTCGTCTAAGGCGGTTCAATGTGGAAACTGTTACGGGCCATGTTTTAGCAGCATGTAACATAGCTCTTCTGACACAGGTTGAATAGACACGGCCTCTGGTCAATAATGATAAATGACAATTAGCAAAGAGTGGAAGAAGTTGGAGAAATTTAACCCAGGCACACTTACAACGTGTTATTGAAGCAAGCTCACATCCACCACCTGCAGATAACATATCCCCAAGATAGCAGAACTCTGGGACAACTTCTAGTTTTTCATCACCAATCATCATTTCCTTTACTAATCTCCCATCAACAGGCCGTGCTGTACCAAGGCAACGAGCACATCGGAAGTTAAGATCCGAAGTTAGAAGGCCTTTTATACCGCTGCATTTCTTGTGTACCCATTGCTTGCAGCCTCCACACTGAATAGCATTTCTACCCACACCTGCTTGGCATACACCACAAGGATACTTTCCAGATTTTCTCAACACATCAAAATTCGAACCAGAAACCATTAGCTTTGTCTTAGCCATATTCACCCTCAACCCCTTTTTCTCCATCTCCGAACTCCATCTTCTCAACTTCACTAATAGTTCATCCATGGACTGAGCACTTACCATTAAGTCGTCAGCATACAAGATCTCCTAAGGGCAACCTGTACGAAACTCCATAGATAAAGCTTCCAGCACAATAACAAAAAGTAATGGACTAAGAACAGAACCTTGATGGACACCTACTCGAACATCAAACGAGTTGCTATATTCATCACCAACTCTCACCCTACTTCTTACTTCCTTGTACATTGATTGTACAATTCTCACAAGCCATTCGTCAATTTTCAATTTTCGCATACTCCACCAAATCATTTCTCGTGACACTCTGTCAAAGGCTTTCTCCAGATCAATGAATGCTAAGTAGAGGGGCTTACCAGCAATGAGATGCTTTTTCTGTAACTGACGGAGGATAAATATGGCATCAGTTGTACCCCGACCTTGCTTAAAACCACATTGCATATCATTAATCACCACCCTCTGTCTGATAAAACCTTCCACTACGCGCTCCAAAACCTTCATAACCTGATCAATTAACTTCAAACCCCTATAGTTAGACCTGTTTAAAGCATCACTTTTACCCTTAACTATGACTATCCTGCCACTCAGACGGTATACTCAAAGATGATGTCTTCAATGAGATCTCGAATCATACTAGCACCACTTGAACCTACGGCCTTGAGCATCTCAGCAACAATGCCTGAAGGACCCGCTGCTTTCCCAAGACTCATCTTATTAATGGCCTTTCCAACCATTGCTGTAGTGATAGGTTCGCTGGGATCTTCCATGGGATAGACTTCGGACAAACCACCTGGATTCCATGAAAACTCCACATTGAGAAGGTGCATATATCTTTCCATGCTTCTTTTTTGGAATCAACATCCAGGGACATTTGGCCATTATTATTTCTCACCGGTTTATCCCCAATGACGTCCTGGTTCTCTCGTTGCATTTGTTTAAACGCAATCTTCTCAGCATCAGTTTTGGCTATGTGCACAGCAAGGTTGGATGCACGTTTAGCAGCCTGATAAGCATCTCTGTCTCTTCTTGCTTTCCATACTTTGAAACATTTGCGTTTGTGGGACACAGCTTGCTGTACCTTGTCATTCCCCCACCAAGTCTGCCTCTTCCAGGTATGTTTTGCAGAGACTCCACAAACCTGTTTTGTAGCATTAATCAAATTGTTTTTCAGGTACTTCCAACGTTCATCTAAAGTTTTACCAGTTTCATTTCCTTGGATTAATGCATTGAAGAAATTACCAAATTCAACTTGATTTCCAAATTAATTAATTATTATTAGTAGTGAAAATATAATTATTATTTTTTTTATTTTGCTTATTATTAATAGTGTTATTATTATTATTATTATTACCACCAAATAGGCCTATCATGGAGCGCAGGGACGACAGAGGGCGTGATGACGTTCACATTGGATCACCATCATCATCACCACCACTTTGACCCTTACGACCTCGACCTGCACGTGACCCCGTCCGCCATTATGGCGGCAATCAAGCAGGCGAGGTGGAGGGAGGCGGTGATGATGGCGTTGAAGTTGAACCAGGTCGATCTTGTGTGTCAAGTGCTTAAGGCTGTCTGTCGGGGTGGTCTTAAGGATGATGATGAGGGTAGTGATGATGACGATGATGGGGATTATAGAAAAATGGATAATACTTCGATGAACGACATGAGTGGTGCTACGAAGATGATGACATTTCTAGCATCAGACATGAGTGTAGATTACATTGTGAAACTACTTGGTATTGTGGCTAGGATAGTAGAAAAGGATGTGCATGTGGGTGTGATGATGGTGGCGGTGGAGGCGCTTATGGTGGTGGGAACGATGAGAATGAGGTTGGTGGGTGGGCAGTCTAGGATGCAACTACAAGCTGCTCTCAGAGCTCTTCAAAAGTCACTCAACAAGATTGATGCTGTTCTCACTGTGTGAGTTGGGTGGGATGGTTGTGGGGAGTGAGGGGGAAAGTGTGGGGAAGGAAATGCTAGAATAAATGATTTTGCCAGGAGAAAGGATTCCGGGTTGGTTGGAAGAAATTTTAAAGACAATAACCGATAATAATAATACTTACCCTAATAATAACACCCAAACCCATCCCACAGCAACGAAAAAGCCATATACAACTGCAGGGTATTGCAGCATAGGAGGGCGAGAGAGGTGGTGGATAGTGGGATAGAGGGAGTTGGTAGTGATGCCCTTTTTAGCGATCATGAGGATGATCTTAGTTGATCTTTTATTATTAATTTGTTTTATTAATTATTTTTTGTTGTTTTTATTGTTACATTTTCATTATTTTTTGTGTTATATTTGTGTTTATAATTTCTGCTGGATAAAAAAACTGTCGTTATTTATTATTATTGTTTTTTATTTCAAATCTAAAAATAAAAATTGGAAATTTTAAAATTTTAATGAATTTATATTTTCATTTAAAAATGAAACTAAATTGAGTGAACTTCGCCAGCGTAAGTAATTATTTAGTAAGGTGGGAGTGAATAAGATAAATATAAGCGAGAATTACAATAAAGTTACATGGATGAAACACTTTCGAATGACGATGAAATTGTAAGCAGACGACAATTGGATTTTCTCGTCTGCCACTTGTTTCACAATGTTTATCGTTGCAATCCTTCAAGTGTTGAGGTTTGTGGGGAACATACAACAATAATGAACCAATGTTTGGTTACTAATTAGTATTAAATTATATTTTCCGTCTTCAATTAGTTAAATTCTTGTTTCTAGTTATCATTGTTAGATGTCAACATTTTCTAGTTATTTTCCTACGATGATTCTTCAATAAAAAACATTCTTTTTCATATTTCTCAGTTATCATCCATCCATTTATTTTTCATAATCTTTTCATATTCAGAGTAATTTTTTCCTTGAGAAATGCATTGATTTGTTTCAGAAAGACCACCCATGTACAGTGAGTGGTGCTGATGATTAGGATATTGTTATGCTAATGCTGATTAGTTTTAATAATACACAATACTACTGTTACTGATAATTAATATTATATCTAATGAATATTAACTATATGGTAAAAAATGGTATTACTGGTGACTGTATTTCAAACAATAATTGAACAATGATATTGGTAATGAATTTTTATAATAATAATAATAATTATGATGAATTTTCAAAATATTTATAATGATGAATGTAATGATATTAATAATATCAATAACAACGATGAATTTCATAAACAATAATGATAACAACAAACTTCACCAGCTGTAATAGTAATAATAATAATAATAAATCTCAATAATAAAAATGAATGATTGATAAACAGTATCAACATAACAAAGACCCTGCTCAGATAAAATAATAATAACTCCCATAAACAACGATGACTGTCTTATTTATAATAATAATCAAAATAAATTTTAACAATAATAATAAAAATCAATGAATGACAATAACCTGCCAGTTATTAGACAACACCCATGGCTATTTATGTGCTCACTACCCTTCCAAAATCATCATCCCCACCTCGTGCCAAGGGTGAGTCTGTGTACCACTGTTTATACTTGTTTTCTATTTATGGAATTTCTAGTTTTGTTTCAATTCTGTTTTTGTTTATTTGTTTTTTACTTTAGCTTTATTTTTTTTATTTCATTTTTTTATCTTTGATTTTTGCTTATGATTGTTTTCAGCACAAGCGCTCGAGGTATCATGAACCTGGTATCATCATCAAGAGCTGCCAGATGCCGCAGTCGATTTGTTGTTCCTGTGATGCTCTATGGCGGCAAGGTTGGGGGTGCCGTTACAATAATATATAACAGTTTAGCCCATGCTAGCATGGGAACTGATGCAAAACGATGAAAAAAATTAAATTTTAAAATTATTATTTTTTTTAATTTTTCGATATTATTATTATTATTATTATTATTGAAATTTGCATTTATTATAAGCTTCGTGTTATTATTCAGTTAATAAGTGTTTGATTCAAATCTTTTTTCTTAATAGGCTGGTTTAGCTGAACATTTATTATTATTCACTATTTTTATTTAAATTTATTATTATTATTATTGACCCACATACAGTACATATGTAGGTCGGCAACTTTGAGTGGAGGACCAGAAATATATCTGAGAAGATTCATTGACGTTTTCAGCAATAATAACAACAATAATAATAGTAGTAATAGAAATAGCAGTAACGATATTATCAGCATCCTGAATATTGCATCTGATACGGGTAATACTAATACTAGTAATGATAATAATAATAATGGTGAAAAAAGGGATGAGCAAGTTCAATCGAAAACAAATAATGAGGAGGAAGAAGAGGAGGAGGATTTTAAAATTTGTGATGACTCTGAATCAAAGTAATAATAAAAATAATGACAAATTTAGTTTCATTGCACATCAATGAAAATGTTAAATTGTTAACGAAGAGCTTCGTACTTTTAATAATTAATATCAGTGCTATAAAATCTTTGTAGTTATATTATTGTTATTATTTTTTGTTTGAGAGTTTTCACATGACTCATAAGTTTTTTAAAACATTCAACAAGACAACAAAAAGAGCTGTAATTTTAACAAGCTTAACCTCATAATATAATATCGTTATATTAACCTCACCTAGTTCGTGGGTGGCCTTCTCAAAGGTCAGAAGTCAGGACATAAGGTTGCTGAAGAGGTTAAATATACGTCACATTGTTGACCTCATGGTCGAGAAAAAGAAGGTCAAGTACTTTGTGAAGTATGTGTGTCATTATAATACGATTTATTTTTATTTTATTTTATTTTCTGGTCTATTTATAGTGAGATGACTAATTTTTGTTTATTTACTCATGAGAATATTCATCGTTTTCATCATCGCTCACATCATCTTCTTCATCACCATCATTATTATCACCACCACCATCCTCCTCATCACCATCACCAGTGTGACGTCATCAGAGAAGGTAGACAAGGAGAACAGGTATGGAGAATTCCTGATCAGTTCCTTGCCCTACCCTGGTGAAGAGTGTGATGATGATGATGATCATTTGGATAATAATAATAATAATAATATAATAATCTTCTTTAGCCAAAGTAAATATTGAAAATTATTTGAACACTAAAAGTAATAGGTCTTTGAATTTTAAAGTACTTGATAATGTTACTTTGTTAATGAAAAGCTTTGTACTTAACAAAATTATCTTTACTGTTCGAATAATTTGCAGTAATAATAATAATTTGAATAATAACATTCATAAAAATAATAATTTTAACCTGAATAATAAAAAACGAAATTTTTAGAAATTAAAATAATATTTTAAATTAGTTTAAATATCATGAAAATTTTTTTGATAAAAAAGCATTAGCGAAATACCAAGAATTGGCCAAAGAATTATCCAGGTTATGGAAGGTTAAAACAACAGTAATTCCGGTAGTAATAGGTACTCTAGGAACAATAACAAATAAATTAAGTAATTATCTTAAACTCATTGGCGTAAATATATCGTTCGAAATAATACAAAAATCAGCCTTACTTGGTAGTGGTTTTGTTTTGAGAAAAGTGCTGGAAAGGAGCCAAGAAAATTAGTTTTTGGTTACCCTAGCCTTTTGAAAAAAGCTCGATGCCAAACACACAGCATGTGAGAAAGAACAAAATAATTATATTAATAATAAAAAAAAAACAATAATATTATTAATAATAAAAATCATAATACTAATACTAATAATAACAATCCCCTGACAGGATGTGAGTTCTTCAAGCAATGGAGGGACAACAAGTACCAGACGGATGATGTCTTCTTCGACTGGAGTCAAGTAATAATAATAATAATAATAATAATAATAATAATAAAGGTATTAATAATAATAACTAAAATTTGAAAAAATAATGAAAAAACTAGTTGTTTTAATGAAAAGGACTTCACAATAATACTAAAAAAACAAAAATAATAACTAAATAAAACAAAAATAATAATAACTGAATAAAACAAAAATAATAATAACTAAATAAAACAAAAATAATTATAACTAAATAAAACAAAAATAATTATAACTAAATAAAACAAAAATAATTATAACTAAATAAAACAAAAATAATATTATTATTATTATCGCCAGGACTTTGTGGACGCCAACCTTAAACTGCCCTGCCCTCCTCCATGCGATGTTGTGTGGGGGCTCTATAAGGTGCTCATGATGATGATCTTTACAACAACAACAATAATATTAATAATAAAATAATAATGTTTTATCCAATTATTATTGTTTCTTCACCCTCAAAGACGTGGAACTTGACGGAGCTAACGAAGAATTACCTCAAACTAATGTTGCATTATTTGACACATGGTAATAATAAAAATTATAATAATTATTATTGTTATTATTTAAGTAATAGTTTTTCCAATCTTTATTGTATTTTCATCAGAAAAATTACCTTTGTTTAATAGTGATCATGTGCAAGATGATGGTTATTATTATTATTATTTATTATACTTGTTATAATAGTAATTGATTATTATTGTTATTATCATTATTATTATTTTAATTATCATATTATTTTTTATTATTAATATTTATAAATTATTATTTTTAATATTAATAATAAATATTATTATTAAAAGATGAAGGAGGTCTGCTAATCCACTGCATATCTGGATGGGATCGAACCCCCATCTTTGTGTCCCTGCTTAGGTGATTAATAATAGCAACAACAAAAGTAATAGGAATAATAATAAGCATAATAAAAAAATAATTGTATTGTTAAAAAAATAATATAATATTATGAATTATAATAAGAATAATAACAATTTGATGCAAACAATTTTATTACACGAAGCCAAGTTTGTATACTTGATAATGTGTGTCCAACTTACGAAAAGCTTCATATAATTATTCAGTTAATAAAAGTGTTTGATTCAAATCGTTTTGGTTAATAGGCTAGTTTATTTAAACAATAGTAATAAGGATACATTACCAAGGACTCTTAATAATAACAAGAATAATAATATTGTTAGCTGATAACAAAAAATAATAATATTAATAATAATAATAATACAAACAACAGTAATAGTAATAATATTAATAATACAAAGAACAATAATAGCAATAATAATAATAAAGAATGTCTTTATGGGCCGATGGACTGATGCACCAATCATTGAGTCCACTCCAGATGCTCTACTTTACCATCGCATATGATTGGTTCCTATTTGGGTCAGTACGATAATAAAAATAATAATTATCATTATTATTATTATGCTTATAATTCCCACTAATAGTAATAGTCTCTGACTACGACAGTGGGGTATACTGCTTATAAGGCACTAGTATGTATTTAGAACATCAGTACTGTATTATTGTTGTTCAGAGTACTTATGTCTTACAGCCTCGTGTAGAGGTTTTCTGCGGCAGGAAGAGCATCTGGTGGATAAAAATAAATATGCTCCAATTATTATTTTTCCATGAAGCCTACAAAGTCATGGCCCTCATTTCCGGGAAGTTCTTAAATAAGCAGGGGGTGCTAAGAATGCCCAGGCATTATTATTATTCTTACCCTTAGTATTTCTTAAACGTGTGCTCAGCAAATGTTGGTACCCTTAAAGGTAAATGGGTTGAGGTTGGGAGATGATAGAGAGGAGAAAGGTAGACATTTGCTGCATTCAGGAAGTGAGGTTCAGAGATGGTGGTTGAAGGTATATTGGAAATCATAAACTATGGTGGAGTAGAGATGAGGTCAGTTTAAATGGTGTTGGTGTGGTTGTTGGAGAAAATTTGATAGATAAGGTAATTGAAGTGGAAAGACATGGGGACAGAATTATAAAATTAAAATTGTTGTTAGAGGGAATTATATATAACTTCATATCTGCACATGCCCCACAAGTTGGAAGGTCTAGGAAAGAAAAAGAAAGATTTTGGATTCATCTGAGTGAGGTGATGGAAAAAATTGCAGACGCTGAAGAGATTATTATAGGGGGAGATTTGAATGATCATGTAGGAGACAAAAAAGGTGGTTTTTAAAGAGTGCTAGGTAAATATACTTATGTTCAAAAGAATGATGAAGGTTTGGATATTTTGGAATTTTGCCAAACTTTTGATTCAATGATAGCAAACTCTATCTTCGCCAAACCAACTGATAAGCTTGTTACACTCAAAAGTGGAGATTCAAAGTCTCAAAATGATTTCATTTTGACTAGAAGAGAACATATCTCTAAAATAAAAGACTGCTCTACTTTTGCAGGAAAAGAATGTATTTCCCAGCATAAATTACTAAGAGCAAAACTAAAAGTAGAAAAGAAAAATGAAAGAAAGGAGTGAAGGGAAAGCAGAATTAAAGTGTGGAAGTTAAAAGATGAGAAATTCAAAATGGAATATAAAATGAAAATAAAAGGAAATTTCAGAAAAAACAATACAGATTTGAAACATTTTCATGATAAAGTCTTAACTGGAGCCAAAAATTTTTGTGGTGTGACAACAAGAAAAGTTGGAAATAGGGAAAGATACTTGGTGGAATGATGAGATAAAGTTGGTGATAACGAAGAAAGATGCTTTCAATAGATGGCGTGAATTTAATCTAGATAATATAAGAACGTTTATATATATCGAAAAAAAGAAACTAAAAAGAAAGTTACAGAGGCCGAAATGGAAGCATTTAATAAGTGGAATAGAAACATTAAAAGCAAAAATAGAAGAAATGAAATGTTCGAAATTGCTAAAAATATGAAAAGTGATAACAAAGATTTGCGAGGATCAAAGTATATTAAATTTGCTAATGGTGAACTAGTAGTGAAGGAAAATGAGGTGTTAGATGGAGAAACTCCATAATGAAATTGTATGCTATTAATAATAATAATTTAGGAGGTTTATTATAGTGACGTTAAACCCAGAGAGTTTCAAGATCACTTGATATTTGTAAAATATTCTATTATAATAATAGGTTATAACAGCTTAATATTTTTAAAAAAACTAGTTTTTTGCCTCTTTCCAAAGTCTTTCACTTTCCTAACCCTTCTTAAGCCTTCCGGCAAGCCGTTCCACAAACTTGGGCCTTCAAGCTCAAACCTACGCTTTCCAATACTAGACATTTTGGACTTAGGGACGTATAAATTGGTTGAGTCCAAAGATCTAAGCTTTCACCTTTCAGGTATTTCAGAGATAGGTATGAGTCTTTCCGATATGTATTTTGGACCATATCCTAGCCTACATTTAAATATAATTAATAATATTTTATAAACTACCCTATCCCTAACTTTGACCCAATGCAACTTTTTTAAAACTGGAGTTTGATGGTCAAACTTCCTTGTGCCTGTAATTAAACTGGCTGTAGTGTTGATAAGAGACTGGACTCTACACAGCTGCTTTTCAGGTAACCCAGCTAACAATGCGTTGCAATAATCTATTCTGCTCAGAATCAAAGCAACAGCAAGGGTCCTTAACGATTCATAAGAAAGACACTTTAATGGACCTTATCTGCCTGAGAGCTGAGAAGCCTGCTTGCAACATCTTACTTATATGTGAGTTCCTGCTCAAGTCTCTATCCATGAAAACACCCCGACTCTTGACACTTTCTGAAGGTGATATGAAAGTATCCAGTATCCTTATCTGTTTGGTTGGTAACTTGTTCACCTTTCTCAGGTAAGAAAACCATATAGCTTCAGTTTTGGATCTATTGAGTTTAAGGCTATTGGATTCTATCCAGGCTGCCATCTCATCGACACAGACAGACAATCTGTTCTGCAATTGCTCAGTTTCACCAGGGACACAACTAGAATACAATTGTGTGTCATCTGCATATTGGTGAAAACTCAAGTTATGTCTTTGTGCAATTGTTTCTAGATCACTAGAATACAGATTAAATAAGAGCGGGCCGATTACAGAACCTTGTGGCAAACCAGTATGGAGATGAAATAAATTAGTTCTAACACTATTATTAGTAGTATAATAACACCTATTATTTAAATAGCTCTTATAACATTCTAAAACTAAACCCTTAAAACCGAATTTTGAATATAGCTTATTTAGTAAAATATTATGATTAACTAAATCAAAGGCTGAGGAAAGATCCAACAATATCAAAAGACTAAAACTACCTTCATCAGCTGCTTTTAAAATATCCATGTGGATTTTTGTGATAGCAGTTTCTGTTGAATGAAAAAGGCGATAAGCAGACTGAAATCTCGGAAAAAGATTATTTTCAACCAAATAACTAAGTGTCCTTTCTAAAACCAACCGTTCCAGTATTTTTGATAAGGCAGGGACATTTGAAATTGGTCTATAGGAGGATGGCTCAAATTGGTTCAAATTGGGTTTTTTCAATATCGGCGTCATACAGGCTAACTTCAAACCTTGAGGAACAGTTCCTGATTTGAAAGAGGAATTAAAGATGCTAACTAAAAAAGGTGCTATCAAGCTTGCTATTCGTTTCAATAGCCAAGTTGGGATCGGATCTAAAGCACACTGTTTATTTGGTAAGATGTTGATCATCTTTACTAATTCCTCTTCATCCACCTCAAAAAATTCGTCTAACACTGAAGTCCTGGATGAAACCTCAATTTGAAATAGACCATCATCTACACTTTTGACCTCACCAGTTTTATCATCCAAGTATTTCTTAAAACTACCAATTTCTATTCCTTTACCTTCACCTGCCTTACCCCTACCAGCAACCTCATTTATGTATTTCCAAGTTGTCACTGACTTGTTTTTACATTCAAATAGCTTAAGATCCCAAAACTCCTTACTCTTCTTCCTACATAGACATTTGTAAAGATTCTTCTGCCTGAACCATGTCTCACGATCAGTTGTTGAATGAGACCTCAAGTACTTGTGTTCCAATTTTCTTGTTATGCATTTATAAATCTTACATTCCTCATCAAACCAAACATCAGAGGTTCTCTGATGAATTCTTACAACTTTCTCAGGAATGAGTTCATCTAAAATGCGCTTCAAAGTTGAGAAATACTTGCTCACATCAGAATCTAAACTCAAGTCTGTTGAAAATACCAAAGGAGTGTTCAGCAACTTGGAAATAAATCTTTCCACCTTCTCACCTTGAATGTTTTGTACACTAAAGCAGGTACTTTCAGTTGACTCCTCCACATCAAGACCTTATGATCTGAGAAGAAAACATCAAAACTTTCAACTTTAATCCAGCCTTAGTGGCTACTACATCCAACCAGCCACCCTGTTCATGAGTTAGTTCTGCTACACAAGACTTGAAATCATGCATGTGGAGGATATTCTTAAAATTTTCTGCATCCTTATCTGCAATACACTCCAGGTGAAAATTGAAATCTCCTAGGGCTACCACTTCTTCATTATAAGATGACATTATATTCATGATCTCTTCGAACT
Organism: Pterobdella sp. o SKG-2022; assembly: GCA_964035795.1. Lineage (NCBI taxonomy): Eukaryota > Metazoa > Annelida > Clitellata > Hirudinida > Piscicolidae > Pterobdella > Pterobdella occidentalis. The sequence goes on along the minus strand of OZ038325.1, from coordinate 2,540,204 downwards.
CTGCAAAAAAATCACAAGAAGCATATCCAGTTCTGTAAACAACCAAGCCTATAAAGGATTTCAATTTAGAGCTTACTCTCACACACATAAATTCAAAAGTGCTAGCTTTCAGAGGAACATCAATCCCTATTGCATTTATTTTTGGTTTTCCCAAAAAAACTAGTCCACCATGATTAGTTTTTAGAGACTTCACAGACTCAAAGCTTCTAGATCTAGCCTTTTCAAGAACTAATATCCCTTTTTGCCTCAGAATTCTTAAGCATACTGAATCTGAGTCATGCCAAGTTTCAGCCAAAAATAAACCAGGCAACTTGTATTCACTCATCAAGTTTAGCACTTCAACCTTATTGTGTAGAGATCTAACATTAAGAAATCCCAAAGTTAGATCTTCAACAACCCTCAACCCATGCCTTTCAACCCTTTTTCCTCTCATCATTTTCCCTCTCACTCTTCTACCACCTCTCTTACCACTTCTTCTCTTCTTTTTAACCTTACTTAAAATTTCTATTTTGCCTAAGTTTAATTTATCTATATGCCTCTTTATATCTTCATTTAAACTAATATCATTATTGTATTTGAGCAAATCTATCATTATTTTTAAAAATAAATAAAAATATTCATACTATGAAAAAATTTAACGTATAAAGTGAAGAAACTTCCCCCGTTTTGGCAGGTGATCAATTTAATCCGAAAACTTGAGCAGTATCCAACTTACCAATATTTTTATAAAAAGTAAAAGTGAAATTATATAAAAACTTATCAGCTTTCAAAAATATTGCATTTAAACCCTATAAAAAAAGAATTTAAAATGTTGTATAAAACCGTCGCGGCAATTTTCGCGCCAGGCTATTATACCGACGAAGTTGAAAAGGTAAAAGGTCCCTTACCAAACGTTGCAGTAGATGAGGTTTTGAGGGCGCTGAAGAAAATGAAAAATAACAAAACCGCTGGCCCTTCAAATGTAACAAGCGACCTGATAAAAATGACGGAAGAAGTTGGTGTAAACCAACTGAGGAGAATTTTTAAAAAATTATTCTTAATGAAAAATGTCCCAAGGAATGGGAAGACAGCGGTTGTTTACAAAGATATTGGTGATGCACTAGATTATGGTAATTATAGGGGCATAAGGCTTCTAGAAAACAGCATGACAGTGTGGGAGAAGGTGCTAGAAGCCAGGTTGAGGGAAATTATCACCATTAATAAAAATCAACTCGGATTCATTTCAGGCAAAAGCACAATAGATGGATTGTTTGAACTGAGGCAATTGCAAGATAAATATGGTGGCAGGAAAAAGGAATTACATCATATTTTTGTTGATTTAGAAAAAGCCTTTGTTAGGGTGCCGAGAAGAGGGATAGAATGGACTCTTAGAAAACAAAATGTGCCAGAAAGAATGGTTTAACTAATTATGACACTATATGTGAATACGAACTCAAGAGTGAAAACCTTTACTGGAACATCAAAGAAATTTGAAATTAAGGTTGATGTTCATCAAGGGTCTGCTTTAAGTCCATTGCTTTTCATTCTGGTAATGATGGAAGCCACGAAAGAATGTTGAAAAGATGCTCTTTGAAAAATATTGTATGCGGACGATCTAGGACTTACGGCAGAATCAAAGAGTGAAGTGAAAATTATGTTTATGAAATGGAAAGGTTCGATGGAGTTGCGAGGGTTAAAAATCAATATAAGGAAAACAAAATATATGGTTAGTGGTAAAATAAGTGTTAATAAATTGAACTGGGGTAGGTGGCTATGTGGTTGTTGTGGTAAAGGTGTAGGTAGTAATTCAATATTATGCAATAAATGTGAAAAATGGTGTCATAAGAGGTGTTCTGGTTTGAAAAATGTTATACTTAATAAAAACTTCATATGTACTAAATGTAACTTTAATCAATTTCATAATACTAATGACTCTGAAAACAGCTTCAAACTCAAAGATGGCGAGGTGGTAGAAGAGGTCGAATCTTTCAATTACTTAGGAAATTGTTTTGATGAGGACAATGATATTAAGAGGACAGTAAGAGAAAGGTTTGATGCGGCACGGTTGAGTTGGAAGAATATCTCAGGTCTGCTACAAAACAATATGATTCCACTGAAATATCGATCAGGCATATACGATGCATGCATCAGACCTGTTTTATTATATGGGAGTGAGACATGAGCTTCAACAAATAAATTGGTTGAAACGCTGGTAAGGAATGAAAATAAGATGCTGAGACGACTGGTTGGCATGAAGTTTAGTGGGCAACGAGGTACTCTTTTGGTTGAAATAGGTGGTATACCATGGCTGAAGACCAGACTAAGAAATCAAAGATTGAGGTGGTTTGGCCATATATTAAAGAATTCAAAAGACAGTTTGACACTGAAGGTGTACAATATGAACCTCGAGGGAGGTGAACCAGTCGGTAGATCAAAGAATACCTGGAAGAAATGCGTGGAAGAAGATTTAGAAATACTTGGGTTAGAAGAGAGCCAGGCTTTCGAAAGAGATTTATGGAAACTTAAAATTTCGTCAAACCCCTCTTGAAAAGGGAAAAATTACGTAAAACGATGATGATGAGAATGATGATTATTATGCTTATAGATTCTCAAAATTTTTTAAAATTATGTTCTTTATTTTGTTTTTCTCATTTTTCTGCTTTTATTTTTCCGTAGTTTATTTTAGTTATTTTAACGTTTTATATTTATAATTATTCCATTAAAAATAAATAAAAAATCATAATAATAATTATCATTATTCATCACGTGCACGCAGGCACAACTTCCCAAACCGATATGAGAAGGGAGAGGAAGTCTTTTATTTTTGTTTCCATTTTTTGCCCTTCATCGTTCATTCCCAATTCTCTCTTACTCCTGATGATGATGATAGTCGCAGTAATAACAAAAGTGATAGTAGTAGTAGTAATACTAATGTTTATGATATTAATAATAGTAATAATGATAATAATAATAATTCAAATGATAACGTCAGGGATGACGTAGGTAAGTTTGTTGCGACATTTAGCTCTGAACCCAATAATAATAATAATAATGACGTCAACAATAACAAATCTAAGTCACTTCCTTCACCTACCGAACGACTTCGACAGAGGTATTTGTAATTTGATAATATTAATAATGAGAATATTAATATAAATAATTAAAACAATAATAAAAATAATAATAATAATAATAATAGGGAAGAAAGGTTAATGAACTTACATCACTTGTTTGAGTCGATCTACCAACAACACTGTTATCCTCCTATCCCTTCATCATTCATTCAGGTTATTATTATTATTTCTATGATGATGGTGGTTATTATTATATTTATATTGCTATTGTTATCATTATTGATGATTTTTTGAAAACGATATCTTTTTTATAATAATAATAATATTTGACAATTTTTTACGTCGAATTTTAAAATTCTCCCATTATTCGACGTAAAAAATTGTCAAATATTTGATTATAAGTAAATTTAAGATGTCTCTAAAAAGTTAAATAATAATAAGAATAATAATAATAATTATTATTATTATTCAGCTGGGCTTCTCGAACCTCATGAACAACTTAGGTTTTGCTTTCAATAAGAGTGCCAGTGTTGAGGTGTAATAACAATAATAATAATATAATAATAATATCAAATACCAAAATAAATAGATATTAGTAATAAATATAATAACAATATTAATATGAAATGACAAAAAAATAATAGATATTAGTAATAAATATAATAATAATAATGAAACCAAAATAATGTAAGCTTATTATGATGACTTCATGGACCGGTTATATCTTTGAACTTTTTAATTAATAAATTACTATATGTATAATTTTGATGGCTGAATTGGTAGAGCGTTCAGTTGTCGACTAGTGCCCACTTTACGTCTAATGTTCGATTCCCGATGAGAGAAGCATTAACTTTGATTTTAGTTCAGCGGTAACATTAGCGATAATAAAAAATTTATTATTTTTAATGAATAAGTTTTTTATTATTGTTTTTAATTATTTTTCTTTTGTTAATTATATGTATATATATTTTTTAAAAAATAGTGTGGTTGAAACCACTTTGGTCCAAAGCTGTTATATAATCATACTGAAGTTTCCAATGAAATTCAAAGGCATTGAAAGCTATTTTAAATTTAATTTATAATAAATATTATCAAACATATTTTTGAAAGCTATAATTTATATTAATATTTATATTAAATATTTTCAACTTATTATGATTAAAGGTTTTTTTTTTATTTTTATTTTTTGAGCTCACCCTTATTTTTGCACTCACTGCCATCTTGAATGAAGTTTTTAGATTCTCCAACTAGGTCAAGAATTAAATAAGTCACAATTAAATTAAAATTTTCCCAATTTTCACCTTGATTGAATGTAGTTTATGTGTTTGGAAACATCAAGATGATTGTTGATATCATTTAATAAATGAAATATGATATAAATAATATATGGTAACAAAATTTTTAACCAAGCACTCAACTGAACGACTTGATAATGATGATAATTTGAGTTATGAAGAGCTTGGTGTTATCCAAATGTGACAGTTTTTGATCAAAGTTTTTTTCAACAAATTCTGTTCATTTATTACTTGGGGTGATTTGCTTCATTATGATGTTATAATCATGTTAATACTATAGGAATGTATTAAACTATATGAAATTTTACTTTTTGAGTCGATAAATTCAATTTTTCAAAGTTAAATTTATTATTTAATATTTTTAAATTAAAATTTGAAATTTAATAAAAATCATGTTTTACAAGGTTAATTTAACTATGTAAAAAACGTCATATAAATAAAAAATAAAAAGCAAAAAAAATTTCTGAAACAACTAAAATTTTAACAGTATAAAAAAGTAAAATGTTAATTAGATAAAAACAAATATAAAATCTATGTTTTTCACCTGTGTGCAAAAGTAAATACTAACCTCTAACAAGCTATAAGTTTAATTTTAACACTTAAACTAAAAGACAAAATGCCTGACAAAGAATTCTCGATCCCTTTGATAAGGGACAGCTTCTCAGAAGAAGACGAAGATCCATATAAAACAAAACAAAATGGCGGTTCTCAACTTTTGTCTCAAGACACCAAAGTACTGCAAGAAAAAGGGACATGTTTCTACATCATAAGCGTAGCAGTTCCTCTGATCGTTCTCATTATCGCCATTGTGGTTCTTGTGTGCTTCATAGTGATGCCATTGCTCCGAGGATTGTACCAGAATGATGAGAAAAGATTTTCATCCCATCACATTCCTTTTATCCTCATTCCTCATAATGGGTCTCTGCTTCATGGCCAACCTTGAGGTTTGTGAAAAATTTTTGTGATTCTGTGCTGAGATTATGGTGGTTTGATTATATCAGCCTATATAGCTTTGAGGTTAAGGGCTAGACTAATTATCTAGTTACCCAATAATCCTGCATGGGTTGAGAATTAGCACCTGTTCCACAGTGTGTTTTTGCTGCATTAAATTTTTAGCGTGCAGTTTGATCTATAAGGAAAATTGCTTTTAAATACCACATTACATTACTTTTGATAATAAGTTTTCTGGTGATTATTTGGTGGTGTATTTGCAGATGATCATTTGGTAGGCTTATGGTGGTGGGTTTGTTGTTTTATGGTGGTTTTTGGGTGTTTATTTGGTTTAAAATTGTATGTTGGTTGGGTTATGAGAGTTTGTTAGGGGTCAAGGATGGTTTGTTGGGGGCCATGGGTGGTTTATTTGAGGTCATGGGTGGTTTGTTGGGGGTCATGGGGGGTTTGTTGAGTGTCAAGGGTGGTTTTTTGGGGTCAAGATTAGTTTTTTAGGGGTCATGGTTGGTTTTTTGAGGGCCAAGGATGATTTTTTGGGGGTTATTTTTGCATCAGTGGATAGTTTTAATTAGGGATCTGAAGTTGCAATTATAAACATAGTATTTTTCTGTTTTTTTTGCTTTTGTCATGGTAGGTTGTAATAATAATAATAATAATGAAAATAATATATGTTTAAATCTTTTGTATGCAAATAACTGAGACTGTTACAGAAAAAAAAATAATTTAAAAAACTAGATTAGCAAAAAACAACCATCAAATTAACAAAATATATATCAGGCGAGTATTTTAATTAATTTAAAATGTTTTTATATAAATAAATGCAAAATCTCATTTAAAACACAGGGAGTCCATATATTTTTGTTTCAATTCTTTACTATACACAGAGTAACATGGTATGAAACCGAAATTTGGGGCCAATAATGGTTGACCTTAATTTTAATAGAAAACACTATTATTAACTGAATAATCGAAGCTTATAATTATTCAATTAATAAAAATTTTTGATTTAAATTGCTTTTGTATCAAGCTAATTAGTTATTTTTAATCTTTGGGATAAAGTCTAGAAGGTTATTGAGATATGTACAGAGGTATAACCTAAGTAGGTCGAGCTATTTAAATTGTAACTCAGATATGTGTTTCAGATTTGTGGAGTTGTGTGTTTCAGATTTGTGGAGTTGAACAACCTCAAATGCTTGAGAAATTGTTTGTTTTTGAGTCAATCATTTTGATGAGAGGTAATGTTTACATAGTTGGTCCAGTTGAAGTATAAGTAAATAACAATATGTGAGTAACGTCCTTATATTTGTACCTCCACTTGGTAATGTAAGTTCATCTTATGGAAAGCTTTGTGGAATGAAATAAACTCCTAAAAGTGTTTTCATTTGAATATAAAAATAAGTGAGATTAAGAATTTTACATATATATGTTTATTTGTATTTTTATTCGAAATGTCAACTTCATTTTTTTTTCAAAATATATTCTGCCTAATAACAGTATCAGTAATCTAGGCCGACTGCTGTCAACCCCAGTTACAGGGGCATGTACAGCAGTATAATCTAATATAATCAATATTTGCCTAGCTAAATTCAGTGAAACTAGAACACACAGTTTCTATAATTTATTGAAACTAAGCAAAATCGTCTGATTTATGACAAAATAAGTATATAAACTTTCAAATCGAATTCCAATATAAATCAATTTCAAATATGAATTTATATATTTATAGTAAATAGTGGTGAATTCTTGAGTCTAGGATGCTTCAAACATTGTACTTCAAGCTATTTTAAAAGTGCATCTAATTGATTGGTAAAACAATAAAATATTTACAAAGCTAGCAAAAAAAAACTATGAAAATGATAAACCAACGTTGAAGCAAAAAGGGATAAGAAAAAGACGAAGAAGGGCAGAGGCAGGAAAGGATGCTGGCAGCATTGCCGCGGACAATAGCTAAGGAGATTTTCTAGCGAAACCAGACTGCCTCCAGAGGGTCTTCCGTCACCTCGGAAAGTTTTCTGCCTAACTCTGTAACGAAAGTACCGGTTGAGGGACCACAGACACCGGTAGTCTTGAATGCTATGGGTTGAAAAAGGAAGTTACCCACCAAGCCTTGATATATGCGGTTTCAGCAGCAGAGCCCGACTAGTTATTTTGTATTCAAAGTTCATAATACTCAGGTGTCTAGAAACTTCTGAAGTTAATGCCACTATAATCTTACTCGTGATTGGTTTGATTTGCTAAGGATACCATCATCAGAATTAAGTTAATAGGTTCAAATGATATTTTAAATAATAATTTACTCATATAATAAATTTGATTATTAATTACAGTTGTGGAGAAAAAAAGTGAAGAGGAAGAAGATGAAGATGGACTTAATGATGATGATGATTGCTAATACATTCCTACTACTAATTCTTTAATAAAAATAAGGATAATTTTATTATTATTATTGTTATTATTATTAATGATTATACTATGACTAATACCACAGAGTTATAAACCTTGACTGTACTACAACTATAAAATATTAAATAACAACAATAATAATGAAAATAATTGTTATTATTTATTTTTTCTTTTGAATATCTTGCATGGACTTTTACTACACGGATTGCATAAATTATTATATTACTACTAGGTGCAAATCATTTAGCTTGTAAATAATAATACTGTAAAAGTGTAACAATAGCCAAAAATATAATAATCATAATAATAATAATAAAATCAATATAATACTGATAATTTAATAATAATATGATAAGAATAAAATAAATGTGATACTAATAAGTTGATAATAATAATAAAATCAATCTAGTAATAATAAGAAATCGTTAAAGCAATAATAAATTTAAAGTATAATCCTCATCTTCAACTTAATCTAGTCCCCAAACATTTGATTTGATGAATCTACCTTGCTACAGAATATAGAGTGATGATGATGAAGTAGATTTAATGATGATGATCAGTAATTTGGATTATTATCAATAATAATAATAGGAACAACAATAATAAAAACAAAAATAATAAGTAAATTTTACACAAATCAATAGACTTGAAGTACATTTAATTAAATGGTCAAACCAATATTCATTATTTAATATTTATTCGGTGTATATTTCTCGCAACTACAGTGTATTATATTCTATTTTTGCATGTCATTTTCACCTTTTGCTTGATGAAGTACTCCAAAAATCTTCAGTCATATTCAGTTTAAAAATAACTTAACAAAAAGAAAAATGATTTTGATATTTTTTCATTCAAATAAATAGTTCGAAAAATTCAACATTAGATTAATAAATTATGGAAAAGTTGAATTTTTCCAAGATTTTGGTTAAATAAAAAAGTATTAAAATAGCGCTTCTTTTTGTAAAGTTATTTTTAGAAATAATTCTCAAGAAATTGATACGTGATGTCTGGAGAATAAATCATAATTAGTTTTTATTATTATTATATGATGATGATGATGATGTTTATTATTATTACATGATGATGATGATGTTTATTATTATTTCTGTTTTTATTAGTAATGCCAATCTTATATTAATTGTAACTATTAGTATTATTATTAATTGTGCCTTCTATTTAAAGTTCAACGCGGGAAAATTCTGGTTTTATTATTCAGGTTTTACCTGTCTATCTATCTGTCTGTCTGTTTATCCATCTATCCATCTATCTATCTATCTACCTATCTGTCTGTTTATCCATCTATCTATCTATCTACCTATCTGTCTGTTTATCCATCTATCTATCTATCTACCTATCTGTCTGTTCATCCATCTATCTATCTACCTATCTGTCTGTTTATCCATCTGTCTATCTATCTGTCTGTCTGTATCTATCTATTTATCTATCCATCTAACTGTCTATCTATCTATCTATCTATCTATCTATCTATCTATCTATCTATCTATCTATCTATCTATCTATCTATCTATCTATCTATCTATCTATCTATCTATCTATCTATCATTCTATCTATCTATCTATCTATCTATCTATCTATCTATCTATCTATCTATCTATCTATCTATCTATCTATCTATCTATCTATCTATCTATCTATCTATTTATCTATCTATCTATCTATCTATCTATCTATCTATCTATCTATCTATTTATTTATCTATCTATCTATCTAGTACCTATTTGTGGTTTCAATCAATTTGTATATAATTTCACTTTTAAGGGGTTTTAATTTCAATTTTAAAATTTTTTGCTCTGATGTAACATCGAATTTTTCAAATAAATTTCAAATTCTTGAAAAAATCTTTTAAAAATTAATCCATCAATCTCTTATCAAAATTTAATGTCGAATCAATGAAATATCACGAAATTAAAAGTTAATTTAAATTTTAACGGAAAATTGCTAGTAATATATCAAAATATTGATTTGTGAAGAGTGATCAATAGAGAATATTAGTTTATAAAAAAATGCGCACAACCCTAAGTTATGTGCGTGATTATAAAAAGTACAAAAAGATGGAAAGTTTTGTGGTATTTAAATAAATGAAATACCTGAAAATGAACAATAATAATTAGTGCATATCACAAATCTTACAGATTTTCGAATATAATATTCTTTGTATTATGTTTTATCGAATTCAGTTATTTTCGAGGGTTTCAAGAGAGAGTTTTTGTCCATTTAGGCCCAGTACAGCGAGTTCAAATGTAACCAGCGAGTTTGAAACTTACGATTCAAAATTTTTGGAAGAAACTTTTTTCATCCAGAAAATTAAATTAAACTCATTTAAAGATGAAGTTGTATTCAAGAATACATAATTTCAAGGCTGGTCATGGCTGCGTTTGTCATGCTTTAAAATGTTTTGAATGAAAAGATTTGTGATTTTGAGAGTAGTATTTTTAAAAAATGATTGTTCAAGCTTGTGAATCATTATAAAAAACTAATTTTGTTTTTGAAATTAAACTAGAGGTTAAAAAGCAAATTTAGCAAAGTTATTTGCAACCAAGTGAGGTTATCATCTCAAATCGAATCCATATCTACTGAACATCACAAAGCATTGCAAACTGGCATTATTAAACAGAGTGCACTTGATAACAGGTTGATAAGAGATAATAGAAACTTTTGATTCCAATAAATCTCCTTCTAGAGTAGTTTAGTTCATCTTACCCGGTGGTAGGTTCACAAGTTTGTGTGTGTGTTTGAGTGTGTGAGTGTGTGTGAGCTGAAAGAAGTAAATATGGTGGCGATTTGGAAAACAGAAGCGAGAGATGGAAAGAGATAGCGCACTAACATCTACAACCTTTTTCATGATCTCAATGCACGTAAGGAATCAACAGAAAAACAAAAAAAAATTTTGCTAGAGGTCGATATAACGGCAAATACGATAGCTCAGGCAACAAAAACAACTGTGTTCAAAGGCTTTCTTGCATGCTCCTTGGTTGCAACAAAATAGCTGCCAATAAAGCTGGTTTAGCTAACCATGTAAGACAAAAGCACAAAACTCAAGAAAGCTTCCTATGTCAGTATTGCGGGCTGAGTTTCAAACGACAAGGCATTCACAACCACCAAAAAAAATTTTCTACTCTCAATCCTTTTGTGCACCTGCCTCAAGGTGGATAAATGCAGAAGTTTATGTGTGTGTGTGCATGCGTGTCTGTGCGTGCGTGTCTGTGCGTGTGCGAGTGTGTTTGTGTATGTGTGCACTTGGCCAATAGTAGACAAATGTAACAGAAGTCTTATGAATGTGAAGAATCTAACATGCACTTACACAAACAGCTCATATAAAAACTCAGCCCAACAACATTCACGACTGCAACACATCTTAACTACGACGATCTTAAGGAAAAAAACACAATAAAAAAATAGAAATAATAATAAAAATAATAATCATAATAGAAATTATAATGTATAAAAGATTGTTGTTATTGTTGTTGTTGGTGGCAACTCCCTGTGACTGCATCAGTGTTCGTTTTGCATCCATTGATTTTTTATATTCATTTTGAAAAGATAAAAATGAAAAAAAAACAATTATAAACAATTATAAAAACAAAAAAAATAATAATCTTGATAAAACCGAAAAAATAACAATAATAAAAAAATGATAACAACACAAGGAGGGACAGAAGGCTGAATACATAGAGGTGCATAACAAGCTGAGAAGGATTCCACAGGCTGCTGACATGATGAAGATGGTAGAAAAAAACAATAAAAAACAAATAAATAATGAAAATAAGTAGTAGTAAAAACATTGAAAAAAAAATTGATTAAACTAATAGTCATTATTATTGTTATTGTTCTAACACACAGGAATGGAACGACAAGCTGGCTGGAATGGCAGACAACCATGTGGAGTTGTGTGTTTTTGAGCATCTGTTGGAAGAGGGTGAAAAGGGGGATGATGATGATGACGATGATAATGATAGTTGGGATGCTGGTGGTAGTGATAATGATGGTGGGGGTCATAAAATGATAATGCTAATAAAGGTGATGATAATGATGACGATGATAATGATGACGATGATGATGATGGTTTTACATTATCGCATAATGATGCTGATAATGATCTTTTAAAAGTGGAGGGCTTCCAAGGCATAGCTCAGAGTGTTTACAGGATTATCAATGGTGAGCTCAACATTACAAGGTGGGTGGTGAAAATAATTAAAACAATAATAATAATAATTATAATAGAAACACAACAACAACAACAACTACTACTACTACTACTACTACTACTACTACTACTACTACTACTAGCAAAAATAACAAAGGATAATAATAGCAAGAGCAATAATAACGAAAAAAACAATAATAAACAACAAGAATATAAATAAAAACCAACCATGTAAGTTTAGCCCTACCATAGCATGATGCTAACGTATTATGGCTATACATACCGAAAGTTTAAGCTGGTTTTGCTTAAAAAGTCTACGAAAATCCTTTCATAACTCGGCGTTAAAAGTTGTTAAATCCTGCTTATAAGTACATTTAGGTGTCTTTGAAAAAATAATACTTATTATTTTTATTATTTTCACCACAGAGCAGTCAACAGATGGTACAGTGAGGTGGAGTTTTATGACGAGGGGGCTGTGACGTGTGATGGAAAGGCCCTCACTGAGACTAAGAAATGTGGACATTATTTGCAGGTGAAGAAGAGGAGGAGGAGGAGGAGGAGGAGATGGAAGAGGAGCGTGGATAGTAATGATGATGATAACTATAAGCAAAATATCCATCATATTCTAACATACCATATTTCACGCCAGTACATCACACCATCACACCACTTCACTACACCACACACTTCCTTCCCACCAACTTCATCTCACTACACCACTCCCATCACCACCACTTCTCCCACCTCACCTCACCACAGATAGTGACGTCACAAACCAACCTTCTGGGATGTTCCCATAAGAAGTGTGCTGATGAAGTTATCGTAGTTTGTAACTATTCACCAACGTTAGTTATTATTATTATTATCATCATCATTATTATTATTATTGACGTTATTAAATTTTTTTTTTGTTTTTTATTATTTTTGCCATTATTATTATTGATAAATATTTTATTTTTCCCATATAATTAGTTTTAATTATTATTCTTATTGTTCATTATTATTTTTATTATTTTCCCCATGATGAGGTAAATGTAGATTATAATTGCCTCCAACAGCATCTCACACACGTCAGTTACCTTCATTCTCTCTTTCACTTTTGTAATCTCATTATTATTATATTTGTTATCATTCAACCATTATTATTATTATTATATTATTCTTTAATTTTTCAATTTCGTATTATTGTTTTTATTATTTTTTTAGTATGGTATTATTATTATTATTATAATTATTAATGTTTTTTCCCCAATTTGTTTTTATAGTATATTATTATAAATATTGAGTTTTTATTGGTTTTCAATCAATCTATTTTTAACACCACCCCACAGGTCAGGAGTCACTCAAAGGCCATACACGCCAGGGTCACCATGTTCCAAATGCCCTCAAGATCATCACCAATGTGATGAGGGTCTTTGTTATTGATGGAGGGGGTGGAGTATGTTTGGATGGGATGGAGACTGGATGCGATGGTGGGAGGTATGACGTTGGGTGTGATGATTGATATGGGGTGGTTGGGTGTAATATTGCGTGTGATGGGTGTGGTGGTGGTAGATGGGTGTGGTGGGGGTGGATGGGTGTGGTGGTAAGGTGTGATAGTGGGTGTCGTCGTGTGAGTGAGGTTTGTTTAGAGATTGATGAAATATGCTAGGTGGGTATCGGATCAGATAGTTGATGTGGCAGGGTAGGTAGTTGGGGCTTAAAATGATTGATGGAATATGATTTGTTACTCATGATGGAGTACTGAGTGAGATAATGTATGTGGTGAAAAGGGTTGTATGCTGTACGTGAGGGTGTGGTTATAGTGATGTGTGTTTAATGGATGTGATGTGGGTGGAGGTGTGACTTGCTTTGTGTCGAAATTTTCATAAATTTAAGTTCTATTCTGTCGGGAAGATAGTGTTTAGATAAGTATAGACTGGTGTATGGTTGGCTGTGTGTGTGTTCAAATAGAAAAGGATATGTGTCTAAAATGGATGTGTAAGGTTACGTATGTGAGATTATCAGTGTGTTGTTATGATTGTGTGAAATTTAACGTCTTTGAAACAAGGTCGCTACTAATAAAATTATTAAGTGTGAATAAATTGAAAATTATAAAATTATGATTTGAATAATTTATTCCAATAAAAAATTAAAATATATTTATTTTTTGTTCTAAAACATTAATATTTCATTGAAAATAATGAAACCCAACAATAATAATTTAAAATTCCAAAAATCAAAAATAGATCAAGCTTCAACCAATCATAAGTCAAAGAACAATCCTCAAAAAACTAAAATAATACCAGAAATGAAGTTAAAAATAACCAATAGACTAAAAATAGAACTGTTGAATATTAATGAAGCGGAGTTACACCCATCAGAATTGCACGCTAATGTGCATCCACTCATCAGCAAGCCATCCAGTTTTATGAGGTTGATCAGCCCGCAGTGAGTGCTTCTGCTTATCTCTGTGTCTGTGTGTGTTTGCTTGTATATTTTTTTGTTTTCTCACTTTTTCTGTGTGTTAGCGATTAGGTGTGTTGTTTTGTTTATATTTTGTATGCTATAACAGATTGTCTGTTTTTGTGAGCGTTTTTGTGTTTTTGCGTTGTTTGTTTGTGCGTGTATGTTCCACCCAATAGAGAAAAATATCTATTCTTGCATGCATTCATGGACCTTTTCGAATTTAATTTTTTAATATATAATTGCATATTTTTTGCGCCTCCTTAGTTAGAACATCACAAACCGGAAGTGACGTCACCATTGTCTACACTGCACTCTCGCACCAGCAACGAATATGTATCTGTTGAGTGGATGACCGTTCAGGGTTGATTTCATAATAAAAAAACAATAAGAACAATAAAATAATAGAAATATTGAAGATAAAAATGGAATGGGTTTATAGCTGATATATGAGAAAAAATGCTAAAAGAAGAATAAAAGTTTCAAAATGATGAAGATAGAGATGCAATTTCAAAAATAATAAAATGGTATTAATATTTATAATATTATTGTTGTCATCACCATTGGAGGCCTTGACCTTGATACAGGCATCAGCTGGAAACAGTCCTTGCCTGCCTTTCCTGTATCCTTTAATAAAAAAAAATAAAAAAATAAAAAACAAAAAAAATTACTATTTTGTGACGATAACAACAAAAATATTGAAAAAAATAAGAATAACAATGATACTAATAAAAATTAGGAAAATCATGATAAAATTCATTTCTTTCGAGTTATTCTGATGAATCATTCATAACCTCATTCATCAACTCATTAATGCATGCACCCACCAATGCGTCCACCCGCCAATGCATGCACCCACCAATGCATCCACCCGCCAATGCATGCACCCACCAATGCATCTATGCACCATTTAATCATTTACCATCTTATTCATTCTTAACTCTCATCACTCATCAACGCCACTCATTCACTTTCAAACCATCTTCAAACCCTTTTTCTACTACTGCTCTTACACCATCCACTTTCACACACCTCCCACCTTCACACCACAACACCCACACCATCATCACATCCCTGCATCACCCACCTTTCACACCACCAACTCTCACACCACATCATCCTCACACCGCACCACATCACTCTCACCTCATCACTCTCACACCTCACCCACCCTCACACAACACCATCATCACCCTCACACCACACCATTCTCACACCACACCACTCTCACACCACACCACCCTCACACTAAACCACACCATCTTCACACCACCCTTACACCACACCACTCTCACACAAACCACCCATACACTGGTCACGATAATATTCTTGGGAAGCATTAAATGGATCCTCACAATTGGGATTGTTGTGGTTGATGGACATGCATACATAACATCCTATACCTCTGACTGGTATGGGTAGGTGAGTGGTGTGAGGGTGGGTGTGGTGTGAGAGGTGGGTGATGTGGAAAAGTAGGTAGGTGGTGTGAAAGGTGGGTGATGTGAGGGTGGGTGAAGTGTGAAAGGTGGATAAATGGTGTGAGGGTGTGTGTGGTGGTTTGGTGATGATGATTTAGTGGTGTGTGAGATATGGTGTCTGGTTAATTGCAATGCAGAGTAGAAAAGATAAAACATGAAGGTGTGATGATGTGGTGTGGTGGTGTGATGATTTGGTGTGAAGTGAGATGTGGTAGGATGGTGGTATGGTGACAAGGAGGAAGTGATGATTTAAAATAATAATTAAAATAATAACAATAAATATACCTGATTGCAATTGAATCAACAACAAAAACAACAGCACAAACATGACATCTCTGTTGTAATGTGTGTGCTTGGTATGTGTGTGTGTTGTGTGTGTGTGTGTGTGTGTGTGTGTGTGTGTGTGTGTGTGTGTGTGTGTGTGTGTGTGTGTGTGTGTGTGTGTGTGTGTGTGTGTAAGCCGCGAAAACAGTTTTAGGAGCTCCGAATATTTTGTTGTTTTTGACTGAAAAAGAAGGACTTTTTTGTTGAAAAAGGTTGTGATATATAGGGAAAATTTAATTCGTTTGAGTGTGTTAAAATATTGCTCAAAATTTGAAAACAAAAGAAGTTTGAGGAAGGCTGAAGAGGCAGAAAAAACAACACAACTGTCCATGAAGCAAGGCCGCGGAGGCTCAGTTTTAAAAATGCTCAAACTAGCGAGACTATCTAAAACGAAAGCCTCAACAAATTGAAAAGCGAAGATGGTAAGAAGCTTATAAGTTCTTTAGAAGACAAACTCGTCAGGTGGAAAAACCATTTCGAAGCAGAAGCTAAACCGCATGGCCCAATAGACACCAAAAACTTCGACATGCTCCTGCCTCCAACAACTAAAATGGATGACGAGGAAGCTGAAAAGTTGTCTAAGCCGTTTTCTAAAGCCGAACTTTTTCATGCACTAAAACAGTGCAAATTAGAAATGGCCCCGGGTATAGACTCAATTAGTTCGAATATGCTTCAAATTGGTGCGGAGGTAACGGCAAGCTGGCTCAAAGTGGTCACTGACTCTATATGGGAAACAGAAACCATTCCAAAAGATTGGCAACGGCAAATCATAATTCCAATCCACAAGAAAGGTTCTGTATCACTTTGCCAAAACTACAGAGGGATATCCCTCTTATGTGTAGCCAGTAAGGTTTTTGGCAGAGCAGTTTTGAACAAAATACAAAAGATGGTAGAAAAACATTTAGACGACAATCAGTGTGGATTCAGGCCTAGCAGAGGTTGTGTGATCAAATTTTTTCAGTAAAAATTTTGATTTTGATGCAAAGAGCCAAGGAGTTCAACAAGCCAATACATCTCTGCTTCGTAGACCTACAAAAAGCCTATGACACAGTGAACAGAGGTGCCTTATGGGAAATACTGTCCAGATCTTTCAACATTCCAGAAAAATTAATCCGGATCATTAAAACCCTTCATAGTGGGACAACCGGATTAGTACGTTCTGATGGCAAAATGTCTGAAGAGTTCCCAATAAGAGTTGGAGTGAAACAAGGAGACGTTTAGGCTCCCATGTTGTTCAACATGTTTCTCGACGCTGTTATTAAGGTTGCACTGAAAGATCACCCAGACAAAGGCATTTACATAAAACACAGCTTCAATGCCCCGCTGGTATATAACAGTCGCCATAAGCTAGAAAACTCCAAAATTGTACAAAATCTAGTTCATGTAGATAACATAATGCTTACAAGCAGCAACATTGAAAGCCTCCAATGCCTTGTTAATTCTGTAAGCAGTACTTTTGTCAAATTCTGGCTTTGGATTAACCTCAATAAAACGAAATAAATGTCTATAAGCCCTGACTACACAAATCCAAACAACTATATACAATGGAACGACACCAAATATTGTAACAATAACAAATTCTTCAAAGAAAAAGTTGACGACATCAATCATGGTCAATCTTGTAGCAACAACAACAGCACAATTGACAATAACAACACTAATAATGTTATTAGGTCGTCAAGGTTGAATTACAATTTACGTAAAAGACCTTCACAATGTAACGTTAATAACAACAGAATCGACAACAACAACAAAACCAAAAAAAACCTCAACAATAGCAAAACTTATAGTACTAACAACAAAAATAGTAGCTGCAACAGCAAAGACAACAACGAAAATAGCAATAGCAAAACCGACAACAGTTTCAACAACAACAAAAATAATTGCAACAAGAACAACAAAAATAGGAATAACCAAAAAAGTAACAACAGCAGCAGCTACAACAATAGCAACAACAAAAACAACAACAGCAGCAGCAACAACAACAATAGCAGCAGCAACAACAACAATAGCAGCAACAACAACAATAGCAGCAGCAACAACAACAAAAGCAGCAACAACAAAAGCAGAAATATCAACAGCAGCAACAACAACAATAGCAGCAGCAACAACAATAGCAGCAGCAGCAACAACAAAAGCAGTAGCAGCAACAACAAAAGCAGCAGCAGCAGCAACAACAACAATAGCAGCAGAAACAACAAAAGCATCAAAAACAATACCAACAACAGCAACATCAACATTAACAATAGCAATAACAATAGAAACAAGAACAACAACAACAAAAGCAACAGCAGAAACAACAACAAAAATACAAACAATAACAACAATACAAGTGTAAATGCCATCTCAACCCTCTCACTTGGTGAAGACGAAAATTTGGAAAAAGTGTCACAATTCAAGTACATTGGCAGTATCCTTAGTAGTGACAACTCGGTTGATCCAGAGATGGAATCCAGAATCAACAGAGCAGCCCAAGTTTTTCGTCCACTAAGCCGTCTCGTGTGGTACCAGTCGAAAATAAATGTCCACATCAAAGTGAAGCTGTTTAAATCAACCATCTTACCGACGTTATTATACGGCAGTGAAACATGGAACCTTCTACAACATCACATACAGAGGTTACAGGTTTTCACCAACAGATGTTTGAGAATTATCACCGGCACTTCACTATGGGAAAAAATGAAAAATACCCAACTTCGAGGCAAAGCAAATATAGAAAGGATCGATGTGATGATCCAAAAGAGAAGACTGCAATGGCTAGGCCACCTCGAAAGAATGCCGGCTGATCGATTGCCGAAAAAACTTCTGACAAGCAAAATAACGTATGGTAGACGACAGCAAGACGGACAGAAACAGAGATGGCACGATCTAGTTCATAAAGACCTCAAAACGCTGAACTTGGTAGATGTATGGAAACAAGAAGCACACAAAAGGAAACTATGGCGAGAAAACATCACCAAGTGTCTTCACGGTCTCAACAGAGAAAAAGAACTAGAAGATAAATCAAAAAATTCCCTAGCTTGCTCATTTGCAGAATGCACCAAAATATGTGCAAATAAAGCTGGCCTAGCAAACCACTACAGACAGATACATCAAACACAACAAACCATAAGATGTGAATACTGTGGTCTGAGCTTTAAACACCAAGGCATCCATAACCATCGCAAAAAATGCTCAACTTCCAATCTATTGCACCTGGTATTGTGAACATTGTTGTGTAATGTTGTGTGATGTTGTTGTATAATTTTGTTGTATAATTTTTTCTGACGTTGTTGCACAATGTTGTGTGATGTTGTTGTATAATGTTGTGTGATGTTGTTGTATAATGTTGTGTGATGTTGTTGTATAATGTTGTTTGATGATTTTTATGTGTTTGTGACTTGTTGAGTCACAAAGTCGAGTGTGTTTTGGTTTTGTTTACCATCATCATCAATGTTAATAATATTATTATTGTTATTACCATCATCAACATCTTCCTTATTTTTGCTCATCGTTATCATCATTCTCATTGTCTTTAATATTATCATCAAAATAAAAATTTAAATTATTATACTCATCATCATAATCATTTTTATCATTAATTTTATTTTCACCATCATCATCATCATAACCCCCAAGAACCACCACTACCTTAACACCCACCCACAAAGCATCAACAACCCTCCAACACGCTCCATTGTTTAAAACCACCCTTCTCCCCACCTTGCTGCACCATGAAGCTTCTCTTCAAAACAACTTCAAAACATCACAATCTGAATCCACTTTTAAACATCTGCTGCTCTGCTTGCACGCCTCAGTAGGGTGTTTTATATATATATATGTGTGTGTGTGTGTGTGTTTTTGTGCTTATGAGTGTGTTTATGTGTGTTAATTATTGTTTCAAGTGCATATATGTGCTTGTATATATTTTTTTTACCTATATGCAATGCATTGTTTTTTTTTTGTTTCTGTATACGTACGCTCAAATTTTTCCAGGTATTTATGAATGTGTTCATTTTTATGTGTTTGTCTGTATGCATGTGTGCGTGGTCTTGTATGTATGCTTAAACATAGTTGCAATTGTTCTTACCAAGCTTGTATGCCCAAAACTGCAAAAAAATGATCTTATTTTTCTTTAAAAAAAATTTTTTTATAAAATTCATTTCTATTTTTTTTTATTATTTCAGTATTTTTATTGTTACTTTCTAGTTGGAAGAGGATAAAATTATGGCTAAAAAATTGCTATTTTATTTATTTCAACATTATTGAGGCGCTAACATAAATGTGGTATAAATCAAATTTAAGATAAAAAATATTTTTTTTATGAAGTTGTATGGTGAATTCATTAAAAAAAGAAAAATAATATTGCTACAAAAATAAATGACGAAAGTCTTAAGAAATACAAGTTTCTTAGGTATATACAATGTATTTGGTATATACAATGTATTTAGTATATATACAATGGATAGCGTTGAAGCATGCCTTCAAAAAAACGAAAAAAAAATATATTGATTTGAGCATCGATAATTTATCGAGACAAAAATTCTGCTTACGATTTCTTAATCTTGAAGAACATCATATCATAGATTAATGTGGTGTTTTTTCTTTGAGTTATTTACAATTGTAAAAAACAAAGAAATTTAAACATAGACACACACTCTCACACACACACACACACACACACACACACACACACACACACACACACACACACACACACACACACACACACACACACACACACACACACACACACACAAACACACACACACACACACGCACTCACAATTTTCTCGAAACAATAATTCGAAGAATAAAATCTTAAAATATAACACCATTTTAACTGTTTTCATTTTTGAGTAAAAGCATCATCATCATCATCCCCATAATCATCATCATCATCCCCATCATCATCATCATCATCCCCATAATCATCATCATCCCCATAACCATCATCATCAGCCTCTTTTCGAAGTAATAGAATCTCTTATAGAATGAAATAGCGGTGAGAAGAATAGAAAAATAAGGATAGGAAAAACAAAAAAAACTATAAAAATAAAATAAAAATAGAAAAAACTGAAAAATAAAATGAAAATAGGAGAAATAATGACTATAATAATGAAACAATATAATAATAATAAAAAACTTCAATGGTAAAAAAATCAGTTTTTTAAATAACATAATTAAAGAAATACAAAGAATAATATTTTTAAAAAATTAAAAAAAATAATAATAATAAAAATAATGAATTTTTTCAGGCTCTAATCGCTTATATTCATGATGATGATATCAGTTTTATTATCATTGTCATTATTATTCTTATTGTGATTAGGATTATTTATACTTTTATTTGTTTATTATTATTATTGTTACTATTATTATTATTATTGTTCTTATTACTTTCACTATTCATTTATCTTCCATCTGCCAAATTGATATACTTTCCCCTTGGTACCTGTTGTTTGTAAATAAACATGAAAATAACAAAAACAACAAAAATAAAAACAATAAAAAAAAACCAAGAATAGTGTCAATAATAATAAGAATAATAATAACAACAATAAAAAAAAAGAAAAATAATGAAAACAAAAACTTATTCGAGATCCTTTTGCCGAACATCGTGTCTATGTCTGGAGCGTGGATCTCTGCATTATTATCATCACCATCATCATCATCATCGTCATCATTATCATCATCATCATCGTCATCATCATCATCATCATCATCATCATCATCATTATGGTCATCATCATCATCAACGTCAACATCATCATTATCATCATCATCATCATCTTTTTCTCTGAAACCATTTTCAATTTCTTAGAAATATAGTGGTACTTTCAAAGTGTCTGGTCGTTTGTGCTGAGAAAAACTTCAATCATTTTAACTTTAAGCTCACGATAGCAGCAATTGAAACAGAATGGAAACGCAAAATTTTATAGTTTTTTCATGGCTGAAGTTGAACCACAAAGTTTCCGATGACGTAGAGAGAATAATTTCGAAATCGCTCGATGGCAATTCTATAAAAGAAATAAGTTTCATGATGTTAACGCCATTATAAAAAGTTTTTAGAAACTGGTAAAACTACGAAGGCTCAAATGAAAGATGACAAAATATCCAAACTTCCTCCAGAAGTGAAAAAGTCATTTGCAGCACGTTGGTATAAACTGCACAAAAACTTTGAAGAGACTTAAAGAATGGGTTCAAAATGAACATATGATTGAAGTTTTCTCAGCACAATCGACCGGGCATTTCGAAAATACCATTATACTTTGAATGACCTGACAGTGGTTCCAGAGAAAAGGAACTGTGAGAATATGCCAAAAATTTTAGGTTCATGGAAAACTAACGAAAATTTTTTATTTAAAATTTTTAGAAATATTTTTGAGATTTTTTAAATTATTTTCCGAATTTTTTATTAAAAATATTTCTTTTTAATTTATCGAAAATATTTAAAAAGTGATTGCAAAGATTTAAAAAGTGATTGCAAAGATTTAAAAAGTGGTCGAAAAACCCTATATTATTCTTATTGATGTTGTTATTGTTATTATTCACCTCCAAACAAAAAGTCCAAGTCAACAGAGTAAGTAGAGAGGAGGTGTTGGATCAAGATGCCTTCTATAAAAATAAAAATGATAATAAAGATATAATAATAATAATAATAATAAAGATATAATAATAATAATAATAATAATAATAATAATAATAAAGATATAATAATAATAAAGATATAATAATAATAATAATAAAGATATAATAATAATAAAGATATAATAATAATAATAATAATAATAAATATTTGAAAAAATAAAATGAAATAAAATACTAATGATAATAATAAAAATAGTAAAAAAAACAATAATAACATAAATAATAACCATGAGACCACGAAGGTTCCGATACAATGGCGCTATCATTATCATCACCACCATCATCATTACCATCACCACCAATATCATTATCATCACCACATAAACAGTGACGATAATAGTTATGGAAAAACAAATCACTATGAACGTTGTAGTTGGTGTTATTTAGCATGGCTTGTGTGTGTGGGTTATTTATGTGAGTTTTTGGTTTTGTGTGATGTGTGTTGTTTTTTATGTGTTTTGCAGGTGTGTGATTTATTATGGGTTTTGCAGGTGTGTGATTTATTATGTGTTTTCCAGGTGTTTTGTTTGTGTGTGTGTTTTGGATTTGTATGTCTTTTAAATTTTTATATGTGTTTTTTGTATATGTGTTGTCTATGTGAGTTTTATGTATTATACAAGTATTGTTTTGTTTATGTGTCGAAATATCGTCATAAGATTGTATTTCATTTGTTCCACGCGTGTTTCTGACGTCATTCAAACAACATATACGACAAAATGTGAAACAGCTGTTGTTTATGTGGTTTTGTGTGTGTTTATGAAATTGCAGCTCATTGTTAATATTATTATTTTTATAAATATTTTTATTTTGTTTATTGTTATTATTATTTTTTTTATTAGTTAAATTTATTAAATTATTCTTATTACTACCATTTTCACTATCACTATCATTAAGGTGTTGTGGTTGTGGACATTGTTGTTGTAGGAACTGTTGATGTTGTAGAGAACATTGTTGTTGTTCACAAGTGCAAAATGTGTCGTTCAAACAATCCAAAGTAGTTGTGTTGGTGTTATAACTTACACTACTATCCGTATCGCTATTATTATTATTTCTTTTATTATTATTATTGATTATAGGGGCGTCAAGCGAATCAGTTTTAACGTTAAAACAACGGCCTAACGGACAATATATGACTTTTTTATGCTTATTTTTATTATTATTATTATTGATGCAAATTTTATTATTATTATTATTTATTTTTATATTTTTAATTTTATTCTTCTTATTAGGTTGAAGAGGTTGTTGTCGTTTGTACAATGTGGGAGGTTTGATGAATGTTGATTTCGTTGGTGCTCTTTGTTTATTATTATTATTATTATTATTATTATTATTATTTAAAATAGCCTTATTATTGTTATTATTCAAGTAGTTAACTTTCCTTACTATGATTTTTTTATTTGAAAAACTTGTTTTTGTTGGTAGATTTTCTTTAGTAATAATATTATTATGTTGATTATTATTATTATTATTATTATTAGTATGATTGATTCGAATCTTAGTAATCAACGGTAAGGGAGAATACCTAGTGAACTTAATTGGTGGAGATATGGTTGTGGTTGTTGTGTTATTTGTTGATACCTTAGTTGTTGTGTTAATTGTTGTGAAAGTGTTGTTTGTGTGACTTGCTGTATAAATTGTTGAAACTATATTTTTTGTTGATGTTGTAGTTGTTGATGTTGCCGTGGTAGTTGCTGTTGTGTCCTCAATTGTTGTTGTCTTAGTGAGACTTAATTGTTTTGTTGAAAACATTTTTTTTGTACAAACCACTTTTGTTGAGCTGGTTGTGATGTTATGAGTTGTTGTTGTTGTTGGGTAGGTAGTTGAATCAATATGTATGTTAGTTAAGAGTTGGTCAGTTGTTGTTGGTGGAGTGTTTTTTGTTGGTGGTGGAATGTTTTTTGTTGGTGGTGGAATGTTTTTTGTTGTTAGTGGAGTGTTTTTTGTTGGTAGAATGTTTTTTGTTAGTAGTGGGAGTGTTGTGTTTTTTGTTGTTGTTTTGTATTTGAAAATCTTTTGAACTTGGTACATTTTTGACCTGAAACGGTAAAAATAACAAAAATAGTAATTTTTTTATAGTAAAACTATAAATAATAATTGAAAAAAAAATGCAAGAATAAAAAAAAATAATAATAATAAAAATTAATTTAAAAAAATGAAAACTACCATGAATAACTAAATTATGCTAGCACAAGAGCATCTCAAACACTTAACTGAGTAACACCATTTTCACAGTTAAACAGTGAAGACCATACAAGAAAACGAACCAACTTGTTCTTAGGTGAAATATTGAAGACTTTTGATTGGTTGGTCACTTCAGCCAGTGGGCGTGTCTTATCGCTCTTTTTCCCGCCGAATAGTTTATTTTTAGCCCTGAGAAGGAAACTTTCTTCTTTATTTTGGTTGGAGTTCTCAATTGAAATCTTTTTCGTTGATAGATTGCCATATAAATTATTATTATTTGTCTTATTATTATTAGTGGTAGTAATATTAGTAGATTTTGTATTATCTTTATTATTCTTCCTCCTATGCAAAATCCTACTATCCTTCCTACAATGTCGTTTTAAACCTCTGTGCCCCGCACTCTTTGGCTTGATACTGTTACTACTACTCACGCTAATATTATCCTTATTATTATTCGTGTTATTATTATTCATATTATTACCCGTGTTATTATTATTGTTGTTCTTAAGCATGTTTTCATTATTCTTCATGCTATCATTATCATCCTTACTATTATTATTATTACCATTATTATTATTATTATTATTACTTATACTATTATTATACTCTCGATCATTTTTAGTTTTCATATCATCACCATTGTGTTCATTATTAGTATTTGTATTATTATTGTTAGTTTTATTATCATTAAAATTCTTAGTATTATTATTTGTATTATTATTGTTAAAATTCTTGTTATTGTTATTTTTATTATTATTGGAATTTTCATCCATTTTATCGTTATTGCTGTTTTTATTAATTTCACTATTATTATTGTTATTATTATTTTTTTTTAAACCTTCATCATCACTTCCATCATCAATATCATCACCACCTCCATCACAACTTTTTGCACAGCGAACGTCACTATTTTGTTTACCATCATCATTAATATTATATTTTTCATCATTATTACTATTAATACCATCACCACCGCCATCATCATCCCCACCACCATCACCATCATCATCATCATCATCACGCCCACTCTTCATCTTCATTTTCCTCTTCATTACCTTCTTCCGGTATCTACTACTGACGTTTAAGCTCGCACTACTTTTTATCATATTATTATTATTAGTATTATTGAAATTATTATTATTGTTATAACTATGAAAGATTTTATTGTTACTGCTGTTGGTCTTGCTCCGAAGAAGTGACTTCCCGAGAATTTTATTTAATTCTTTGAGAACTATGTATTTCCGGTTATCTATTGTCTTATTTAAGTTGTATTCGTAATGGTTAGCATCTTCATCAACATCGTCTTCATCATTTTTGTTATCTTTTGTTTTGTTTAGGTCGTGATCATTATCATCAACGTCATCTTCATCATTGGTTTTATCATTTTGAATATTTCCCTCAACAATCTCATCAACATTATGTTCTAAATCAATCAATTTTATATCATCATCCTCATTATCCTCCTCATCATCATCATCATCTGCTTTCTTTTTTTCGTCATAATTATTATTAATGTGATCATCATCATCATCATTATTTTTTATATATTTTATTTTATGATTTTTATACATACAGTCAATATCAGCATCATCATCATCATCGTCATCATTATCATCACCATCATCATTATCATCACTAATGGCAAAACTTGTCTCAAAAAAATACTTAGTTACCATCTTAGCGGTATCATCATCATCATCACCATCATCATCATTATTATTTGTAATATCAAAGCAATCATCATCATCATCATCCCTAGTATTATTATCATTTTCATCTGCATTATAGTCATTATTATTTTTATTATTATTACCATTTATATTGTTATTATTATTGCCATTATTATTGTTATTGTTAGTATTATTATTATTATTTATATTATCACCATCATTATTGATGCTATATTTATAATTAATATCCTCACAGCCATCATTATTATTAATCTCAAAACTATTATCACCCCCATCATTGACGTTAACTTCGTCACGTGCTGTATTATTGATTAAAAGGTAAATTTTATTGTTCGTGTCCTTCATCAATCCCTCCACATTATCGTTGTTGGTCAACCTTTTCAACTGCTCCTGTGTGGTTTCAAGGAGGGTTGTTTATGTTGTTGTATTCAAGGTTTGATTATGTTATGTCGGCCCATATAGCTCAGCTGGTAGAGCATTAGACTACTTATCTAGTTACCAGGTTCGATCCCGCGTGGATCGAAAATTAGCACCTGTTCCACAGTGTGTTTTCGCTACATTAAATTTGTAGCAAGCGCTTTGATCTATAAGGAAAAGCGCTTTATAAATACCGCTTTACATTACATTTTGTATTTATGGTTTCAATAGTTATCTGGTGTATATATGAAACATATTTGAAATCTGTGTTTATAAAAATTCAAATTTAACTGTGGTTTTCACTCACAGGTTTCAATGTTATATTGGGGTATGAGCATGTTAGGTTATATTTGAATTTGAACGTGTTATGTTATATTAAGGTGGTATGAAAGTGTTGTTAGATTGGGGTATGAACGTTTTATGTTATATTAGGGTGTGAACGTGTTATGTTATATTGGGGTATGAACATGTTATATTATATTGGGGTATAAACCTGTTATGTTATATTGAGAGGGTATGGAGGTGTTATGTTATATTTGAATTTGATCGTGTTATGTTATATTGGGATATGAACGTGTTATGTTATATTGAGGTGGTATGAACGTGTTATGTTATATTGAGGGGGTATGAGCATGTTATGTTATATTGGGGGGAGGGGGTATGAACGTTTTATGTTATATTGGAGGAATGAACCTGTTATGTTATACATGAGCATGTTGAGGGGTTTGAATGTGTTAGGTTGTATTGATGGTATCATTGTGTTATGTCGATTGATGGTCGACTAACATAAATACATGGGTGTTATATTTGACGATATTCTTAAGAACTTTGTTATACGAAAAGCTTTGTGTTTTATAATGAACGAATTTAATTATTTTTTTAGCGCTTTTGAAGCTGATATTTTTATTGCGCGCGAGATGAATATTGTAAAATTGATTTTTGATTGGGTTTATTTTAAAAACTATGAATTTATAATTAGAGGTTATAAATAAATATTTTAAAAACTGGAAATGAATAATTAGAAATTTTGAAGCAATAATTTATAGACCAACCCCAGTGGTAGTAATTAACATATCATCAATTTTGTGATAATGATTATCATTAATGATATTTTGGTGGCTTTTCTTTGAATATCTATTTATAACAAGTGGGTCATTGATGCTCCAATCAATTACTTTGTTTCTAGGGTATGAGGTTTCAAGTGTATTAAAAGAATTTTAATATTTTATTTGCATTACCTGTCAAAGACAGTGGTAAAATTAGATTTAATTGGTTGACTGACAGGTTGAGAAAGAATTTGATTAGTAGGGGGGAAAGAAGGGGAGGAGTTTGACTCTGTGGAAGTCTTTGACATATAGCCATGGTCTCTGACGATATTTTTTGGAAGAATTATTATTGAGTTTTTATTGTGTTTTAATATTAGTTTTTGATAAAAACTACATTATCTTTTTAAAAAAAATGGTTGAAAATAATGAAATATGAAAAAAATGACGAATAACTACTCGTGGTAGAAGTTCAGACGGGAACAATGTATCATAATTTCACTTTTCTGCTTGTGAAGTGTTCATTGTTTCAATTAAAGTTTTACAATTTTAATTTTTTTAATCCTTGAATTTTTTAATGTTTTTTTCCGTCTTTTTTCAAAAAATTTTAGAGTTTGAAGTTAAATCAGCTGAGAACCTTAAATTGCTAAAATGCGCCAAATTCATAACGAACAAGATTTTGCAAAGAAATTATTTTTAATTTATATCTAGAAAAAACTCTATTTTTCAAATAAAATTTCATGAATATGTTACTTTTCAAAAAATATTTCATGAATTTACAATTTAAGACGATAAATTCTAATAAAACTCATATCTTTGAAGAAAAAATTTAAACTAAACATTAAAATTTAAACTATGATAAAAATAGATATGTAAACTCATAAATAAACTTATTAATATTTTATAAAATTAATTAGTTTCACTAGTTCACTTCAGAAATCATATATATTCCAAAATGGCTGTTAAAACTTTAGTACTGCGCGCCTTGTATTGTATTTACCTATTTTAGCACGTGTTTTGTCTTATTTTAACCGTTTCTTTTTGGACTTCAAATTTCCCGAAATGATTTCTTGATCAATTTATTTTTTGCTCGTTCACAAAAATAACAAAAAAAGAAATTTAGTTAGATTTTTTAGTTCAAAACTATGGCAGAAGCCGAGGCAATGGTAATTTATGGATCATTAAAATTGCCTTTAAAATTATTGAAAATATCTTATTGAAATATTTGAAGTTATTGGAAAATTTTGACATCTTTCATGCTTTCAGGATATCATAAAGGACTTGGAAAAGCCACAGGTTTTGAAATATTTTTATTCAAATTGCACCATTTGCATCGTATCAGCAATAAATTGGATTAATATTTACAGAATTTATATTTATTTATTTGCAAACTCGCCAATATTTGCGCATATATTATTAAAGTTTGAAAGCTTTCATTAACCAAACACTTATTTCATTTCTATTTTCAGGTTAGACTACAGCCATTTTTTCTATATTCCTTATATTAATATCTTTTTATCTATATTATTTTAAACGATACTTATCAATATCATTCTTTGCTATAACTAACATTAATGTCATGACAATACTGTTAATATTACAAAACTTTCATTCAAAAATCTTTTCATAATTTTCCACATGCATAAAAAATGCCATGTAATTTAAAATTCATATAAACTTCATATTACATATATAGTTGTCAAATATAAGTTTCAATATATAGATTTAGTTTATTGTTTGATGATGAAACATTAATTTTGAAAAGCTTTGTGATCCAAAAAATTTTAAAACCTTGTGTTCATCTTCATACAAAGATATATAGATAATATATTATTTCCAAAAATACTTAATATTGGTAAATAAAATATACTACATGACATCATTGTAAGAAGTGACACCCTGAATTTCTCAAAGTTTACTTTCATTGTCAAGTGCTATAATTCTAATTTTTACCTGATGTTGATATAGAAAATATCAAAAAATATTGTTTCAATATAAAATTCAAAATTTCATTGCGTTTTTATGGCTCATATAATTTGAATATTTTTCATTAACTTTTAGAAGCTTGTATTAATTATTTATACATATTTCCATTAAAGTTGTTTATCATTATCATTTTGATATACTTTTAATGATACAATACCTATATCATCATTGTCATTTTACATCTGTTTCTATGCTACCATGGGTTGGATGATGATGATGATAATGCCTATCTTAATGATATTACTTAGTTTGTATACCTGATACTGTGAGTTCAACTTACTAAAAGTGTTATTATTCAGTTAATAAAAGTGTTTGATTCAAATTGTTTCAAATTAATAGGTTCATTTAGTTCTCTATTACTAATCTTGATGAAAAAGATACAGAAAAAGTTATAAATGGTAAGGAGTATTTAAAAGAACAAAGCCATAAAAGTGGATTGATGTGATTTGCTTACTTTTTTATGATACAGTATCATACAACCCATGCTAGCATAGAAACAAAATGATGATGATGATCTATATTTTCTGATATTATTTTTCTATATCTATATGATAGAATATCTTTATTTTATGGGTATCATTTGCAACTGGTTTGAAGTATTTATCATCATGCTACTTGAGTATTGTAAATTTTTTCTTGGGCCATTTCAATATTATTTTGGTTTTTACCACCTTTATCAGGATGTTTTTTATTAAATTTGTTATATAGTTATGCCTCGAAACATTATTTTAATTTTTTATAATTTATTTGTTAATATATATATCTTATTATCATCTTTTTTATATTATTTCCAATTTTATAAAATTTTTTATTCCACCACTCTAAATATGCACAACAAAGCTAACCTGAATGACCATTTCATCATCTTCTTATTACTCTATATATTTTTATCACCATTCATTATCTTTATAGTTCTGTATTTTATTGTGTTAGTTTTGGTTTCCATTTTTACACACTTTTAATTTTTCATTTCTACATGCACTTTTATTCATTGTGTTAAAAGCAAATTATTTCTTGTGTATATATATTTTTATCTAGTTGAATATTATATTTTTTTATTCACCATCTTATCAAGCTTTTTTACAACGTTCACGTTTATGTGCTTGCTTTATGATTGTATACGTGTATTTTTTATTTATGTGTTTTTTGTATCAATTTATTTTTTTTAATACATACTTTGTATTCTGTATATGTGCATATTTAATGTTTGTGTATTTCTCTATTGTTTTTATTATTATTGTTATTATTTTTATTTTTTTACTACCATGCTGATGTTTATTTTTGTTCTTGTATTTTTTAAGTATTTCCAACGTTTGTTTTTTCTCATGCCTTCTCTTTTTGTGTATTTTCTCATTTATTCTTTCTGTAATTATATTGTATGTTTGCTTGAACATAATATTAAAATTGTTTTATGATCATGTGAAAGCAACATTGTTACCATGCAAAATATGTGTGAAAGTTATTTTATCATCGTTTTAGTATGTGTAAAATTTCGTTATTGTTTTGTTTTTTTCATGGTTAAAAGATGCTGACTACAATAAAATACTACTGATATTACTAAGCTGGTTCCGAGCCTTCCACAAAAGCCTAGAACGACCAAAATCTAGTCTTTTGTCTGCTTTCCAGTACTTTTTGGAACAAAGTCACTTTCCAGTAAAGCTCCTTTTTTATACTCCCAAAAGATATATTTATGCCAATAAGTTTGAGACAATATATTATTATTATTCTTTTAATTATTATTGTTATTATTATCGTTATTTATATTTTAGAGTAGCTTTACTATTATTCCCTGTATGTGTAAAAGAAATAATATTATCTACATTCATACGTATTAATGACCAAGTCAGCTAAGCTGTTTGTTTTCACAATAACCTCTTTGATTATTTATCTCCATATTATTATTATGTTTATTATTCATAGCAGTTTATTATTTTTTTTTTCATAACTTCAATATCTATATCATATACTGATTATTTTTATTATTAGTTTGTTTTTTTTATGAATTATCTTTTTTATATAGATATGTTATTTTCACATCATCATCATTACAACCATCTTAGTTCTCTTCATTTTTTATATTAGCCATATTTTCACCTTATTTCTCTTCAAATTCCTTATTAGCCATATTTTTATAATCAAGCATTGTTATTTACTTGACATTGTGTTGACTTTAGCTTCCTCAGACAACCTTGTTGTTTCATTATTGATTTCATTTTTTTTTCTCATTATGCATCTTCATTATTTTAAATATTGTTATTGGATTTTTATAAGTATTGGTTTTGTATTTTTTTATTGTGATTTTTGCTATTGGCTTTATAAAGCTAACCAAACTAACATTGATTCAATGGGACCTCCCTCAAACATTATCATCACCAGTCATTATGGCATAAATATATCGATAAACTCTATCCAACACAAAGTTTTGAAGACAGCTTTTCTGTTATAACCTGGATAACAGTAGACTAGTAGCAGGTAACTGGTATTCTAGTATCATCATAACTTGGCTTTGCATATACTCCTAGTTGACAATGGTAAGAAAACTGCATAACTGTGGAAACGTTCTCTCAAACCTTAATAAGTTGCCTTTAAATGGATTTGATGCTACTCTGGTTAAGATTCGTATAAAAACCTGTCTAAACAGGTTGTATTTTGTTTTAATGATGATATCAAAAACAGCAGTTGAGTTTTGAGTTTGATTGAGGCTGACTGCCTCGTTCACTGCAGACTGATCAGCAGTGTATGAGCTGATGTGGATATTGGATGTAATGGTTATGATGATGATATTTATTATCATTATTATTATCACTATTACTTTCATTATTTTTATTATTATTGTCCATAAAAATAGTTCAAGCTTATACACTCAAGTCCCGTGATACCAGATTATTTGAATAAAAATGATAGCAATAATAAAAATAAATAGGGTAATTTTATTGAAATTTCTAATCTGATGTTAGACTATATTTTCTCATGAATAATAAAAATAATCACATCATAATAATTTTCTTTTTGTTTTTATTATTTCATTACTGATTCTGTTGTTTGTTGTTGGCTGATGTAATTGGAACTTTATGGCAATGAGCGAATCGGTCTTATTATTATTATTATTATTATCAATGCTTTTACTATTATTGTTTTTATTATTAATGCTGTTATCACTACCTTTTTCTTGTATTATTTCCGTGTTCATATGATGTCATTTTGTCATATTTAATGCTCATCTTTCACAATAAAACTTGTCTTATTATTATTTTCATTATTATTAATATTATCTTTATTATTATTAATAAGAATAATTTTATTATTATTATTATTATTCCTTAGTGAACTAGCCCTGTTTACAGTCATCTTTGTCTCTTGTCAAATACCATACTCATTATCCTTTGTTTAATATTAATTTATTATTATTTTTATTATCTTTTCTATTGTTATTTTTTATAATAGTTATTATTTTTTTTTAATAGTATCTTTTTGTTATTATTATGGGTTATTTTTGAAAGTTTTGATATATTTATTCACATTGGACTTTATTCATGTATTTATCTCACGTGCCACTTTTACTTTTATTATTATAATTTTTTTTTGTTTTCACTATTATTATTATTATTATTATTATTATCTTAATTATTATTACTATTATTTTTTCATGTCTTTATTCTCAACTTATTTTTAGCTAATATTTATACATTGGACTTTTCATGTTTTTATCTCACATGCCACTTTTACTTTTATTATTATAATTTTTTTTTGTTTTCACTATTATTATTATTATTATTATCATAATTATTATTACTATTATTTTTTCATGTCTTTATTCTCAACTTATTTTTAGCTAATATTTATCTAATCTAAAATTAAACATGTATTTCAAGCAACATATAAACATGTTTTCAACTTGAACTAATTATGTCTTCATGAATACCTAATTAGTTGTTTCGACTCGCTTATGATCGTAGTAATTCAAATTTTAGCATCAAAATTTTCTTCTTAGTTTTTTATTTGTTTTTATCACTACCATTATCATCGTCGTCTTCACCAATATCATCATCATCATCATCACTTGATTAGCAATAATTAAATATTGAAGCGTGTTTTAAATTTGATTACATTGTTATTTCGATTCTAATATAACTAATAATAATAATTAATAAATAATAATAATAATAATAGTATTAATAATAAACAAATAATCATAATAATATAGTAATAATAAAAAAATAGTAGTCATTATAATATCAATAATAATGAAAATAACAATAATAGTCCTAAAATCAATAATGAACTAATTGCTCAAAAAAATAATCTAACTTTTTGCAAACATAAAATGGGTTGAGTTTTAACTGAATTTCAATGTGGGAAAATGACTCAAATAATATCCCTGTAATAATAGAATGATGTTTTTTAAAATTTAAAATCAGCTTTTTAACATGCATTAAAATACTTTGAATAATATAAATTTTTTTTTCTTTGTTATTTTTCTTATGATTTTTTTCTTTAAATTGTTGTTTATCTGCTATCTTCACTACAATGGCCTTTTGAGATAAAATTGTTTACTTCTACTCTTATTTTTGACTACCATAGCCATAATATAAAATTAATTAAAAATAGTATCAACAATAAAAATACAATAATCTAATAATAATAACAATAGAATAAACTATTAATAAATCTCACTAAATAAAACAAGAAACTCATCTACCAACCAACACATCTCCTCCCCAACCCCACCAACGTCCTACATAGACACACAATTCTCTGAAACCATAATGCAAATGACTCCCTTGATGCACTCAACATCGGTGTATGGACAAATTTTGGATCTTATTTGGTCCATATTTACTTCTGGGCATGACGTTAAACTGCATCGAAGATAGCGTCTTCAAATTGAGTCTTCTTTCTTGTTATAACATGGATAACAGTAGACTCCGGTAGCAAACTGATATTCTGGTATTGTTTTTATTTAGTTTGGCGATGATTTTTTTTTGTTGACAACGGCAAGACAAACTGCCCAAGTGTGGGAAGGGCGTGTCTTGAATTCGATAATTTCAAGTTGAACGTTAGCTCAGGCTGGCAGTCTATAAAAATTTGTGCCAAATAAATGGCTTGTTTTATAAATTACTCTATTATAGTATCAATAACCTAGACCGACTGCTGTCCATATGTCTTCGTTACTATAATTTTTTAAATTTCATATTTACTATTGTAAAATTAATTTTAATATTACTTTTTATTGATGTTTTTACTACCACTACCATTTTCTTCATGATAATGATTTTTTATTGAGACTTAAAAATTATGACTTCGATAGATTAATTAGTAGGAAAACACATTCGTTCCTCGTAGTTTTATCTTCTAGGATTTTTGTGCTGAGAGATTTGTTGAGACCTACTATCATTTTATTATGTTTTTATGATAATAATAATAATAAATTTTTATTGTTATCATTATGTTCTTATAACAGCACCGATTCTCTTTTAATCAGCGTTATAATGTTATCCAATAGCACCATTAGTTTTAAGCTTTCTTACTCAAACAATTATAATGAGGGTGTAATTAAAATGAAAATTATTAGTATGAGAAATTGTTAAAAAATCAATAAAAATTCAGTACTACTATTTTCAATAATAAATATTATAAGGATGAGAAAAAATTTAAAAATGATAATAATGATATAACAAATAATTATTTTATAAAATAAAAATAATCAAAGCAGGACTTGGGTTCTTTGAAAATGTTGTTGTTGGAGGCCAGACCATACATTGACTGCCTCAACAACAATTGTGAAAACAACAATAATAATAACTGTAACCACCATACCTCCACTGGAGTCATGAGGAATCTGAGTGGTGGAGACAACCACGTCATTACCACCGCCACATACAAAGACAACAACAACAACATCCATTACACCAACCACCACTTTGACAACACTCTCAACAACAAAATGATCCCATCCACAACCGTTGCTGCCAACCCAGCTAAAAGCAGCGACGACAACAGTGCTAAAAGCAATGTGGATGGTAACGCAACAAGCAGCAAAGCATCGGGAAATGTGAGGGTGAGAAGGATGGGGGGCATTTTGAAGATGGGGGATCTCAAGTTAGATACCGAGCATGCCAGGCCTGTGTCTCTTGAGGTAGGTGGGTTTGGTAGAGGATAGGTGGGTTGTTAGGTGGAGTTTGAGGGCAAGCGAGATGTTGGTTGTGGGGTAGTGAAGGGGTGGATGTTGAGTAAAGAATGGGTGGGATATTGAGTGAGGAGATGGGTGGTGGATTGGTGGGATTGATAGGAGATGGGGGAGCTGTTGGATAGTGTTGTGTAGTGAGTAGTTAGATAGGAGGGTGGAAATTGGAGAGGAGGATGGTATGATAGTTGGGTAAGAGTGGGTGGAAAAAAGGATTTTAATAAGAGCGTTTAAATAGGGTACATGAGTGGGTATTTGGTGAGTAAACACATGTCAGAGAATCTACCCTAACTGGAGAATATTAAAAAGAAAAGGTCAGATGTAGTTAAGGGATTGATGAGAGGTTGTGTGGGTCTTGATATGTGTGATCATTACTCGTCTAATAACTCATCGTATCAATATATCGATTATATTCGATGTAATTATTCATAAATAATACTAATTTTATTTCTATTCATTTTTTCATTACACAGCCACGTTGCCTAGATTTAATGTTTCAAATTCAATTGCTTTTGCTTCGTTAATAGTAATAATAACAATCATAAAAATAATATAATTATTTGTATTATGATTTATTATTTTTCAGTATCATTACTTTTTTCGATTTTTTATGAATAATATTCTTATGATTATCATTATATTGAAATATGCTAGCATAGGAAAAGATGTAAAATGATGATGATGACGATGAGGATGATGATGACTGGGTGAATGGATTCAACCTTCACGATTGGTGTCTAGTGGACAAGAAAGTTTTCCTTGGCAGAAGAGAATCCAAAACTGTGCTGAGAGAACCGTTGGGTACCCTGACAACTACAACGGGAAAACAGTGCAATAAAAACAGGGGTATGTAATTAGCTAACCATCTCCTTAAAATTTTGGCGAACCCGACTTTGGGAGTTTCAAACAGATGTGAAGAATATGAACTACAGTATATCAACAACCAAGAACAATATCTCATCAACCGACTGCAGAAACAACATCTCAATAACCAAAAACAACATTAACAAAATTTTAGTAAACGACAACAACAACATCTCAACGAGCAAAAACAACGACATTTTTATAACAGACATCATCAACACAATCTAAACAATCAAAAACAACGAAAACAACGCTTTGGGGACCGTCGACAACAACAACATTCCAGTAACCGACATCTACTACAACAACAACATCTCATATATATTTATTTACACCCACTACGACAACATCTCAACAACCGACATCTACAGAAACACCTACAACGACGCGAATCATTTCCTGTCTCGGAGAATAGTGCACATGGAAATCTAGGATTCATAAACCACAACTATAACGACAACCATTCCACGTCATAACACAACAACAACACAACGAAGTCATGTAACAACACTGCATTTTTATCTGATAAGATTACCATGTCACCAAACTACACCACGTCATTCTACAACAAAACCACACCATCACACGACACTACCTCAGGAGGTTTTAAATCGGCGAGGGCACGAAAAACCTGGGTGGAATGGAGATTACGCAATATCGAAAAGAACCCAGGACCACAACAAGGGAGAAGCTGGAGAAGATACGAGAGACGTGTGAAGAGAAGAGAAAAACATAGACAGGATAAAAATGTGGCAAGGCAAGGAACTGAAAATTGGTACTTGGAATGTGCAACGAGCCAACCTGACGGGGAGTCGTTTCGGCTTCATCACCCAAAAGAGCATAAAAGAAGTCTGGGATTTGGATTGGTTACAGAAATTGATGCGCGTTCAGAGGGCCTGCGTGAGTGCCATAACCAGAAGAGAGATCGCTTCCTGGTTCACTCGAAAAAGGTTGGAGTGTTAATAAACCTAGATGCTTTCAACATCTGGAACAAGCAAGGAAGAAAAAAGTTGATCACTGAGAGATTGGTCTTGGTAAAGATAGACAATGTTAATTACATATCAACTTACTTCCCGGTACAAGGGTCAGAAGGTTACGAGCAAACTCTCCAAGAGACGCTACACTCTAAAAACAATCATTCACGGCCAAGCAAAGAACGAAGTGGTTATCATTGGTGGAGATTTTACGCGCAAATTGGTACAGGGAATGAGAACAATGGAAACCAGGGCATGTCTACCACCAATCAACAGGGTCGGGAACTCCTGGACTGGTTAGCAGAGAACGATCTATGCTGGGTGAATTTTTTCTATATTCACTCCGGAAGAGGAACGGGGAGACATCCAGGCTCGGGACAGTGGTATGAACTGGACGGTTTCGTTACGCGCACCAACCACCGTCACGGAGTGTTCAAGAGAGTACGGACTGGCAACCACCAAGGATTATCTGACCACAACCCTAAGTTAGCGTACCTAAATGAGGGTTTCAAGAAGAGGTGGGAAGAGAAAACAAAAAATATCAAAAAGACGCCGAGAAGATCGAACATTGCCTGGAAAAAACTGTGGAACAAAGAAAAGAGAGATGTTTTCATGGTGAAGACGGGGAATATTGAAATACAGAAGACTGGCAACTTTTTCAAAAAATGGAAAAAGGTGGAAAAGGGAGTGATGCGTACGGCAGAACAAGTTTGTGGTATCAAGAAGAGACAAACCAACGATTGGCTGGCGGGTCACATGTAGGAGCTCCAGAAACTGATAAAGGAGCGAAAAGAAGCCTTAAGAGTCCGTAACGAGCAAAAACGGCTGTATAATTTGAATCAGTCTATGAGGAATGAACAGGCATTCAACTACGCTGTGGAACCTCTTAAGACAGTGAGGAACCGACACCGACGATGTCTCAGAGCATGGGAAAACCAGTGGTGGCAAAACATGGTGATGGAATGTAGAGAGGCCCAGCTCAAAGGGAACACCGGTCAGATGTATAGCATTCTGGGCCGACTACAGCTGCGTGAGACGAACCAGAACAACAGCAAAAGCTCCCTCCTGTTTAGCGAAGAAGAGTTCAAAGAACACCTGGAGGCTATATAGAAGGATCGTTTCGAGAACTCCGAAGAAGAGATGGTTGAAGCAGTAAACAAGTGTGTGAGACCGCAGGATAATGAAATATTAGAAGAGGCGAATACCGAGCTCACACGTAACCCGATCAATGCTGAAATCGAACTCACTTTAAAAGAAATGCGGGATGGAACCTCTGGGGACGACGGTATGCGCTTGAGATATATCAAGCTCGCAGCTCCAGCAATTAAGAGCAAGCTATATGAGGTAATAAAGGGTATGTATGAACACCGCGCATGGAAATGGGATGAAACGATGAAGTCTGGCAACATACTCCCTCTATTCAAGAAAGGTGACAGACGAGATTAAAATAACTACCGGGGTATTTGCCTTTTATCTTT
This sequence comes from Pterobdella sp. o SKG-2022, assembly GCA_964035795.1. Classification (NCBI taxonomy): domain Eukaryota; kingdom Metazoa; phylum Annelida; class Clitellata; order Hirudinida; family Piscicolidae; genus Pterobdella; species Pterobdella occidentalis. The sequence continues at coordinate 2,500,641 of OZ038325.1, read as the reverse complement.
CACCAGCAGAGTACTGGCAAAAATAATAGCAAAGAGACTTCGGGACTGGGCTGAGAAGGTGGGAGTATTTGATGGGAATCAAGCAGGATTTTGACAGAATCTATCAACAGCTGACGCGACACAGATTTTCATACGACTTCAGGAAGACCAATTAAAGCTCCAGACCTGCGTGGGTGACCGCATAAACAAGACTGAAACCAAGATAGTCCTATTGGATTTAAGGAAAGCATACCTAAGAGTCAATAAACCCATACTGTGGAGGCTGCTAAAACAATAAAAAATGCCTAACTCGTTCATTGACAAAGTGAAGAATCTTCATGAGTTGACTGCATACAAAGTGAAAGGCAGCACATCAGATAGCAGCACCTTCTACCCCCAGAGAGGCCTTCGTGAAGGTTGTGCATCCTCACCGATACTTTCCAATATTTATCATCATCATCATCATTTTATTATAGTCAGCATCTTTCCCTTTTCCAAGGGGTCACTGACTTCTTTCCATGACCTAACCCTCTCCCTCCATTTCATCCTGTCAGCCATCTTTAAGAACTAATCCAAGCCCACGACAAAGGTTTTCCATCATCCCTTTTCAGGTTAACCTTAGCCTTCCCCTTTACTACCTACAACCTCAAACCTCCACGCCTGTTTGACACAGTCGTCATCCTTTTTTCTTACTACATGACCCAGCCATCTCAAACTCCCTTGCCTCACCACTTCAACGATCGTACTATCCAACCCCAATCTAACCATCAACTCTTTTGTACTCACGCCATCAGCTAGCTGCACACCACACATCATTCTAAGCATCCGTTTTTCTGTTCTTCTCAAAATACTCTCTTCAACGGATCTTACTACCCAGGTTTCCGAGCCATATGTCATGACAGGCCTCACACATGTCCTATAAATTTGTCCTTTAATATTCCATGTGTGTCTTTTACCACATAACATAGAAGACACACTGTTGTATGCCTTCCAACCCAGCCCGATCCTTCGTGTAACAGCTAGCTCACTTCCTCCTCCACCATACAAATTGTCTCCTAAATAACAGTAACTTTACCCTCTCCAACTCACCTAAACAACCATTTGAAGCATTCTTACATTGCACCTTTGCACCATTTATACAAACCCTACATTCAAAATTTCCATTCATCCTACGAGAAACTCTCTTTACCCTAGCACAACGCGCATGAATCCACTTCTTACATGTCTTGCATCTCACACAATTTACCTTAACCCTCTTACCACAGACACCACATTGATCAATTTTAGCCAAGACAGCAACCCCACCACTACCACTACTCTCCATGACCTTTGCCTTCCCCAGATTAACCTTCAATCCTTTCCCTTCGAAGGCTGCCTTCCAACGGATGAATTGTGCTTTTAGTTCTTCCATAGTCTCTGCCATCAAGACCAAATCATCTGCATAAAGCAGTTCATATAAAGCACCTTTTCTTCCGTCTTCCGACAATACGTCTAGCACTATTGAAAACAAAAACGGCGAGAGAACCGATCCTTGACGGACACCTACACCAACATCAAATTCTTCCGAATGTCCAACTCCGACCTTAACCCGCGTTTTTGCTCCTTTGTACATCGACATTACTGCCTGAACCAACCTTTCCGGTACCAACTTCTTTCTCAGCGCCCATTCAATCACCTTTCCTGGCAACCGATCAAAAGCTTTCTCCAAATCAACAAAACAGATAAAAAGCTTCCTATTCTTCTCAAGGTAGCTTTCCTGCATTCTCCTAAGAATAAAAATAGCGTCCACTGTTCTTTTGCCAGTCAAAACCAAATTGCATTTGATCAACTTTCACTAACCTTCTTAACCTCTTCTCCAGCAACCTTTTCACAGCTTTCATACCATGCTCTAAAAGCTTTACAACTCGATAGCTCGCACAGTCCATAACGCTACCTTTCTTTTTATAAATGGGAACAAATGTACTCATTCTCCAGTCATGAGGCATATCCATTCCATTGAGGATTTCATTTGCTATTTGCAAAATAACTTGCTTACCATGTGGAGAAGCAGCTAAGTGCTCCTTGACAATTCCAGTTGGATATCCTATCTAAACTACCTACAAACTTTGAACCCATGTCTCTCCATCTCACTTCTTGGATGCAGCAAATACCAACCTTCCTCCTCACCAACTCTTCACACAACTCAATACTCTTCCCATTTAATGAACCAATATTATAACTACCAAAAGAAAAAGACCTTCCAAAAGAACAAGAAGAAAAAGAAGAAAGCCCAGGGATTCTTAGCACCCTCTTCCCATTCAAGAGCTGCTGGGGACTGAGGGCCATTGCTTTTTTTTGTATATTCATGGAAAAATTTGTGGAGCAAAAAAGTGCTCGATGGAGCATACCCTTGTTTTCACTCCATAACACATGTTTCATGACTTCAAATAACCAAATAAGAATGCAGCTAAATGAATTTTGTTTATATACAAACAATTCATTTTATATCTGCAAGTCATGTTTAATATAGCAGAAAATTGAAAAGTCACAGAAATCAAATTCTATCACGATATCGTGAACTCGCTAGGCAGCCACCAGGCACCAATCAGAACATACCAACAGAAGAGAGAGGAAGCGGAAAAGTTGGAACGCCGAGAGTCTGGAGTGAAGTGGTCATGGAGATCTGGACATGAGTTTCCCCCACAACAAAACGTAAACAAGTACTCTAAAGAAAACAACACAATGTACCTCACGGAGTCGCTATTCGCAGATGACACCACAGTGATTTTAAAAGCGCGCGAGATGAGGCGACCCAGGTTATGAATGAAAGTTTAGCGTTGTTTGAGGAGAGAACGAATGATGCCAAAGAGGGAAAAGCCAGGTTAGGAACAATGGAAACAAACAACATCAGAATGCTCGCAGTATACCTCGGTAGAAAAGAGAACATTTTCCAACGATTGAGAAGAGGGGCACCGATTTTTGCTAGGATTAGGAAGCGTTTCACCAAAAGTCGACTGAGTAAAAGAACACAGGCTTTAGTACTGGATACATGTTTAGGGAGCATTATGCTTTTCAACTGTAACACAAGACCGTTCTACAAGTCAGAAGTGAAACAACTGCAGAAAGCAATGGACTGGAGGTATAGATTGATATGGGGTAGTGGTAACAAGGAGCCTTTAAGGGAAATGGAGGAGAAACATGTGAACATGTTGGACGTAAGACGCCAACTTGGAGTAGAAAGCATCCGTACTAAAATAGAAATAACTCACCTTAGGCGCATAAGCCATGTTTTGCGTCTACCCTATGACAGATTGGTAAAGATAATGGTACTAGGTTGAAATGCCGAACTGGAGGTTCTCACAAAAGCAAGTAGAAAACAACAAACGACACTCAGCTACTGGCACAAACTCCTAACTGATGCAGCAATCCCGCATGAGAACTTGCAAAAATAGTCACAGATCGCAAAAGATGGAACTCCGAGGTCAACAATTGAAGGAAGTGGCTGAAAATGTACGAATGTCAGCAAGGACACCAGAATAGTGAAAATTGACGTCTACCTGGCAGAGAAACACTACACGTGTCTGTGACACATTCAACCACTGAATTCACATGTGAGGCAGAAGGGTGTGGAAAAACTTGCAAAAGCAAAGCAGGACTGGCAACAAGATAACGCAAACGCCAATTGAAATAGCCTGTGTACACTGTCGAAGAATCTTCAACCAAGTAGCGACTTGGAAAAACCATCAAAAATGTGTAAGGGATAAGAGGTCAATGGCAAGAGGTTCAAATGTGAAGGGTGTGGGCTCTGGAGAAATAAGGAAAATCGAACTAGACACATGAGAACACAACAATACACCAGTAAATCAAAACACACCTACACCAGCAAGGACATACAGATACAAAACAAAGCAATGCCAAAACTGTCAACGTATACTGTCAGCCACGAACATGGCTAGACATATGTGGACAGGCCAATAACCTCCCTAAGTCGGGTCTTTCATGCTTCTTAATGATGCGATAAGAGAAGACAAGACAAGATGATGATGATGATGGTATTATCACAGCTATTATTTATATCACCTACACCATCGTCATTGTTCTTATCATTCTTCAAATTATAATTACATATTAGTTCACCAGCACGCATCAATACTATCCTTGTATTGATTTATCTATTTTATTGTTATCATTTTTTGACTTCTTCAATCGTTCCCACTTTCACTTTACAACGTATGTTCGTTGCTCTGGTTGATAATAGATCTTCAAGCTCATATGCTATCAATTATAAAATGCAGTGCAATTTCGGTAATTTTCATTTTTTTAGCTCTATAATTATTTCATTATCCTACATATTTTTATATAGGGTTTTTGGGTTCTATTTTTTTTAATTATTTTTTGATTTTTTAATTATTAATGCTGTTATTTTTATACTCTTCAAGCCTAACATAATTATTCAAAGTTGAAAACACTGTTTGAGGTATATTTGTGACCATGAAGCTGTTGCCATTTTTAAAACCTTTATTCTCGTTTATTGTAATAATATAGTAATAATATTCTCATTATTATTATTGTTATTATTTTTATTATTATTGAATGTGCATAGGGATGGACTTTAGAAAGGTTGTTTTCAATCTTTGACCCACTTCGAGTCTCCTTTCTCATATCAATATTACTAATATAATAATAATAATAATAGATAGAAATAATAATTATAATAATAATGAAAGAAAAGACCAATAATTAAATAATAATAGAAATAATTTTAATTATATCAGTAATAACATTAATAGTAAAAAAAATACCACTAGTAATAATAACCTAAATAATAAAACAATAACCTTATTATTACCACACCAATATCAATTTTAATTGAAAAAAACGAATGAAAAGCTCACAAATATAGAAAGCTATAATCGTAGTTATTATCTCGCTGTCTTGTCTAACGAAGAGTTGGTTTGACGTTGTTTATGGCGCCTTAAAAAGATTGTTCTAACCATCTTTTCGAGCTTTCCAGGGCTGTGCCATCATTATTCACCTATTTTTATCTCAATAGTTAATAAATAAAAGAAAATATAAATAATAAATATAATAATAATATTAATTATTATTATGATTAAAAGTAATAATGTTAATAATTGAAATAATAATAACAATAATGATATAATACCAGTTAATTATTGTAAGTAAGTTAGTACCTTTTCTAGGGCAATCCTATTTAAATAGCTTTGTATAATAATAATAATAATAATAATATTATTATTATTATTATTAACATTATTATCAAAATTATTCGTTTGTCACCGCTTTTGAGGGTTTTAGCGTTATTGAATCTTTTCAGAGACATCTTATGTATGTTTTGTATAGTAATTAAACTTTAAAAATTGAGGATTCATACATTTATTTAAAACAAAAGCTATAATTTTCGATAAGTATAGCTTTATCATAAAACATTGCTATACTTATCGAAAATTATAGCTTTTGTTTTAAATAAATGTATGAATCCTCAATTGATGTTTTTTAAGTTTAATTTCTATACAAAACATACATAGGTTATCTCTGAAAAGTACCATTATTATTGTTTTTTTTATGTTATTGTTATTATTTACGCTTTAAAACACCGAATTACGTATTCACACACCTCATTAGCATCCATAAACCTCATTAGTATTCATAAACCTCATTAGTATTCATGCATTGCTGATGGCTGAAAAATATAATATCCCAATATGATATCCAATCTTGATTTATAATTGAAGTTATTAATATTGGTGCTTCGAATGTCTAAAAGCGTGGTTGAAGGTTCTATGCGAATAAGAATATAAAAATAACTACAACTACCAATTCTTTTAATATTACTTCTACTACTATTACTTTTCACAATACTACTTCTATTACTACCACTACCAAAAATATTTATCTACTGTTACTACTACTACTACCACTACTAATGGTATTATTAATAAGACATCATGAACAAAGTCATGAAGCTAACCATCACCTGCAACACCAACCAGTAATACAAGCTACCATGTTCATCAAACCATCACCACAGATAGACGCAGGCAGATCAGGAGGGAAGCAAACAACTATAATCACCCAAGCCACCACCCACAACACATCTACCAACTATTCAACAAAATCCAGCAACATCAACACCACACCCACCAAAAACATCAACATAGTTGTCAACAACACCCCGCCAACCACCCACACCCCCAACGCCTCTCCTTCCTCCCTTATAAAAGGATTCTTCATGAGGAAACGTCACAAATCAGTCGGCAGCGCCTCGATTCCATCACCCGTCTGCAAGCGACACGACGTCATTATGACGTCACTGAACGGAGGGATTACCAGCGGAAGTGGAGGAGCGTCGACGAAAATAAAGAATTTTTTTTTCGGGGCAAGTAGACATCGGCGCAAGACTTCAGAGTCTGTTGTGAGTGTGTCCATTGTGCCAGAAATGAACAAGTCACGTGGTTCTTTGTCGACCACGCCTCCACACACAGCCAACCCCCTTTTGCCCACATCTGAACCTCCTCTTGGAGGACTGGGGGTGTTGACTGAGGGGGTGAGCAGCCCACCTAGAGTGCTTTTTGGGGGCAGCATCTACAACACCAAACCTCTCTCAGACCTGCCACGTAAGTGGGGAGGTTTGGTGTGTGTGGTGGTTGCTAGCGGTGGTATAGTTTGTTGCTTGGTGGTCTGTATCTATGTGCAATGATTGTGATGATGGTGATGTTCTTTAACTTGTATTTGCTTCATCTTATTAACGTTTACTTCAATTTTGATGAAATGATTCTTTTTCAACTTTTTTACAAAAAAAAAATTAAAATCTTTTGTACCACCTTTCCACCCAATCTTCTCTTCCTAAACCCTCCAATTTCTTCTCAGTCTCTGATTTCAATCACAGCCCGTTCTTCATCCCTTCTATGCATTTCTTTCCATCGTTTTGTGATTTTCAACCCCCATTCAACCATTTTTCATAAGCTTTCCACCATAATCAACCTATTTCATATCTCATCTACCTATCTCACCTCATCAATCCATTATTTACTCATCCTTCATACCAGTCTACCCACCATCAACCCATTCTTCATTACAATTTTTCCACCATCACCTCAAACCACAGAGAACCCTAAACGTAGATCGGTGAGTACAGTGACCCCGGTGGATTTTGTCCAGATGTACCGCATGAGAAGTACCGAAGTGACGTCACATCCCTCCAATTCAGCCCTGCCATCTTCTGTGCGCTCTCGAAAAGTGTCTCTTGGATGTCTGGGTGAGTTTGGGTGTTTTTTTCTGACTTACTACTATTATTTTTTTAATTTTTTATTATTTTTATTATTATTTGTAGTATTAATATTATTTTTGTTTTGAATTATATTATTATTTTTTTTAAAAACAATAATAAAAAAACTAATTCATAGTTTTTGCGTTATTTTCTTTCTTTTATTTTTCTGAGGGCGTTGGGATATATTTCAAACTGTTTACCTTTATTTTTATTCCTTAAAACTCATTTTCGAATAGAGTTTTTATGCATCAACTTACCCATCCTCCATTCATTCACATATCCATCCTCCATTCATTCACGTATCCATCCTCCATCCATTCACTTATCCATCATCCATTCACGTATCCATTCTCAATTCATTCACGTATCCATCATCCATCCATTCACATATCTATCATCTATCCATTCACGTATCTATCCTCCATTCATTCACGTATCCATCCTCCATTCATTCATGTATCAATTATCCATTCATTCATGTATCCATCATCCATCCATTCATTCACGTATCCATTCTCCATTCATTCACGTATCCATCATCCATCCATTCACATATCTATCATCCATCCATTCACGTATTCATCCTCCATTCATTCACGTATCCATCCTCCATCCATTCACTTATCCATCATCCATTCATTCACATCCATCCTCCATTCATTCACGTATCCATCAACCATCTATTCACGTATCCATGATCATTCATTCATTCACTTATCCATCCTCCATCCATTCACGTATCCATCCTCCATCCATTCACGTATCCATCAACCATCTATTCACGTATCCATCATCTATTCATTCACTTGTCCATCCTTCATCCATTCACGTATCTATCAGCCATCTATTCACATATCCATCCTCCATTCATTCACGTACCATCACCCATTCATTCACTTGTCCATCATTCATTCATTCACATCCATCCTCGATTCATCAACTTTTCATTATTCTTCATTTTATCTATTTCATCCCACCAAACACCAATCCATCCTTCAATTCACATTTAATCACCCATCGACCTTCAAAAAGTAATCTTGTTTCATTCACTTGATCATTCATTCTTCAACATTCTATCTATTTACCCATCATTCATTCTATTTATCCTCCTATTACTTCAACCATCTACTTATTTATCATCAATCCTTTCCATTCATTATCCTTATCCATTCCACCCTTCATCTCCACTCATTCTACCACTCTTTACCACAGCACCTCTCTCATGTAACTTCGAGGCACGTCAGGTGATCATATGGAAGGATCAAGACCTCGGTACCCAAGTCTTCAGGGTTGGTTTCTTACAATAGTTTTAATTTTATTTTTATTCTTATTAATTTCATTATTCTTATTGATGTTATGTCACCATTTTTTGATTAATTTCATTGTTATTATTTTTTTATTGCTTTTATGGATACTATAGTTTTTATTTGATATTATTTTTATATACAAGTCATTTCTTCGGTACTCCTTCTGTAGTTACAAAGCTGATATTCAACAAAAACTTCTTGCTTAATCTATATTTTTGTTTTTATCCAAGTTACTTTTACAACTTTTTACGTTGAAATACGTAAGTAAGATAAGGTTTTACAATGAGGCTAAACTAATCGACAATTATAGCTTTATTGTTGTCTTGATATATATATTACAAAAATCGTATGGACGACATGAAATTCATCAAAATTCTTTTAAATAGATATTTTTTGTTTTAATTTTATTTATTTTGTTGATATAATATGAACAAATACATTAAATTATTTTTTCTCGGTATTATTCAAACGGAGTTTTATTTAATTGATCGTAAATCACTATTGCTATTGCTACTGTTATAAAAGTTGATAGTCATGGAGTTGAAGAAAAATAAAAATAAATCCAAAACCATAGTATTAAGACGAAAAAATATCAAAAAAAAATGACGGCAAATCTTATAAACAATAGTATAAAAAAAAAATAAAAATATCAAAATCTATAAAATATCATAAAAATAAAAATTTTGAAGAATAAAAATAAAATTCCATAAACAACAATATGAAAATATAAAAAATAGAATTTTAAAAAATAATTTAAAAATCAAAAACAATAACAATAAAAATAATTTAAAAAATCAACAATAAAAATAATTTAAAAAATCAACAATACCAATAATAAATCAATAAACAGTAGTATAAAAATGAGCCAAGGAGCTATAAACTGGCAACCATGAAAAGAACCAAGTATTATCAAGTATCTTCTCCTAATATAAGCTCAAGATACATATTATCTGCCTGCTTCATCAATCTCATAGTATATTATTATTATTATTATTATTATTATTATTATTATTATTATTATTATTGTTATTAATTTTTATTACTTATTCTTATTTTTATAATAGTAATTATAAGTTTTTTTTAGATTAGGATAATGGCAATTATCGAAATTATCAATACATTTATGATTTATTATCGTTGTTTTTATTACTTAATAATGATAATAATTTTATTATTATTATTATTTTTTCATCATCACCACCACCATCGATAATACAATGTTTCAAGTTGTTATGGCTTCAATTAGCTTAATACCAACCAACCCCCCATCAAACTTCCGCAACGATATATCGACTCAGTTCTTACTGCGACACAGTATATATTAAGTAACTAAAACAAACTACCGTTTATATTTTTTTTTGTTCTTTATGCTCTAAGCATCGAAATTAAGCTGCAGCTGAATCAGTTAATGCTTATCAAACTGCATTTAAAATAATAGTAGCTATCATTATCTGCATCTAAATTAATTAGTAGTTAGTTTTATAAGCTTCGTCAGTTAATTACTAATTTAATCAAAAACTGCATCTATATAAGTTAAAAATAATAATTATTGAAATCAGAACTGCACCTAAATCAATTAATGGCTATTATTATAAAAGCACGTTATGCGTCATTCATCTAATATTCCCTTGGAGACTCCATAAGTTCTTGTGTCAACATTGTCTCAATGTTTTATGAGGAAGAAGAAGGAGTGAGGGTAAATGGTTGAAAATAATGATGGAGGTGGGAAAGGGGGGGGGGTTGATGGTAATGGAAATGATTGTAGTGATTATAAAAATGATAATGGTGATGATGTTGCTTGTAGTGGCGATGAAACTGAAAATAGTGTTAATGTTAGTTTTGATGATGAGGATGATAATGAACAAGCCATGTTGATGATGGTGATGAAGAGGACGATGTGTGAATGTTATTATACAGAATATAGGTTAAGCAGGTGGTTGTGACAATAAAGTAGAAAATGAAAGTAATGATGATGATACTGAGGTTGATGGTGATGACGATGATAGTGAGGATGATGGTGATGATGATGATGATGCAGGTTGTTATAAAAGATAGAAATTTTTAGGTTGCTAGGAGTTCTGATTTGATATATGATGTTTGTGTTGAAAAAGAGGAAGATGATGAGATGTAGTACGGGTGAAAAAAAAAATGATTGAGGAAAAGGAAAGAATGAAAAAAGATGATGATGAGGAGGAGGAGAAAGATGAAATAGGATAGTTACGCAGTAGGGAAGACGAGATGAGGAGGAGGAAAACGAAGATGGTTCTTGATGAATGATGAGCAAATATTGACAGAAATGGTAAGAACAAAAATACTATAAAAAGTGAAAATTCTTCATATGGATAACAACACGGGCTAAATGATTGAAGTCTATACTACATGCTTCAATTAATACTAATCATAACGGGAACTTTTGTGGCAATAACAGTTTTTGATGAATAACTATGACACAAAGACTAAAATTTATCAGAAAATCAATAAGTGAGATCAAAAACAAATTAATATAGCTAAAAATATCACAATAACACCGTTGAAATAATAACAACATTGAAGGTTATTTTACAAATATAAGCGCAAAATAAGTAATAATATTTCGAAAATATAATCAATACACAACACTATATATAGATGGCGACAGTCGATGTAGCCGTAAATAATACAATACTATAAATATATTTCCTTTTATAAACCCTATAACTGCGTAAATGTAAAATTGATTTGTGTGTGTTTGTCTGTATTTGTTTTCTTTTTGTTTTTGTTTGTTTGTTTGTTCGTTTGTTTGACTATTCTTACAGCAAATATCATGAATAGTCATAATAATAATTGACCATCTATGTTATTATTATTTATTATGATTATTATTATTACTATGGTCATTTGCATTATCATAGTCATCATCACTACCACTAAAATATGAACCCCGATAAATTAAACGCAGTACCTGTGAAGCGTAGTGATGGTCGTTAGGTGATCTTTATTAATATCGGTTTCTGATGTTGTTTTGATGGCTGCTTTAATTAGTTAGTTTTGTTGCTATTTATAGCAATTAGGGATGTTTGCACTTTTAGGAGTGTTGTATGAGTGGGTTGCAAGTAGTGCTTTTACCATTTATAGGGTCAGAGTGGTGTTGCTATTTATAGGAATATTTTGGTTTTATGGTTTTGTTGTTGTTTTCTCATAGTAACGGTGGCTTTCAAAGAGGTTTAGTTTTAGATGGTGTGAATATTTTTAATTGAATTTTTATAATAATGATTTACTGTTTTAAATATTTTATTGAAATGTGCAAAACACACACGCGTAGATACACACACGCTTGCTTGCTTGATCTGCGTTCATCCACCATCGGGTAGTTGCAGAAAGAAAAATAAGGTTCTTTGTTCTTTTTCACATTTTTTTTGGTGATTGAAGATGCCTTGTCGTTTGAAGTCTCTGTGACAAAAATAGCATTTGGTTGTCACTTGATTTCTCTGAATGTGACTGGCGGATGTGATTGGCTAAACCAGCTTTGCTGAGACAGACTTTGTTGCAATTATTATAATTACAGGTGAGGCTAGTGTTTTCTGAATTATCATTGTTTTTTTACAGTCTTTTTTGTCTTTTTCGATTTGTTTTTTTGTCTGGTTTAAATTTTTCAACAACCTATCCAGCTCTTTTCGCCATTTTTTTCTATCATTGGCTTTCGTTCGTCAATTTGAAATTAAGTTGAAGCTTTTGAGATCAGAATTTATGACATCATGCCATTTTTGCTTTTGACCTCCCTGCGACCGTTTACCATTAGCTATTTTGCTCACCAGTAACATTTTGTGTAGACGGGCTTCTGGCATTCTTTCGACGTGTCCGAGCCACCTCAATCTTCTTAGTTGAATCATTGTTTCAACTTTTTCAATGTTTGCTATTTTTTTTATTTCTGTATTTCTCAATTTCGCAAACATCGTGTTACGAACTTCTGTAACCGCTGAATGTGATGGCTCAGAGGCGCCCAGGATTCACAGCCACACACACACACACACACACACACACACACACACACACACACACACACACACACACACACACACACACACACACCACACACACACACACATACATACATACACACACACACACACACACACATACACACACACACAGTAACACACAAATAGTAGCAATGTTGTGTTATACTCGTCATTATTGGAGCTCAAGTGGTCTAATAAGATTTTGTTTTTTTGTGCATCCTTTAATGTTTTTGTGCGTGCATGAGGGAGTTTTTGTTGTGTCTGTGTGAATAAGAATGATTTTTTGTATTTTTGTCGGTGTTTATTGGGTGTGTATTGTGAGTGTGCGCGTGTTTGTGTGTTTTTCCGCGGATCAACTCATACTTGTCATTTGAATATTCAAAAAATGCATCATTCTGTCTTATAATTATATATTAAATCAGCAATAGTTTTAATTATTACATCCAATCTCTCATGGGGGGCTGATGCTGATAATAAACCTGGTGCTTATGATGATGATGTGGGCCGGTGTTCCAAATGAATGGCTGTTTTATAAATTACGCAATAAGTAATATTGATAACCTAGGCCGACTGCTCTCAACCCAGTTACTGGGACAGCAATCTAACCGCATGTGGTTAGTAAGGCAAATATGTCGCCCATAACTACAACATCAAACAGCTTGGTTGTCATATTTTCTCTGCATCACCTCACATTCTTCATAGAATCTACATAATGTATGTATACAGTTGAATATGGTTGCATGTAAAGTACCACTCGCTAGCTTCATAATATCTTGGTGAACACACCAGTCCAGACTAACCTCGGCACTTGGACGCTTGAGACGGCCTCGTACCTATACATACGGCTTTCTTGATGGCTAAACTTGCAGTGTTCATTTATAAATCAATTTCGAGGATATTATTTATTGATACTGACATAAGGTGGTTTCTAAAGACACCGTGATGGATGAAGTGTAAACATCTGAGTATTTTAACAAAGTGTCTTTTTTTGAAATTTGACATAACAATACTCAACATTTTAAAAAATATTTTATCTGATATTATTCAAATCATTATTTAACAATGGAAATACCTTTTGTACAAGTTTTTCCTTGGTTTGAGTTTCAAATTGAAGACTTAGAAACTTGGAAATTTTTGTAATAAATTATTGATCAATATTGGCATATAAATATTCTTGTATGTATCTGTTTGTACCTGTAGGTGTGTTGCCCATAAATTTGTATATGTATGTACGTGTGTATATGTATGTACGTGTGTATATGTATTTACGTGTGTATATTTATGTACGTGTGTATATGTATGTACCTGTGTATATTTATGTGCGTGTTTCTGTTCCAAGTGGTATATCGTGTACTTGCGTGTATTTTTATTATATTCCTCAATAACATGAAATTTATTGTAAAATTCTTAATCATGAATTATATAAATGAGATACATGGAAATTTGGATATTTTCGTGCATAACTCTTGCATCGTGACAGTTGCCGACGAATGACGACAAGGAAAAGATGATTAAGCAACTATATGAAGATGAGGATGAAGAAGAAGAGGATGAAGGTTTGAAGGTGTTTTTTATGTCTATTTTTAGCTTTCTATCCATTTATCTGTTTATTTTTCTTTTGTCTGTTTCTTAATTTTTGTATTATCTTTTCCCTATTCTCTGGCTCATTACCAATACTTAGCTACTTCTACTCAAAACTCATCCATCATCACTACCTCTCTCATCACCCCCTCCTTTTCAACCATCACCGCCAATCATCACTCCCAGCCACCCCTCACTCATCACCATCTTCACTTACCTACCACCCATCTTTTACTGACCCATATGTTTCCATTTACCACTGTTTCACTCTCACCACCAACACCTCCAGCAGAGTGTGGAGGAGGAGTATATTTAAAGTTCATGAGGACACATCCTGCATACGATGCCATGCCTACCTCCACTAAACTTGTCATTCTTGATTCATCTATGCCTGTGAAGGGGGGTTTTGGTTGAGAGTTGTTTGGGGAAAGATGGTGAAGATTTTTGTTGTGGGGGAAAAGGATTGAAGGGAAGGATGTGTTGTTTGTGTGTGGGTTGAGCGGGTGTTTGATAAATCATTTTTGTGCTTGAAGATTTTTGTATTTCAAGTTGATAAGACTGTTGTTATGTGTAGTGGTTGTTGTTGTATATGTGGATGTTACTGCTTGGTGTGGTGAAGTTCTTACTGCTCCCAAACAGTTGCACAAGGCCATTCAAGCCATCATCACCAACAACATCCACGCCACAGCCATTTGGAACTCCAGGAAACAGAACTTCATGGGTTAGTATTGATCATAATAACTACATTAACATTAATAATAATAATTTAGAAAAAAATAATAAAAATCACTATCATCATCATCGTTTCACATCGGTTTTCATGCTAGCATTAGTAGACTGAATCATTGGGAATTATAAATACTAGTCATATTACGCTTTTAATCAGTTTATAATCTCGTTCAAACTTTTGGTTGGTTGGGTTTACGCAACGTTGATTACTTTTTTGATTCGGTTCCCACTTGTATTCTCATGTTTACATCTGGATTACTAGAGTGAGATTATTATCCCAATAAGATGGTGCAATGGCGTGATATCAGATTGATATTGTATCATTTGATATGATCACTATAGGTGTTTAACAGTATCTTCAACCATATCTTTTCTGTCACTCTGATGTTAACATAGCATCATAACCAGCCTACTACCAGTCTCAACACTCTATAACACCATAACCAACACTTCATTACCCACACCACTCTAGCGCCTGCAAAATCTTGCCAACGCTCACACAATCTTACCACCACTGACATCATTGTACCATCATACCGCCACCCACACCATTCTATCACCAGACCACCCGCACCATCCTACCACCACCAAAGACATTGTACCACTACACTACCCTACTACCACACCATTCTAACACCACCCACACCACCGCAGGCTTGCTCACATTAACAGACTACATCAAAGTACTTTTGATGTGCCATAAGGAGAATAAGGTGGGTGTCATTATTTCGTTATTATCGCCATATATGATTGATAATGAATATTTTAACAATAATGTCTATTTATATTTATTTATCTGTTTCTCAATGCATATATCGGTCCGTCTAACTATCTTTGAATTAATAGTAATAATAATAGTGATATAATAAATATAAAAGTTATAATGATAAAAAATATTTTTTCTACGTTCTCAGGTGGCGTTGCCAAACAGTCCTCAACACACGCTGGACTACTGGGCAGGTCAGCACCATATCTTTTTCATATATATAATGTTCACACTAATATTTGAGTAATTTAGAACGCACAAAAAAACACGCTTATACATATAGAAACACACGCACATACTTACAGAAACACGCACATACTTATAGAAACACACATAAAGCACAAAAACACAAAATGAACACAGAAACACAAACACACACAGGCAAGTTGTACCACACGCAAGGAGAGGCCCCCAAAACAGCATCATTGAGTCTATTCTCACGCTCCCCCAAATTATCATCATCATCATCACCACCTGTCACCAAACCATCTATCAACCGATTATCATCATTGTCATCATCACCATCGTCGTCGTTATCATTGACACCGCCAAAAACCAGCCTTCAAAAATCTTCACCGCATAAACCCCTCCATAATTTCTTCATCACCCTTTCTCCCGACTGCACCATGCTTGAAGCTACTCAAGAGTTCATCAAGCACCATGTACATCGTCTGCCTATCCTTGATGATGATACTGGTAGGTGGAAGGGTGGGTGTGTGGGGATGTGTGTTGTAGGGTGAGTAAATAGGTGGATGAAGGTTGGGCTGGGGTTTGTGAAATGGGTGTTGGATGGATGGATCGTTAGAAGGGTAGATAGATGGGTGAGGTTTGGTGTAGATGTTTGGCTGAATGTAGCGTACAGACGGGTAAGTGAATGGTCCATATAAGATTGTGGATGTATAAGTTGTTACGACGTGAATGCATGAGTGGTTTTTAAAAGTTTGTGGTTGCATGGGTGAGTTAAAACTTACATGAATGGGTATATTGGTTCTTATGGAATGAATGGGTGAAAGCACAAAAATCAGTTTGAAATAATAGATGGATGACTGATGGAACCCTACAGGTGACATCCTATACTGTATGACCATCAAGAGGATACTGAGATATCTGCATTTCTTTGTGAGTATGTGTGTGTGTTTGTGCTCCAGTTTGGGTTTGTCTTCGTTTTTATGTACATGGATAACAACTGGCATCACACACACACACTGCGCTCATGCTTTTTCACACACAAAAACACACTCACAAACACCTACAGTTCAACCACTACAAACTGAGCAAACCTTCTTACTTCAACTTGCCAATCAACCAGCTCTCTATTGGCACCTACCAAAACATCAAGATGGTGGGTTTTAATTTTTTTTGTTTTTTTTTCTATCTTTATTCATTTATTAATTTTTTAGTAAAACCAATAATAATTGTGGAAACTTCAAAAATTCGTCATCTATAAAACCTCTACCCACCAAGCATATTTCATCCATTATTCAATCCACCAGCTTATGATCACCTCTTCTTTTCTCACCAAATCACATTCTCTTTTCCACACATCAGCTTCCTCACTTCCACCATCCCATACTTTTTTATTCCACCATTACCACTTCTCCACCAACCTCATTCCTCCCAAGATAACGATGGAGACAACTTTAGAGTCAGCATTGGACATGTTGCTGAGTAACAACCTATCCTGCCTACCCATCATCAATGAACAATTTTTTTTAGTTGGTGTCTTCAACAAGGCTCTCGTGCTGGTTAGGATGCGGGAGGGAGGAGTGGTGTGATAGAGGGGAAGAAGTGTGGGGTTTGTATAAGATGTGGGATGTAGATGAATTGGTGGATGCGCTTCATCTTATCATCACTCTTCAACTTTAACCTTCACCCTAACCACCACCCAACATTTATACAATCACATTTTAATCTTAACCCCAACCAACACCACCATCTGCCAACAACCATAACCACCCATTAGAGCATGGAGCCACACGAGGTGTACGTGAAAATGAATCTGCCCATCGAGAAAATATTCTCTACCAATGTCAGTTCTTTTATGTGGTTGTATGTGTGTTCATTAGATATGTCTCAATTTTTTTTGGTGTTAAAAAATGATTTGCTAGTATTTTAAATATGCCTACTCTTAAATACGTCAAATCATCATTCAACATAGTTAATGGCTGCCACACTCCCATCATTGAGCTGACTCCTCTCTCTATTCAACTCCACCTTTCTCCACCACACCCTCACATCACCTCAAAACACCCTCCATCTCACACCACCCAGCTGCTGCAACGTGACGCCCTAACATGCAACAAGCTGGAACTCCTCTGTAGCATTCTTGACCGCATCCTTAACAGCCATGTTGGATTATAATAAGATTAATATTAATAATAATTATTCTAATAATAGTATTAATTATAATAATAATAATAATTTCAAAAAGTAACCATATATTTTTTATTTCATATATTAATAGATAGGTATGATACTATCGATAACAAAAAAGATAAAACTGAAAATAACAAGAATAATAAATATTATAATAATAAATATAATATTGCTAATAATAATAAACATAATGTTGTTTTCTCTTCTCTAGGCACACCGTCTCATTGTGGTAGATGTGAAGGGCAGGGTGGAGGGAATTATTTCCTGTTCTGACATCATCAAGGTTATCACCAAGGTCAACCAATCAGAGAAAAGCTATGGTAAGAGGTTGCTGTTTTTGGTTGAGGGGGAGGATGAATTGTATAGGAATTTTGAATTTCGTTTTTTTATTTTGATTCTAGTTGTTATGAATTTTTATTATAATAATAAAAAATCAATAATAATAATAATAATGAAGGAAAAATTAATATGTGATAAAATACCACAAAGTGCCAACAAAAAAAAAAATAAAATATATATAAAAAATAACAATACATGTAAAGTAAATAATAGTACCCTAATAAAAACAAAACGACAATACATTTAAAGCCAAATAATATCATGAAAACAATAATACATATAAAGCGAATAATATCATAAAAATAATAATAAATATAAAGCGAATAATATCATAAAAATAATAATAAATATAAAAATAACAGACTCTTCGTCTAGCATCAGCTCTTCCTTTGGATCCCTGGCCAAGATTGACGATGAGGAGGAAAAAAACGATGAAAAATAATCATTATTATTATTATTATTATTATTATTATTATTATTATTATTATTATTACTTATTGTTATTCTGTTATTTTACTTTTATTTTTATCTATAAGATTTCGATGATGTTCTTTGTAACTGATGAATTGAAAAATGATATACAAATGATGGGAGAATGATAATGCTGATGATGAAGAAGATGAGGATAATAACGATGGCGATGATGATGATGATGATGGTAGTGAAAGAGAGAATGATGATGATGAATAAGAAAAAGGGGATGATGATGATTTTATATAGAATACCAAAAAGAAGAGAGTAAAAACGAAGTATGGCGTTAACGGATATAGTGATGATAATGATCTAGAGAAATCAATAATAATAATAATAATCAATTTGCATGATTTATTCACAGTTTAGCATTCATAAGACTATACAGACGTTCATAAGTATTATACTGTATTTCAATATCTATCTATATCTATCTATCTATCTATCTATCTATCTATCTATCTATCTATCTATAATATATTTACCCACCTGTCCATCTATCTACACATGTACCTACCATGTGTTTCCACATAGAACATTAGAACTTCATACAAGATAATCATGTATATATGTGATTCAATCTTCATTCTATTGTCAATGATAACCATAATAATAATCACAATAATAACCATAATAATAATAAGATTATTAATATTAACAATAATAATGATAATAATAATAATAAATATTACTAGGAAAAAATAATATGTTTCAGCTTCCACGCATTTCTTGCTTGCGTCCATTTGATCAAAATAATATCACAATAACCTTATTCATTGTATAATAACCAAAATAATAATGATTTATTATCGTTTTTATTGTTATTATTGCTTCCTTAATGCCACAAGACCGGCATATATCTATTCCTATAATGTAGCATTCATTTATTTTTATCGCTACTATTCTCTTTATTATTATTATTATTATTATTATTACATTACTATTATCATTTTTATTGTTAGATATAAGTATTTTTCTGATAATTCGTCGTTTATAAATCTTGTTACTATAGCTGAGTCATAATTTATTTATCTAGCTATCTATCTATCAATTTATCTATCTATCTATCTATCTATCTATCTATCTATCCATCTATCTAGAAGATATGTCTACCCTTCTATTCATCCACCTTATACAAGCATAAAAGGATTTAAATATTGGGCTCAAATTTCAAATCAATTCAACTGTTTGAATTGTCTTTAATGGATTTTAATTCAACCAATAATTTCAATTATCTCCAATCATTTAAGTTAAATGAATTCAGTAAATTAATTTATTTTTTAAATGACTTAATAATCTTATTCGTATTTAATTGAATAAATAAGTTAATTATTTTTAAATTTCTTCATATACAATCAAAAACACGGGCATTGGTTCTTATAGTATTCCAGTATCATTTAACCACATTGCAAATCTGACCACTGATCCACAATTGTTTATGGCTTCTCATGTTGGTTTCTATTTGAAATTCAATTACTTTTATCATAGTAATAATAGTGAATTTTCCTTTTTATAATAATAATAATTTTCCAATATTTTTTGTTATTTTTTTATCAAATGTGTTCTTTCAATCATTATTTACTTTGTTTTTTATTAATTTATTTATGTATTTTTTGCGTTATTTTTATTTTTTTTATGCTCCTCCCACCATAAATCTATTGCTTTTCACTGTTTCCTTTTTATTCCCATTTTTATTGAGATTATTTTTCAATATTTTTCCATTTCAATCATTTTTTCACCACAATAAAGGTTGTATTATTTTCGCTATTTTTAATTTTAAAACAAATTTTTATCGCCTATTGTTGCATAAATCTCGGTTGTCATGCTTTTGTGATTCCGCGCGGTGCTACGTCATCTTCAATAATAATGATGATAAATAATAAAAATCAAAAAACATAATAAAATTACAATAAGACTATTAATATATAAACAGTAAAAATAATAATAATATTTAATAAATGACCTTATGTAAGTAGTTAAAATAATAATAAAAATAAATATAATAACTGGTATACACAATGGTAAATTTATTCAATCACAAGTGATGATGATGATTCTAATTATTTTTGTTGATATGATTATTGATTCATTATTTTTCTTTTTATGCTATATATTTTTATTTTTCTTGCGCTTTCTATTTCGATTTCGCTGTGTTCCTACCGTGCCTTACTTTTTGAAAAATAATAAAAACAACAATAATAAAAATATTGATAAAAAATATTATAAATAATAAATAAATGGAATTGCTATCAAATGTTTATATTTGTCCGCCATTTGCTAAGTGCTTACAAACATATCAACAGCAAAATAATATGAATAATAGTTATTTTAATAATAACCATATTATAATAAACTTTACAGACTTAAAGCTTCACGATTTGAAGCTTTTGCCTTCGCAATGTCCTGATTTTATTGTTCTCAATTCATTTTATCCTTTATTCTCATTATTTATTATTATTCATTTTTCATGTTTATTATTTTTTTTTTATTCAGTTTATTATTTATCGATCATAATTATTTTTTATTATTATCTTTCCATGTTGATTCCAGTTCTGTGTTTATTACAATCGTTTCAAGTGGGTTATCATTTCGGCATGTTTTTATTATTCACGTAAGGTACATAGGTAGCTTATTAGTCGTGTCATTATCGAATGTGCTTTTAAACAGTCAAAATTCAAGTTCACTTTTATCAAATCCATTTTTTATCTTCAGAAGTAGCTTTTAATTTCGAATTTTATCAATGTTTAGAGATTTTAATTGGTTCCACGTATATTAGATTTTATTTGTATTTCGATGAGTTAAACACTGTTTTATTCAGTTAGCATTGATTTTTCGTGTTTTATTTATTAAGGTAATAATAATAATAATCCGAACCCCCATATTTAATGTTCGATTATATAATTATTCCAACCACATCTGAGCATCGACCAATTCAAAGTACCAAAAACACTTAATTTACAAGTCTCTTTCCTTCCTGTACCGATTATTTTCAGTCGCTTACCATTCAGTTCAGTTTCAATCATTATTGAATATTAACTCATTTTTAATATTTATATCGTTAATTAAATTGTCAGAATTGCTTTTATGTTTCGAGTCAAAACTTTTGTTTCCAATTAATTTAATCATTAATTTTTAAAAATTTTGTACTTATTTTTTTCCATTATTTCTGTTCAATAAAGCCATGCTTTCAAATCATCACCCTCAAAATTATCATGCCTCAGCCACAGAAACATTCACTAATTATACTCGACAGCGCTCATAAGTGATACATGAACCCAGTATTATATTAATTTGGCAACATGGGTGGTTTAATTGATTTTCAAATCATTTTGTCGACATTCAAAGCCTCTGTAGGTTTTATGAAAGAGAAAAGCTATTAATATTATTAAACCAATCAGATTATACTGCTGTACATGTCCCATTGACCGGGGTTGACAGCAGTAGGCCTGGGTAATTGATACCGCTATAGAGTAATTTATAAAAAAGGCCGTTTTTTTTGGACAATATTTTTATAGATTGCCAACTTGAGCTAACGTCCAACTTGAAATTATCGAATTCAAGATTCGCCCTCCACACACTTGGGTAGATTGTCTTGCCGATGTCAACAAAAAAAAAGATCATCCGCCAAGCCAAATGACAACAATACCAGAATATCAGTTTTTCGATATCTGCCACTGGAGTCTACTGTTATCCAGGTTTTAACAGAAAAGCAGCTTCAAGTCGGAAACGCTATCATCGGTGCAGTTTAACGTCATATACATGCTAAGTATATTACAATAACTTAAGTGAACTAGTAACTCGAAAATATTACGAGCGTGGGAAACTATAAAATAAAACGTCCAATCATGAAAAACATTTAATTATGAATATAACAAGTAATAAACAAACTATGATATCTATAAGGCAGATTCAAAGCATCCAGTACACCCATCTTGCAAAAGAGTGAATATTTTAGTAACAATTATTTAATATCACCACAGTTATTATTATAATTAAACTTCATTTCAGCTTGCTTGTCATGGGTGGCAGAAGTTTTTTTTCACCACCAACAGTACTCTCACCATCATCATTACCATCTCCTTCTTTAACATCATCCCCATCCTCTTCTTCATCATCATCATCCAAGTTTATCTCATCTGGGTTAACACATTTCACAACACAACTACTATCATCACCATCATCGTCGTAGTCATCTTCTTCATCTAATTTTATTTCATCAGGATTATCAACGGTGACGTTACAAAGATCATTATCATAACCACTCTCCTTAAAAACCTTGAAAGGATTCTTCAACCCCAGCTTCCCACACCACCACTCCGTTTGGTCGTTTATGTATAATAGATCATTTTCATTGTTATTTTTGTTGATATTTATTTTATTATTGTTATTTTTTCTATTATTATTATTATTATTGGTTAAGTAGATGGGTGCTGTAGGCGTGAAAGAGCAAGGATAACTATACTCTCCATTGAAAGTTCTTCTCACTTCCTCTATGTCTTTGCTGACTCGTTTTTTTTGGTCCAATCGTTTGATGTCTTTTGAAACTCTCATAAAGTCATTAGTTGATTTTAAAATAGCCAACCAATCGGGATCGAGGTTGATTTTGAATGGAGCGCCGTAATTGGGTGTTGGGATGTCGATTACTTGTAAGAATTTTCTTCTGGGTAGACATTTGTCAAGTGCCAAAAACTTCGTTTGCTTTCCGTCCTGATGATGAGTAAAAACCAAAATTTGAATAAAAATGATAAAAATTATAATAAATGAAAAAATTTTAATAAATAAAAAATGATTTAATTATAATAAATCATGAATAACAAGCCAACTAACAAGATGGCCAATGAGAGCAGAGAATTTGCAATGTAGGTGAGCTGAGAACCAATAGGAAGGCTTCATTTCTTTCAAGAGTTCCAGGCCGATTGGGTTTCCCAGTGAATTCTCTTCTACCTGTTGTGGGTGGGAGATGAAGGGATGTTTCCACAAATCAAAAACTGCGAAATGACAATTATTTATTATAGTTTTTTTTCAATAAAAATTTAAAAAATTTTTTTCATGAAACTTTGAGTTCATATTTTTGAAATTCAATAATATTCATTACATAAAACAATAAAAATCGCAAATAAAACTTACCTCTTTCCGGAAGTAGGTCTTATGTCTCAATAACCCCTCTACGTCACCAAAATGATAGATGCCTCTGGGCCAATCATGGGTGAGCATTATGTCCACGTGACCTGCCACCTGATATCATGTGGTCATATGATGAGATTATTGTCATATTCATAAATTGTATTCATCATTAAAAATGAAAAAAAATCCTTCAACTAACGCCATAAAAACCGCATAACATCACACAAAACCACAACATTAGTATCACTATCATCATTGTTATTCAACCACCATCATCCCCACAACCCCACCACTACACCATCATAACCATTCCCACCACACCTGTCTCATCTTGAAGACATCCACATCCCTCCAATGGTAACAGGACCTGACTGAGTCCTGGTCATAGGGTGGTCTCTCATGGTGGCCTCTGCAGTAGTCCCTGCCTTTAAAAATTCCTGATATGCCAGCCACCCTCAACCCTCCCACTTGAATGAGATTTGAGTAGCCTGTGAGAAGAGTGTGTTTGTAGGGGCATGCAACTCTCATAGCTGCAATGATTGGTTGGTATATCCTGAGTGTGATTAAACCTAACTAAACGCTACTAGTTTTAAAAACTGGCTTGTCAGAAAAAAATTTTGACATTGAAAACAACTTGCAAACTAAGTATGTATAGTCAACCAATTTAGAAACTAAAAATTCAAAACAACATTTCGCAAGAAAACACTCGACACCACTGACCCATATAGAAGATATTATGAGCCACCCATCCTCCATAAGGCAGTTCTTGCATGAAAGCAGATGACTCGTGGTTGCCTCCAATGAAGATTGTCAATATCGGTGCTACCATCTCGCCAGAATAATATCTATAATGTGGGTTGGTGGGAAATATGAGGTTGAGAACGAGGGATAGTGGAGGTTGAGGGTTTTGGTATTGTTCGTTTACTTTTTTTTGAGTGAGTTGTTATTGGATTTATGAAAAATATATTCAAAATAAATCATACAAAAAGCCCTTAACATTTTTTATATAGTTTTAGATGAGCATGAAAATTTTGCATCTTCAAATAGGAGCTATAATCAGATTGGAAACTTGTAAAAAGTGTTGAGAGTTCTATATTTTTGAGAAACAGCCATGCATTCAAGGTCTTGGGGATTTCTTATAGCTTGGAAGTCTCCACAGATGATCAACAGATCTATCTAAGATGAAGTGGTTGTGGTTGATTACATGATTTGTATTTATTTTAATTTAGAAACAAAACAAACAAATAAAAAATACACATTTGTTATGATTTAAAAATAATGCAAACCTTGATTCCTTCTTTCTTTTCCAAAGCTTCAACGCTGGAATAAATGCGGTCCAATTCTCCATGACAACAACCTTCCACCGCTATTTTCATCTTTTGATTTCAATACAAGTTATGTATTTCAATTTTATTTAAAATTCAAGACAATTGCTTTTAAACTTAAGTTTACTTTCAGTAAAACGAGTTTTGATGAATGGTTTTAAGTTTTTTGGAAAAATAGGTATTTTTAACTATTTTTGGTTGAAATTTTGTATACAATCCATAAAACTTACATTTTATTAAAAAAATTTTTAAGTAGCTAAAGTGTCTTTGGTCCGACTTTTCTATCTCTATTTTTTATTTTAATTTAAGAACTTCAAGTCTTAATAAATTGGTTCATTACTTATCTTTTGTTGTAAGTGTTTTTCTTTATAAAAAAGAAGATTTTTTCAATGTTTTTTGGTTTCTTCATTGATATTTTCAGCATTAGTCTATCATCTTTTGTTTAGTTTAGTTAATCGTTATTTTACTGAACTTACAATTCGAATATTAACTTTTACAATTAAAAATATTCAATAATATAAATTTTTGTAAATATTAATTTTTTTTGCATCAAAAAATTCAACAATTTTTCTTTTTAAAGCTTTTTTGAAAAGCATTGTCTAATTGACTTGCCGATTGATTGGTTGTCATTGTTTCTCAAAATTTTAATAAATTTATAAAAATTTCAGCATATTTATCAAATAAATAAATCAATTTAGTTCAGTTATCTAATATTATTTATAAATATCTAATATTATTTATCTATATTGATTTATTCAAATAGTTTTAAGAAATTTATTCGTTTGGTAACATTATATTAACATTTTTTTTGTTTAACATTCAGTTAATTTGACTTTCAAAAACTAGACAAAAATTTACAACAGAGTGACTTGTGTGGAAGATGGCCACAGCAAATCAAGTTTCAACAACTAGCAGCAATGATGGTGAGGCAAGCAACAATAGCAACAACATCAACAGAAACATCTTCAGAATTTCTAACAGGAACCTCAACACCAGTGCGAAAAGGTTGCTGCTTTGTCTTATCATTAATAAGAATAATAACAATGTATTTAATATGGTTTTATATATCTATTTATATAAATTCATATTACAATTATATATATTGCTTTTACTATCTTTGGAACATATATGTAATATTTTCAAACTTATATCACATCACATCTACACATACTACCTTCTCTATCTTTTCAACATAAGTTTGTGTAAGATTTATATATCACATGGTAGTTTAAGTTAGACTTACCAAAAACTTTTTTCAGTTGATGAAAATGATTTGAATTTTTTTTCTATCTAATATCTCAGCCATGCTTAACAAATGGTTTATCTCACTTTAATTATATTTCAAAAAATTTCTTAATTTTAATTCTCCATGGTGATGTTTTTTATAATCACAGACAGCATAAATAGAGTCCACAATTTTGAACAACCTCCATTAGCTATGTATAAGATGACAGATTCTCATATTATCATAAACACTTCTGTACCCAACCCTCTGATGGATATTCACCATATCAATGCACAATATGAGCATTTGAATTACATTGTTTATAGAGAACCTATCACCCACACACTAACCATAATAGATCATACTGCTATCAATATCACAGTAACTAGGGTTAACATCTAGCACATCTAGACAAATGTTCAATATAATTTCACAGTAATGCACTCACACCCTGGGGTTGACAGCAATCATAAATAATGCTAAAATTTTATGTGGATAGATAAATGCTCTCAATGTTAAAATTCACCATGTACAGACAAAATTTTTTGATAATCTTGTATTATAGCACCTTTAAACTAATGTTTCAAATAATGATACACACAGAATCCAGAAAGAGTTGGCAGATATAACACTAGACCCTCCTCCTAATTGCAGGTACATCATGCTTCAATATCCACACTCTTTTCCCATCAGTATCATTTTATTATAGTCAGCGTCTTCCCCTTTTCCAAGGGGTCACTGACTTCTTTCCATGGCCCATCCTCATGATGTTAACCATCATTAATGTGATATTAGCATTGATTTTTTCTAAAATATTTATGTGTTTATTGCAATGTTAATAAATTTTTGAGTTGAAATGCATAAAAGTAAGATGTCTCCATCATCCATCTACAACCACCCTTCTAACCAACCAAACATCTAATTATGTTTTTTCTCACACTCAAGTTATCATTATAACCACCATTTTCTACCCTCTCCTCCACTAAACTACAGTGCAAGCCCCAAAGGAGACAACTTGTTTGATTGGGTGTCGACCATTCTTGGACCTCCAGGGTCCGTATATGAGGGGGGTGTCTTTTTCCTTGATATCCACTTCACTTTGGAGTATCCTTTCAAGCCACCCAGGGTTGGTAGGAGGAGGTGGGGTGATGGTTGAAGGTTGTGGTATGGAATGAAAGCTGATTTGATGATGGGGTATCGTTGGTTTTGTTGATGGTCTGGTGATGGTGGGGTATTATAGATGTTTTGGTGATGTGATATCTAAACAACATCCCACATACAAAATTTTTTATTGGATGACCACAGGTAACCTTCCGCACTCGCATCTATCACTGCAACATCAACAGTCAGGGAGCCATCTGCCTTGACATCCTCAAGGACAACTGGTCTCCTGCTCTTACTGTCTCTAAGGTAGGTCTAGTGTTATGTGGTGGTTGGGTTGTTTGGAAGAGTGATGTGATGGTGGTTGGTGTGGAAGTAACAAAGTGGATTTTTGGGGGAGTGACCAAGTAGGTTTGTTTGATGGCATGGATTTGTTGGTGTATCGTGTGATGATTGGAAGAATTGATTCAATGGCTCAGTAATGGTGTGATGTAAGGACTAAAAGGGTGGAAGGATGGAAGAATGACGTGAGTAGTATTTTTTAAACAGATTAATTACCAACCTCATGGGATATAAATATACTGAACATTAATGGTGAGGATTCACAAAACTCCACCCTGCCCCCAGATTCTCTTGTCCATATGTTCCTTGCTGACCGATTGCAACCCAGCTGATCCCCTTGTAGCAAACATCGCCCACCAATTCTTGTCCAATAGGGAGGAGCATGACCGCACAGCTAAGCAGTGGACCAAGAGATATGCCACGTAATTGGCTGCAGCAATTTCGAGGCAGGGTTTGGTGTATTATGGCTTTTTGATTGGTTGGAGTAAGCTTATTTTTGGATTTTGTTTTATTTTCTGTGGTTGGTGGGGGATTTTTATTTGCATGGTTTCCTATATATTTTAGAGGTTTTAATGCGCTCTGTGTGCTGTTTGTGAAAAAGGTCGATCTAATTATATATATATATATATTATTACGTGAGAGGCGGTGTGGCTAAATGAAAATGAAATCAATTTATTACATGACATTCTTTTCGTATTCTTTTATTTATCTTTTTATTATATTACTCACGTGTTAACGTAAATATTCAATGTTGCTATTTATAGTGTAGAATATTTAATTTTCTGCTAATTTAATGAAGAGGATTGATGCAATTTAATTTTTCTTAACTAGGTGAGTATTTATAACTAATAATATTTTTGTGATGAAATTCATTTTTGTTGCTTTTTATCATTGATATTTTTATTGTTACTGTTGCTACTATCCTTATTATTGCTATTTATAGCCTCATAAATATTCATAAAGTCCTAAGTCACCGCAGCCATCGTTACCATAGCATGAATCCTGACTTATTTAAGACAACTTAATTTCATTTTTTCACCTTTTCAAATGCTTTCTTGTATCTATATTTAGATTGGTTCGAATGTACATGTGTGTTTGTGCGTGCGTCGCAACTACCAGCATTAATATAATGATAACAACTATTTGACAAAAAATAACAGCATTTTTGTATTATTAAACCATATAAATTAGTATTATTAATGATGTATAAACATTTAATAAGTATTTTGCATATTTATATTAAATATATCTCACGCTAATTAATATTCATTGTTTCCTTATTATTTATTCATATCTTAGTGCATGTTCAGTATTGGCTATTTATAATTACAATATTTAAATATCTATTGGGTTGTGATAAGACTTATAATCTATATTATAACGATAAATGGGAATTAGCAGGTTATCTTTATTTTATATAACGTGCTAAATGACGTAAAAATTCACTTGGTGTGACGTGATTAGGATCTATTTATAGTAATATTCTAAATTTATATAGCACATTTGAATGTCATGTTTAAATGTTAAGTGGTCTCGTGAAAATAAAGTTACGTCAGTATTTAATTAACTATTAATGATAATAATATTTTTTTAAATTTACTCTATTAATAATTATTATTTTTTAATTAAAGTAACTCTCAATTATTAGAACTATCAAGTTAAGCCTATGATTTCAAGTTTAAAACACTTGTCTAAATGTTGACCCAAAAGTTTCAACAGTCAACTGAGCAATTAAAACGCCAACTAACCTTATATAAGTTCTCCATTTGGAAAGACTCACTTCGGCAGATATTTCAAAAAGTTTACTTCAACTCTTGGTAAAAAAAAACGGGCTATGAAAAGGATTTGATTGATTCGTAAAGTGAAGCAGACTATCAAAAATGTAACGGATTCTATCGTATCAAATCTCCATTTTAGGTGTTATTCACCAACTTGAGTAAGTGAATCACTAGATCGTTTCTAGTTGGTGGTTCAGCTGATCGATTTATGGATTTCACAGGGTGCTACTCTGAGCGATTATTAACTGAATCGAGTATTATAAGTTAATTAGTTGAAGAGAGTTGTGTTAGATATAGTTATTGGAAGTGTTGTGAGATTCATACATAATGTATCAGTAGGATTGATTTGCGTTTGGCTCCATGCCACAAGATCTCCTATATTTACCACAGTGTTGTTGTGAAGTGGTGCGGGTTATGGTAAAAATGAATCTATTTTTCAGGATTGAATTGACTTTTGAATGTAAACACTCTTATGTTAAAACAGTTGGCTTTGTTATTCAGTTGTGTTTTAAACCTTCGTAAATATTTAATCAGCATTTATAAACGTATTTCTCAAAAAATCTTGGGAAACTATATGAATAATTAATTTCGAAAAAAAAAGTATTAAACAGTAGTATTTATTTAAAAAATTAAATATCAATTATGTCGAGTTATCTGCAAAAGTTAAAAAGCAGGAAGAAGAAAGAAAAAAGTCTTAATAAATACACTGTAAATGATAATAGAGACAATAAAAATGGCGGAAAACATAAAACCAATGATAAGAATGATACTAACTTTAAAATTACAAACAATAGAGATGATAGGAGTAGTGATAATGGCGATTCCAGACAAGTGTTAAGTGATAACAGTTTCAGACACGTTATAGAAGACGATGGTGATGATGGTTGTGGTGTGGAAAGAGTGGTCAGATTTTGGAGGATGGATAAAGGGAGTGAAAGCTTCAGAAAGAATGATGAGAATGGTGAAAGAAGTGGTGATAGCGATGATGGTGGTGGTGGTGGTAGAAGTGAAGATAAGGATGATGGGGATAATAAGGATAGTACTGATGGTGGTGGTAATGATGATGATGGTAGTGGCAGAGATGGTGTTAGCAGTGATGGTGGTGATGTTAAAGGTAGTGATAGTGATGGCGGTGGTCCCAACGATGAGAAGGTTGGTCGTAATGGTGTAAATTCAAAAAGTGGTAGAGGTCTGAGAGGCTTGAATAAAAATGGTAGACCAGTTACTGCTTGTAATAGGAGCAATAAAGGTGATATGGGTGGTTCAAATGAGAATGATGAAGAAGATGATGGTGGGTTTTATGACGGAGAAGATAAAAGTTTAGTTAAACAAAAAGCGTTGGATAATTTTGAGAAAAATATATGTGTTACTGAATCAAAAACGACTAAACTGCCAACAATAATAACTACAAACTCCACAAACTCAGCTTCAATTGTGTTACCAGCATCATCATCATCAACAACCGAACCACCATCATCTTACTCTTCTTCACCACCCAACACCATCAACATATCTTCATGTAATGTGTATCTCAACACCTCACCCCATCACCATCCATTTATCAATGAGCCATCCATCAATCTCCCACCCATCCATACATCTGATCAAACCACATCCCAAAATCAACCATCCAATCCACCTCCAACCAATAAACTCACCCAATCAACCAGTCCATCCCATTTCAATTCACCAACCAATCAACAACCTTCTGACGTCATAGAATTAATCCCAAATGAGTCATCGAGTAATTTATTGACGGTATCTATCAATCCATCAAAACACCCATCTCCACGTCACTCTCCATCTATCTGGAGACCTGTCAGACCAGCTTATGGGGTAGATCATGGTTGGTGGGAAGGTAGGAAAAATGGTTAAATGGATGGGTGGAAAAGAGAGAGGATTGGGTAGATGAGATAGTTAGATAAGTGGTAGAAAATAAATTTATGAATAGGTGGGTGAGAATGATGGGTGAGAGGGTAGGTGGAGGAGATATATGGGTAGTAAAGGATGGGTGAGCTGCTAAGATGGGATGAACTGGTGAGTGAAAATGAATGAATGAGATAGTGAGGTGAGATAGATGGATGCAGCAGCTGAATAGTAGTTTGATGTAATGTGTTGCACCATTGCATGATTGTTGTACAAAATAGCACAACGTGTCATGTAGATGTGTTGATTTGATATAAAGTCATGCAAGTGTCAAAAAATAAAAAATTATTAACTATAAGGATAAAATAAGGTCCATTGTTATGTTTTAGAACTTAACTTTAAATAACTAAAAGCTAATCTGCACACAACACACCCATAAAAAGTTATCAAGCGAACATAAAACCATCAACCCACATCTCTAAGCCTCCATTGACATTTATCACTATGGAAACAGGGCTGTCAAATCAGAGAAGAGAAGAGAGACAGGAAATTGGTTTTAGGTCATCGATTCCTTGCATGCCCAAGTACCTGGCTGTTCTCACCTGTTTGTCTAACATCATTGTGCCTGGCATGGGTTGGTGTGTCTAGGCTGGTGAATGGATGAGTGGAATGGTGCATGGATAAGTGGATTAGGTACTAGATAAGTGGGAAGATATAGGTTGTTGGTTAGGTAGGCGGTTGGGATGAGTGCGTGGATGAAGGAGTACGATATATAAAATAAATAAACGATCGTGCTAATTGATGGGGTTGCTGAGCTAATAGAAACAAAAGCTATTTGAGAGGTATGCACATCTGATACTGTTCAAAACCAAAAAACTTTGAAACGAATTCAACTTATTCTACCTATCCTATACTCTCCCTCTTCTCTCTCCATTAACCTTATACCTATCACTTTCTACGGAAAATCCTTTTTTACTTGACCTTTGTATTAACCATTTTTTCATAAAATTCTCTTTCTTTTTTTTCCAGAAACCCTCGTCACTCTCAAAACACCTCAAAATTCTCCAGTCTGTTCACAACATCCATCTTCTCCTAACTACCTCACTCTTTTTACAACATCCACTTTCCAAACAACCCACATTCTCTCCAAACAACCTAACCCTTTTTAGGAACTCTGATGGCCGCAGTGTTGGTGGCTTGTAGTGTGGCGCATCCCAGAAGTGGCTTCAAGAATTCCAAAGGAGTGGTGGTGGCTGTCAATGTCAAAGTGGGTGTAGTAGTGGAATTTATGTGGGAACGAGTAGACAGATTTTTGAATAAGAGTTGAATTAGGGGTTACTGTGTAATTGATAGTATTAATAATTAACCGTGATAA
Organism: Pterobdella sp. o SKG-2022; assembly: GCA_964035795.1. Classification (NCBI taxonomy): domain Eukaryota; kingdom Metazoa; phylum Annelida; class Clitellata; order Hirudinida; family Piscicolidae; genus Pterobdella; species Pterobdella occidentalis. The sequence continues at coordinate 2,467,689 of OZ038325.1, read as the reverse complement.
AATATAATAACTATTCCAACAAAAAAAAAATAAAATAATGATCATGAAAATAACAATTATATTCCCCAACAATCAAAACTAATGAAATGCTGGAAGGTGTCGATGTTACAATTCATTACCACACCTATTTTGCTCTTCGGTTATTTTTGGAGTGTCGTCTGGGGAGTCGCGTTCATTTTTCTCGCGGGTGTGTTCTGTTTTTAGAAATTTATCCGAAGTTATTTTTTCAAATTTTCATTTAAAAGTTTTTTGTTGAATTTATGGTGTTTTTCATTTATTAAAACAACAAATCGTTAAAACATTGAAAATACCAATCTAAAAGAAGAGTTCTCCCGGTTGAAGCTACACCAACAAGCACTGCCCGCAACAACACAACAACAACCACCACCACAACAACAACAACCACAACAATCATCAACACCACCTCTTCTTTTCTTCCACCAAAGACCAATCCTTATAGAACCTGCCCAGCCCCCCCAGAACCACCCACTCCAATCTTTTGCCTGGTTATCATCACTCCCCCTTTGCACCGCCACGCCTAATAACAACCTTGCCAACTATCCACCCACCCGTAGGCTCACTCGTCCTACTGTGTATCACTCAAACTCCCGTGTGAGCGGTGCCAATATTAGAAACCCCAACCCGAACAACCTAGGTTCAAATCCCATCAACGCGTTTTCTATATCCCATCTGGTTCACCATTCTGTCCCTGGTCCTGATTATGATGCTTTGACGAGATGTATCCATAAAGAAGTGTGATGGATAAAGAGTGGAAGAAGGGGGGAAAGGTGGTTAGGTGGATGAATGGAAGAGTGGGTGGTGGGTAGATGGATGGGTAAGTGAATGAAGGGTGGTTGGGAAATGAATAAAAAAGCAATGAATGGGGGTGAGTGAGTGAATGTTTGGATGATGGAGTTAGGAGAAATAAGAGATGAGTGGATGTGGAAAGTGGCAAATAGTGGGATGAATAAAAAGATGGATGGGTGGTTAAATGGAAAATATATTATTAGTTAAAAAAATTAATAAATAAATATACGAGTAAATGGTATTTATAAATTCTTGGGTGGAATTTTCAGAAGTCTGATGCGAAAGAAAAAATCAATACATAAATAAGATTTAGAGTTTATTCATGGTTTTTCCTTCTTTCACTGGTTCAACTAAACTTGAATATAAATCACGCGTTTAAACCAAAACCTCAAAGTTTTATTATTATTATTATTATTATTATTATTATTATTGATGTTGTTGTTTTTGTTGTTATTTTTATTGTTATTTTCCTAATTATTATTTTTTCATTATTTCATCAAATATTATTTCAAAATTTTTCATTTTTAAAATATTTTTATCTTTATTGTCTTCATGATTACTTGTTATTATATTTCAAAATTTCCCGGAACAGAATATAAACATTAGTGCAATAAAAAGAAGAATTTCACAATTTTTGATCTTTTTTTGACAACTAAATTTAACTCCAGCGAGAGTTGTAAACAAGATTCAACAAAAAGCATGGAAAACTTATTAAAAGGACATTTTTCAATGTTTGAATATTTCAGCCTGATGTAAATATTTAAAAAATAGCACTGCAAATAAAAATAACAATAACAATAAATAAAAGAAACTAAGAATTGAAAAAAATCAAAAATATAATATTCTTATTTTTATTGTTTTCAATAATTATATTGTTATTATTTCTATTTTTGTTGTTATTGTTAGGGTGTTTAATCGTTATGCCTACAAAGTTATTTGTTGACGTTCAGCAAAAATACGAAATAAGAGCAAAAGAAAAAAATCAAAATAAAAGCAATAATAATAACAAAAAAAAAATGAAAATATATTCAAAAAAAATTAAACTCCATTAAAAAAAACAATAATAATAACATCTAATAAAAAAGCGAATACTGATAATAATAAGAATGAAAGCGATTCATACATATAATGAAAAAAAAGTGGAATTATGTAAAAATAATTCAAAATTTTCCAAGTTGCAACCATTAATCTCATTTCAATATTTCAAATTCTCTCTGCGGGTAAGACATTATGATTTGATTTTTAAAAAATATTTTCCGATATTATTTCATTTCATTATTTATATTCAAGCATTCATTCAATAGTAAATACAAACAAATGCTAGTGGGCAGGAATTAGCTTAACACAATTGTATGAATAAACACAAGATCCACTTGAAAATGTTACTCAGTTAACGGAAAGCTTTGAGTCTCAATACAATTCATTTGTCTTCCTAAATATACTCCTTTGATTGAGGTTAGTGTGGGACCTCAATGTGGGACCCTTTACGAAAAGCTTTGTGGGTTTTGCTCAATAAACACATGTGTATGTTTTATTATTATTGTCGCAGGCTATTCTACTTTATGGAAACATAGCTTTTTCAGATACGTGTTGGTGAACTCAAAACATAGGCTGATTGTTTTGAACGTGTTTCAAAAAAAACGTTTTTCCGTAATTTGAAGTAATCATGCAAAATTTATTCATGCCAATAATTTGAATTTATTATTTCCAATTTATATTTTTATTATTACGTTTTTTTATATTTCTTTGAGTATTATTTTTTTTAAAATTTATGTTTTAAATTATTATTATAAAAATTGTTTCTATTGTTTTTTATGAATTTTGATTAAAAGTTGAATTTTGTCAGATTTTCAAATTTCTATAGTAAACAGTTTATTGCTTTCTTTTTATTATTATCATTGTTTTTATTTTTATTATTATTATTGTTAATATTATCATTTTTATTATTATTATTGTTATTGTTTTCATTATTTTTTATGTTCTTGTATTTATCGCTGACATTATTTATAGCTTACATTAATCTTTGAGATTTATCATTTGTTTTAATAATTTTTTTTGTTTGAAAAAACAAAAAAATTGAATACATATTTAAATTTTTTTTCTCAACATATGCTTTTAAATAAATATTTTATTATATAACTTATTATTATTTTCTTTTATTTTGTGCAATATTTATTTTTTTAGCTCGATATTTTTAGCACACATTTTTTTTTCTCTTTTACGAATACAACTTCTTAAAGTCCACTGCCCTTACTGACCTACATTTCAGCACAACAGCAATAATAAAAAATAACAATGAGATTTAGAAAAAATATAAACAAAATATAGAAACATAAAAATAATGCAACAGTAATAAATAAAAAAATATTAGAAACATGAATATGACGTCAATGTTGGAGAAAATGTTTTGAAAAATAATAACAACAACACACTTATGATGAAAGCAATACTATGATAGAAAAGTGAAAATGTAAACACTGAAGTTTTAATAAAAATAATAATAATAATAAGGGTAAAAACAATATTATTTAGAAAATAATAAAAACATTGATAATAAGAACAATAAAAATAATAAAAATAAAAAACAGAAATAAAAAAAACAACAATAATAATAAAAACATTGATAATAATAATTTTTATTATTATGAAACAATTTGAGGCATAATAAAAAATAATTGGATGCTACTGAATTATTTTTTAGAGTTTGTTTGTTTACTTTTTGTAATATTATTTACTGTTTCCGGTTTATTTTTGTTTTTTTTTATTATTATGTGATCTGATATTTTTCAGTTTGATATAATTTTCTCGTCAATCCATTTATTGCCGGTATTATTTTATACAGTTCATACTGTTGTTAGTAACATTAATTATTATTGTTATTTCGATGTTATTATTTTCTATTTTTTTAAATTTTTTTTAAGGTTAGTTGTTTCCTTTTTTTATTGATTTCTTCTATTAATAGTATAAGCTAATTTATTATTATTACTCTTAATTTTGATTTTATTATGATTCTGTTATTTTTATTATTTCGAATCATTTTTGGTCTAAAGTTATTGATTTTCATTGCAATACTTTCCATTGCTTGTTTATTTTAATTCTATTGTTTTTTTTATTTTTTTTTTTATTTTTTATCATGTTGTTTTTTTTACTGTTAATTTTATTATTATAATTATTATTTTTTTTTTGTTTTTGAAATTATTATTGTTTTAATTATTTTTATACCTTTCAAATTAATATATTGTTTTTTTGTTTTCTATTTGTTGATTAAAATTTCTCTCTTTTCTTCGTCTTTTATTTTTTAGTTACTCTAATCTTTTGAATTTTGTTTCCATTTTTGTTTTTATTTTTGATAATTCAACGCTTTTTTCCAACTTTTCCCTATTACTACTTATTCATTTTTTTTTATATTTTTTGAATTTTTTTTATCATTGTTTTTCCAGCACTGTGCACAAGTTGTACAACACATCAACTTTTATTTTCACCTTCTTTATTTCTTTTTTTCTATATTTATTTCATGTTTTGTTTTTTCATTTTTTTTATTGTATAATTTATTTTTCATTTTACTTATATTTATGTTTTTCATTTTTATTCTTATTTTTTATATTTTTTCCACAAGTTTCCCATCTGGTTAATTGCTTTTTATTGAATTATTTTTTATTTTTTTGAAACATTTTTCTATTATTTCGATTATACTAAGTGACGTAACTTCCGTTGGAAAAAAACAAAATGAAGAAACTTCAAAAATAAATTCTTCAATGAAATAATATTTTGGAAATTTTTAAAGAGAAAATAGACTTAATAATCATAGTAACAATAATAATATTAAAAATAATAATAAAAATAACAATAAAAATAAACATACACATCGCCATTATATTTACACTTCTACATAGTGTATTTTGGTCAACAACAACAAAATGAATAAAAATAAAAAAACAATAGAAAAAATAAAAAATTATAAATTAAAACAAGAAAAAACGAAAATAAATAAAAATGTTTAGCGATTCTAACAACAAAAAAGTTGTAAAAAAAACTTAAATTTGTGCACAAAATAATCGACATGACACTCACACATACCTACACACAAACTTACATAAAAAACAAGCAGTCATGGAGCTTCTTCGTGAACAACCATACTTATAAATAATTAAAGATGTGTATCTATCTAGACATCCATTTGAACACGCAAACACACACACACACACACACACACACACACACAAACATATATAAGGTGTAGAAGAGCATGGACAGAATGGTTAGAAGACTTGTTAAAATCATGAAATTCTTGAAAAGAAGCCATGGATGTGCTTGTAAATAAATAATTATACACTCGTTCAATTATGAATTTAAATTTTTTGCTTCACTGCCGGCTAGATTCTCAAATGTGAGTTTTGTGTTTTGAATTGTAATAAAGATTTTTGTGTCCTGACCTCTCGTATGGTATCGCATTGTATCAGGATGTTTTTGTATTTTATTTAATACGTACTTCATTTTGTTGAGTTTTTATAAATTTTTGACGACTTTTTCTAAGATTCTTTGGGTGTCAGTGGTATAATTGTTTTGGAGTGTACAGTGGGTATAAATTGTTGTATTAAAGAGTGATACCTTATGAAAAAAAAAATTTATTGAGAAAAACTATATAATAATGAAGACTTCATTGTGGTGTATGTAATAGTACTAATACAATAGGATTGGGTTTTTTGAATACATTTTGGAAAGCATAATTCACAATACATGTATGTTTTAAGTTGAAGTACTACATTTATTGTATTTGACCAGAATATTTTGTCTTCTACTTTACTTTTCATTTTTCTTTATAATTTCCAACAGTTGATCTTTTATCTTCTTCATATTATAAACGCTATTTTTATTTTGAGCGGAAATTATTCTTAATCTAATCTTTGCTTTTTTAATTTGATTACTTTATTTGTTGGTTTCATAATCAATCAAATTCACTCTCCTACTCACCCACATTACCACCACCATGGTATTCACCCACATCACCACCACCATGGTATTCACCCACATCACCACCACCATGGTATTCACCCACATCACCACCACCATGGTATCCATCCACATCATCACCACTATGGTATCCACCCACATCATCACCACCATGGTATCCACCCACATCACCACCACCATGGTATCGACCCACATCATCACCACCATGGTATCTCCCCACATCACCACTATGGCATTCACCCACATCATCACCACCATGGTATTTACCTACATCACCACCACTATGGTATCCACCCACATCACCACCACCGTGGTATCCACCCACGTCACCATCACTATGGTATTCACCCACATCATCACCACCATGGTATCCACCCACATCACCACCACCATGGTATCGACCCACATCATCACCACCATGGTATCCCCCCACATCACCACTATGGTATTCACCCACATCATCACCACCATGGTATTTACCTACATCACCACCACTATGGTATCCACCCACATCACCACCACCATGGTATCCACCCACGTCACCATCACTATGGTATTCACCCACATCATCACCACTATGGTATCCACCCACATCATCACCACTATGGTATCCACCCACATCATCACCACCATGGTATCCACCCACATCACCACCACCATGGTATCGACCCACATCATCACCACCATGGTATCCCCCCACATCACCACTATGGTATTCACCCACATCATCACCACCATGGTATCCACCCACGTCACCACCACTATGGTATTCACCCACATCATCACCACTATGGTATCCACCCACATCATCACCACCATGGTATCCACCCACATCATCACCACCATGGTATTCCACCCACGTCACCACCACCATGGTATCCACCCACATCACCACCACCATGGTATCCACCCACATCACCACCACTATGGTATCCACCCACATCACCACTATGGTATTCACCCACATCATCACCACCATGGTATCCACCCACATGACCACCATGGTATCCATCCACCTCATCACCACCATGTTATCCACCCACATCAGCACCACCATCTTATCTATCCACATCAGCACCACCATCTTATCCATCCACATCAGCACCACCATCTTATCCACCCACGTCATCATTGCCATGGCACTCACCACTGTTGTAGCTGTTTCAAGTTAGTGCTTCGTTTTATGTATCAATTCTTTTAAGTTTAAATTTTTGAGTCATCATATTCAATTATCAATTTGAATCTCCATTTTTTTGTCTTTTGACTCCCATGTATCATTTTTTTTCGTATTTATCTCAGGCTTTTATTGTGACATTCTTGCTTGTTTAATGCCTTTACGTCATTCTCAATTTTTTCCAGATTTAACGTTCAAGTTCAACTTTTCCAAATGATTTTAATTAGAAACCAGGTTTTGAAAGATGGAGAAATCAAAAACAATAAATGAATTCAAAAATTAAAATAAAAAACAAAATGCGAAACAATGAGATCAAAAGCGAGCAAAAAAAATCTTTTTCATAATAAATAATAGAAACAATAATATCGATATAAACAATGAGTTGTTTATTGGGAACATTGACGTCATTTTTCAAATGTTTACAAATAAACAACTACGCTCATCCCTGCTGGTACTATTTCCATGAAAACCGCAACCATAGAAACAGTAACAATAACTACGGAGATTACGCAACACGTGACAATAACATATCACTGACGTCATACGAAAGCAATGAACATCATCAAGACCAGCACAAAAACAGCAACAACCAACAACTTTCTATAACAAACAACAGCAACAACAATAATAGTAGCAATAATAACAGCAATAATAACAATAATAATCATTATTACGATCATTATCATGACCCTACAAACTGGTATATAGATGGGCGAAAGAGGAGGATGAAGAAGAAGGAAGTTATCAAAAAACTCGAGAAACTGAGTCACGTCACTGTATGTTTAGAAGTAGTTTCATTTGTTTGAAAATATCATTATTATTATTATCTTTCATCTATTAGTACTTTTGCTGGTTTAAAAAAATTATTATTGCTTTCATTATTATTATTATTATTATTATTATCGTTCTTTCTTTTGAAATGCTAGTTATAAGATCAAACATCAGGTTACTTCCAGTGACCTCAGATGAGTGAAATTAGAAGTTATATTGATAGGGCTTTTCTGGGGACATGGGTTGTGCCGCTTAGAACTATCTTCTGGATTTCTTGAAGAGAAGGATTGCCGGGTATTTCATCGAGAAATTCGTTGGTTCCTTTATTTACCAGGCCCAGTGCACCTCTTACAACTGGGATAGTTCTAGCTCTGAGGGGCCACATTTTGCCAATTTCAATCTCCAAGTCTTTATACTTGGAGAGCTTTTCAAATGTTTTGGATGACACATTTTTATCTGATGGCACGTTCATGTCAATTAAATAACAGACATTGCCTAGCAAATCCTTTACGACAATGTCTGGTCGGTTGGCTTGTATTGTTTGGTCAGTCTGGATTGGGAAGTTCCAAAGAATGGTGAAATTTGGACCATCAGTAACTCGTTCCGGATGATGTTCATATCAGTTTTTTCTTGTACTCACTTTGAAGTGGTTACAGATTCTCCAGTAGAGATATTGACCTACCCTATCATGTCTTCTTTTGTATTCTCTATGTAGGTGAGAACAGAGCACCCGAAATAAGGTGGTCAATAGTTTCAACTTTTTCACCACAGAACCCATATTTGGGGTCTGTTCCGTTTCGGATTATATTTGCCTGAAAGTACTTGGTGACAAGGCTTTGGTCTTGAGCCGCAAATATAAATCCTTCAGTCCCCGCCTTTAATCCAGAGCTGGTGAGCTACTGGTGAGTTGCTTTAGTATCAACATCATCATTTTTACATTTTGTTGCAAACTTTCTATGCAGAGGTTTTTCTTGCCAGCTTATTTCGAGCCTTTTCATACTTTCATGTTTTGCAATTTTTTCTAATCTTTTTGAGAACTCTATCGGTTTTAGTGCATTATTGTCTACAGGGTTAAGGCAAAGTTCCCGAGAGAATTTATTGGCTTCTTTAACTATTGAGTGAAGTTTTTTTGAAATTTTATGGAGATGAACTAGCTTAAGCATCCAGTCTTCAGTATTGCTTAAGTAATGGAAAAGTCTTATTGTTGATGATTTATATAAAGTTTCCAAGTGAATTAACCCTCTTCCTCCATTGTTACGTTGCAAATATAAACGGTCTATATTTGATTTTGGATGATGCATTCTGTGACAAGTTAATTGCTTACTAATTTTAGTGTCTATTCTTTTTATTTCATTTAAATTCCAAGTAATTATGTTAAAACTATAAGATATTACGGGTACTGCTATTGTATTTATTGCGATTATTCGGTTTTTTGAATTCAATTCTGTCTTCCTAATGATTCTTACTCTTCTGATACATTCCTTTCTTAGTTTCTCTTTCATCATTGCGTGTTTCATTCCACTTCCTTCGTTTACTCCGAGATATTTATATCCTTCTTCTTGCTCTAACTCTCTTATAATAGTTCCATCATTGAGTTTTATCCCAGAAGTATAAGATAGTTTTCCTTTTTTGAACGAAGCTTTAGCACATTTATTGAGACTAAACTCCATACCGATATCGTCACTGAACTTCTTGACGGTTTTTAGCATTCCTTCTAGCTCTCCATCATTTGAAGCAAAAATTTTTAGGTCATCTATATAGAACAGATGGTTTATATTTTTCCTCTTATCTTATAACCATACATGGTTTCGTTCAGGAGTTTTGATAAAGGTATGAGTGGCATACAAAAAAGAAGTGGAGATAAAGAATCGCCCTGAAAGATACCGCATTATATTGTTAAACCTAAGAAAGAAAAGATGCCATTAAAGTGAGGAAGAAAAAGAATTGTATTCCATAATTTTATTGTAGTTTTGATGAAGTTGATGAAAATGGGTGATAATTTGAATATTTCAAGACAATTTATTATCCATGTATGAGACGTGCTGTCAAACGCTTTTTTATAATCAATCCATGCTGTGCCTAAGTTACGATGCTTTGCTTTTGTATTCTCTAAAACCATTTTATTTATGAGAAGTTGGTCTTTACAACCATAAGACTCTTTTCTGCATCCTTTCTGCTCTATCGGGAAAAGGTTATGTTCTTCCATGTGTTTGTAGGTTCTTTCTGATAGTATTGAAGTTTAAAGCTTGTTGAAAGACACGTAATTGGACGATAGTTTTTTGGATGGTCAGTATCATTTGTTTTGGCAAGTATGTAGTACCTTGGCAAAGCCAATCTGGCGTTAAGTACGGTCTGTTCAAAATTTCGTTAAAATTCAAAGCCAGTCTGAAATGTGTCGAGTGTAAGATATTTAACCAGAAATTAGGAACTTGGTCTATTCCAGGAGATTTCCACTTATGGGATTTATTTAATGTCTTCATGATCTCATCTAAGCTTATTTTATTCCAGCTTTGTTCAGAGATATTACTGTTAGTATCTTTGAAGTCATTAATCCATCTTGCATTTTCTTTATTTTTTTCCAAAATCCTTTGACTTGGTTTTCTGGTGGTATTTTATCTACCCGTACAATATTTTTTCCAATTTCGCGATAGAACTTTTTTGCATCAGTTTCAAATATTTTGTTCTGTCTATAAAAATTATTCCTTTTAATAAAACGACGCAGTCTTTGAGCTTTACATTAGAATTTTTGTTTTAACTCCTCTTTGATAGTAGAGATTTGATGTTCTTCCTTTAGGTGGTACTTTTTAATAATTCTGTTTGGTTTTAAAAGTTTCCCATTCTGTAGTTCATCAAGAATAGATATTTCTTTTCTTAAATTTCCGATTTTCACTTCTAGGTTTTGATGGTTTTTTTGTTGTGATATTTTTTCTCATTCTAGATTCAATTCCACATTTATGTTGAAGTATTTTAGAGGTACAGTATATAAGTTGATTCAATTCGGTTAAATCAGGGTTTACAACTTCGCATATTTGTTTCAGGGCTTCATTTCCTATGATAAATAGCTTCCTAAATTTATTGGTTTTGTTGATTTTCATTAAGGGTTCCCTATCAGCTATAGGAATATTTTTAACAATGGATAATTCTTCTATTATTTCTTCTTTCAATAAAAAGATTTCATTATAACTACTTTCAGTTTCTTCATCATCTTTTATATTACCACAGATTAACGTTATTTATTACATTTTCTTCGCCCCCACCTATATTACCGCCAAAGTTAGTTTTGTTCATTATTTTTTCTTCATCATTACATACCTTATCACAACCCCTAACATTGCTTGTTATCTCTACGTTTTCGTCATTAACCGTATTGCTGTCCACCTTGACATTACTTGGTACCATTTCTCCATTAAAACCCATATTGCTACAATCGTTAGTTTTTCTTTTTTCCTCTTCTTCACTATCACAAACTTCATCAAAACCCTTTATATTGCATGTCACCTTTAACTTTTCACTACCACTTCTAATATTGCTAACTTCAACATTATTCATTAGATTTTTCCCCCCATTAAACTTTATATTGCCCAGGTTAGTTTTTTCTTTCATCTCATTTTCAACATCACATATTTTTTCCCAATCTTTTACCTTCATGTCAGATTTGGTGTCAGTTAAATCAGCGTTTGCTACTGCTTTTTTTTTAACCTCCTTATTTTTATTTTCTGTATCTATATCATTCATAACCTGCTCTTTTATTTGTATCAATTCAATATCTGTTAGCTTCTTATTTCGAATGATATATCTTCTTTGATTTGCCTATTTGTTAGCATTTAGTTTATCAAGCTTATCGCTTATTGTATTTCGTGAACACCATTTTGTATACGAATCATTAGTGTTATTTCTTCCAGGCTTTTCTAAAGCATAATAATAACAATATATAACTTCCACATACTCTTCTTTTACCCTTTTATTTCTCTTTTGTTTTTGATTTGGGGTTGAACCCATAATGCCAGATTTTTGAATAATACCGCTTTAGTGTTCGTATGGGCTGTGATTTTGAGAAAAGTTAGACCTAGTAGCATATTTTTCGCTCTCAGCCTGGTCACTCGCTGAGGGGCGCATCCCTTGTTCGACCGCGGAAAGGACGATGCGGGAAATGTTTTCATTATCATAAAATCTAGTGACTGTTTTTTTCTTTATTTATTTTTTTTTGATTTATATTGCTTAAAATCTTTTTTCTGCTATTGTCAGCTCTCTCGATACTTATTTCATAACTTATTTTATATATATTCATATTTTTTGTATCCCCAACATCATTATTAACACTTTTTCCATCACGAGCAAACATATTACCATAAATTGCTGTATCATCATTTTCATTACCAATAATATTAGAAGTCTCTAAGCCCCAACTTTCGTTATGTTCTCTATCATCGGTATTCGCTTCATTTAATCCGTGATATTTCTTTTCATTTACTATTTTATTTAAACCAAATTTTTCCATCATTGTGTTTTAAAATTATTTTTAATTAATTAATTTTTATTTATTTATTTATCTAATTAATCTCTTTGCTTGTCAATTTTCTTCTCTGTGGTCAAACATGGCCGTTTGGTCAGTGGCCATTTTTTATCTTTTCGGGAAGATTTAAAAACTTGAAATATCCTATTGAATGACGTGATTTCAGATTTTATTTTCAACTTTGCAAATTTGTTTTTTTAAATCGCTTTCTGATAATTTTATTTCAGAGTTTTCAGTGTTTTCTTGATGTTCGAAGAATCCTCTTGAAGCAATAACTTTTTAAAATATTTTTTTGTAGTGGAATTTTTTCAATAAAAGAAAAACTGTATTTTTTCAAAGCTTTTCAACCTATTTCCGTTAAAAATTTCTCTTGAATTTAGCTAAAAGTTTTAACAAAAAATACCTACAGTCAACTGTTATTATTATTTCTTCATAAGTTCTTTTCTTTTTTAAAATGTACTTATCTTTTTTATTATTATAATATTATTATTGTTTTTAATGTTGTTGTCATTATTTTTTATTTCCTCAGTATCTACATTTGATCTCCTTTAATTACAACTCTTTTTTTATTCTTTTATTTTTATTATTTTTCAAATCTCTTTTCAGTATTATTTTATGACGTCATTAATAAAGTTTTAAAAATTCAGAAAAAATTACTCGAAGACTACGAAGAAGGGGATGATGGACAAAAAGAATGCATTCTTAAAAAGAACGATAATATACACAGCATAGATACAAATAACAACAAAGATATAAATAACAATGAACACAGTGTCTTGAACAAAAACGTTGACATAAATAACAACAATAATAATGGAAATAAAAACAATAATAATAATAATATAGAAAAAAATAAACATAAGAATGATGATAAACATACAAATATTGATTTTAAAATCAAAAATAAAAATACCGAAAATAATACAAAAAATATTAAAAAAAACACCATCATTAAAAACAAGAAAAACAACATTAAAATAAATAATAAAAATAATAAAAGCAAAAGTTTCATGAAATACCATCGGGTAGATACTTGTGATAAGAAAGAAGAGGAGGAAGACGAAGATGGTGGTGATACGAATGATTGTTGATTTGTTTATATTTAAATATATATTTTCCTTAAATTTAATCTCGTGCTTTCCTGATATTTGTCCAAAGAAGAGAATATTTATTTCATTTACACCCATATTCTTATTTTTTTTTTTTTTTTTTCTGAAAATTTCTTTAATTTATCAATGCACTGAACAGTCAAGATGGGTGGAGTGGTGGATGGAAACAACAAAAAAATGAGTGCACACAGAATAAAAAATCCTTCTCTTTACGATAATGAAGTTTTTATTTTTATTATTTTTCAATAATAATTTTTATTTATATTATTGTCATTTAATTAGTATACTTTACGGTCATTATTATTATGGTCAAACAAATAAGCCTCATCAAACTCTCATTTCTATTTCTCTTCTTCCACAATTTTTCTTTCTCTTCTTCACTGAACTTTTTCTTTTTAGCTTCCTCTTCTTCTTTCTCCTCCTCCTTCTCCTTTTTGCCCTTCTTCCTTCTCCTTCTACTTTTTTTCTTTCTCCTCTTCTTCTTCCTCTTTTTCAGTGCCTGGTATGCTACACAAGAGAAGCTTGTGTGAGAACCTTGCCATGTGCTCACGAAGTTCTATGCATGAGGTGTGTGTGTGTGTGTGTGTGTGTGTGTGTGTGTGTGTGTGTGTGTGTGTGTGTGTGTGTGTGTTTGTGTGTGTGTGTGTGTTTGTGTGTGTGTGTGTGTGTGTGTGTGTGTGTGTGTGTGTGTGTGTGTGTGTGTGTGTGTGTGTGTGTGTGTGTGTGTGTGTGTGTGTGTGTGTGTGTGTGTTTATTACATGTATGTGTGCACGTGACCATTTTGAGGATAGCATGTATATTAATGGCAATGTTGAGATTAATTTGTCATGTAAAACTAACTGCGCGCCAATCCATCTCCTTGCCGTCCTTGTTGTGTTTTAGTTTTTCTTACTATTTTCGTGTTTCTCCATTTCTGCGTATATATACAGATCCATATACTGTTGTATGTTTGTGTGTGTGAGTCTTCTTATATGAGAGTGTAAAATGGAAAATGGTATTTGTGCACAAGTCGCATTTACATAATTGTTATTTTCTGTTTTCTCAAATGAATCAATGCCTGAGCCTTTTCACGAATGCTTTTATTCCACAGATCTACCATCCATCAACCTATAAAGCTGTCTACCTGTCTATTCATCTTTTCCCTATTTATTCAGCCATCCACTATTTATCCAACCATCCACCCATTTATCCAACCATCCACCCATTTATCCAACCATCCACCTATTTATTCTTTCACTCATTCATTCAACCATCCTTCGATCCTCTACCCATTCATTTTCTCTTCCATTTATATACCAATTCATACATCTCTTCTTTTTTCTTTCATTTATTCACTCTCCCATCTATCCACCCTTTTAAACTATCCTTCAATACATTTTTTTACCAATACTTCCACCACTACATCCATCCACCCATCCAATCATCACCAACCCACCCTTTTAAACTATCCTTCAATACATTTTTTTACCAATACTTCCACCACTACATCCATCCACCCATCCAATCATCACCAACCCACCCATCCACCTACCCACCCATCCACTCACCCACCCATCCATCTACTCACCCAGTTTTTCATCCATTTATCTATCCATCAATCTCTTCATCTACCCACCATCAACCCATCCAACCCCACTCTTGTATATTCATCCATCCATCCATTCATTTATCCTTGCATTCACCCATCCGTCCATAAATCCATTCCCTGTCTATCCAACCATCTATCCATCCATCCACCCTTGCCTCCATGCACCCATCTAATTAATATTCATGAATGTAAAGTTAATCACATGACTCATTCATCAATATAAACATCTAACTTTTTTGCATTTTAATCTTTGTTTCATTATAATCCACTTTTCGTTTTTCCATTTCCTTTTGCGGGGCTATAAATGGCTTTATTTGTGTGTGAACTTGTGTCTTGAATTTGCGATTTATTGTCGTGATTTTTATTATTATGGTTGTTGTTGGGGTTTTATAGAAATTATTAGTACTATTGCTTTAATGATGATGATTTTGTTGTTGTTGTTGTTGTTGAGCGCCAACTTCGAAAGTTTCTTTTGACACTCCTTAGAGCGAGTACTGAGAGAAACTTGTAGCTTCGAGTTGTTGATGATGATGATGATGATGGTGATGCTGTTGTTGTTGCTTTTTCTCGTCGTGAATAGGAACTCTCCGTTGGGCCCGACACCGCATGAAGGTGGTTCCTGTAGTCGGGCTAGATGGTGATGATGGTGATGATGATGATGAGGATGATGAGGAAGAGGATGATGATGATGATGAAGAAGAGGAGGAGGAGGATTATTATTATTTTCATTCAGGTGCTTTCTCAAAACAATACAATCCTGTATTGAACAAGGTCTTGCCACACTTTACTGTGCCGTCTGCCGTAGACAGGTGATGATGAGGGGGGTAGTGGTGATGATGGGGGCGTTGATGGAGATTGGATTGATGGTGGGGATGATGATGATGAAGGTAATGGCGATGATGATTGTAGTTGTTGTTGTTGAGTAATGTTCCGTTTGGAAGGTTTAGGTCGATAGAAAGCGCGGTTGTGAAACGTCCGGAAGGGCAGAAGCGAAGCACCATTTCTCCCAGATACGAAGCATCGTTGGGGTTCTGTTGCCAAAATGTCGGGGGGTGTTGGTTGCAAGGGTGTGCGGTGGATTCGTGGGCAGTCATACACGATATGCTCGTAGTTTCTTCGTGAGGCCGAATTTTCTGCAGACTATACCAACAGCTCGCCCAATATTATGCAGCCAATACTTCAGATTAGGATGATGGCCGTTACTTAGTCGGCTCACCGTCGTCTGCTCTTTCTTTGACAGCTTTGCTTACGCTCGGCTGTCGGCCTTTTCACCCCGGTTACCATACACTCTGCGGAGTTTCTCGTGGGTAATTGGGTTTCCCCTTGTCGCCGGTGGGATTCTCGCTTTCGCCGAATCGTAATAGGACCAGCACTCGATTGGTGTGCTACTGTCCCTTTCTTGGCTTTCACGCCTGCAAGCTCGTTTCCGGCTACCCCACAATGACTTGAGCACCAGGTGAAGGTGACTTGACAACCCTTGTCGTTGAGGGTAGAAAGAAGGTTGAGGATATCTCGTTTGTTCTTCTGCTTCGGAGGAACGGCTGAAAAGAGGTTTTGGAGGCGCATGAAGACTGACTGGCTGACACTGACTATTCGGGCCTTTTGGATGCTGGTTTCTACCGCTAGGATTTCCAGCGACTTTTTTACTGCCAGTATGGCACAAGAACGATGAACTGTCGAATCACTTGGATGGCTGGGGGTGACTGTGATGCCGTCTCTACCTGTAACATTAACGTTTATCACCGAACCATCTGTGTAGAAGATGAGGTCGAATGAGCTCCAGTTCTCAGCACGTCGCTGCGTCGCCCAAGCTCTGTCATTAGCTGCGTCGCCCGTCTTGGTTCCTTGAAGACGTGGTTCCCATCCAGGAAGGCAAAAAGTCAAGAGCTCGTTCCGGCTGCGTGCACCCGAAGATGGATCTTCAGGTTTGAGATGCTTCCATTCGCCAGCTGGTCTTCTTCGTGCGTTGGCAAACCTCTGTAACTGCCGTCTGCTTTCTGGGATTTTCGTCAGCCAGACGAAGGGATTTTTTCATGGCTATGGCGTTCAGTTGAGTCGCCCTGGTTTTGATGCTGGGAAAGTTAGCTCGTGCAAGGATGGCTTCCACCGGGATAGTTTTTACTTCGCCCGTGATGGCTTGTTCTGCGTATCTTTGGCAAGCTTACAGTTTCTTCATTGTTGGAGTCAAAATCCATGGCATCCATGCCACCGCTGCGCATTTGACAAAGAACCTACCAATGGCGATGTAGGTTATCCGTAAGGTAAATTTCTCGTAACCACATTCTGTTGACGCCAAACACCGCAACGCTCCGGTTTGTTGCTTCATCTTGCTGCTGACAACTGAGGCATGCGGGTCGAAAGTGAGCTGTCGATCACATGTGATGATGGTGGTGGCGATGATGATGATTGTTGTTGTTGAGCGCCAACTTCCAAAGACTCTTTCGACACTCTTTGGAGCGAGTACCGCTACCGAGAAACTTGTAGCTTTGAGTTGTTTGTGACTTTTGGTGAGCAGTGAAAAATGATGGATGAATTCTCAAAATGCTTTGTGGTTGGAAGCTAACGTGGTTTAGAACCTTTTCGACATTCCTGTTCGAGTGCACACCCATGGTAATGATGATGGCGGGAATGATGACGATGAGAACAATGATGATAGAATAACAATGCTAATAATAATGATGCTGATGTTGAGGGTGGTGATGATGATGATGTTGATTTTGAGGGTGGTGATGATGATGATGTTGGTTTTGGTGGTGGTGATGATGATGATGTTGATTTTGATGGTGGTGATGATGATGATGTTGGTTTTGGTGGTGCGGATGACGATAAAAACACATTCACATGCATATCTAAAAATGCTTCTGAAAGGCAATAAAATACAAATAAAAAGCTAATAACCGAAGACCATAAATAAATGATCTTTCACTGACTCCAAAGAATAAAAAGAAAACGAAGTAATTATTGATTTCCCTTTTACACAGGTGATTGACATCCACCACCCAAACACGCCCCTCCCACTCCGACCAAAATTCAACCAAACACCTAAATGTTTGTTTTCATTTGTTGTTTTTTTTCTTTTTTCGTTTTAGTTTTTTTTTATTTTTGTTTTTGTTGGTTTTTTAAATTTTTTTGTGCGTTTTTTTTGGGTATTTTACATTTTAAGCGCCTCTGTAGCAAATCTTTTTTGTAAATTGTGCATTGTAGAAAGAAACTGATATTTTAAAAAATATTATGAATAAATAGTTTAAAATTAAATTAAATTAAAATAAATAATAAAATTAATATAAAAAATCAAGAATAATAAAAAAATAATAATGATAAATTCTGAACTATTTTTATTATTATTTTTTTTGGTGTCTGTCTTTGTCATTGATGTTCTTGTTATTAATCTTATTTGAGTGAGTTGTGTTTGTGGGTATTTGTGTCTCTGTATAAATTTTTTCTCAAATATTTTCAAATTTTTTAACCAATTATTGAATATGTATCCAATCATTTTTAAACATATTTCAATTATTTTCTAATTTTTGCATGCAGGCTCGTACAGGAAAAAGTTCTACTAAGAGTCGTTCAACCTCTGCTGAAGAAAATTTTACCATGCTATATCACTATTTTTATTTAATACAGCAAGTTGTATTCAATAAAATGATTCCTATTTGATACAAACCTTTTTATTTAATACAATGATTCGTTTTTAATACAAACCTTTGTGTTTAATACAACGGTTGTATTCAATACAATGATTGTGTTTTATACAAACATTTTATTGGTATTATATAATACAAACGTTGTATTTTTATTATAAAATACAAATATTGTATTCATAATATTTAATCGAAAAGTGTATTTTATAATTATGGTATAAATTTGTGTTTGTATCATATAATACAAATATTTCGTACTGATAACAAGTTTTTGTATTTACCACAATTCAGACCAAATTTAACACTAGTCTTTCTGCAATTATTGCTTTGTAGAATTTTTAGATCATTAATGTTGAGCTTGAAATTATAAAATTTCATCAAGTTTCGTTAAGGTTTAATACTATCAACATCTGCTTCCAAAATCGACCAAAATAGTTTTCTTTTTAGATTTAGAAACCATTGTGATTCTATTGTATTTAATTTTTATAATATTTTTCTTCGACATTTCGGGTTTTCAAATGCTCTTTTTTGTATTTGTTTTCTTTTTGAAACGACTTCTGTTGCAGCATGTTTAGTATTAAAAACTTTTAATTTCCTAAAAACTCATGTTTTTATTTAATTTTTGATTTTTTGTTTTATGAAGTTGATTGAAATCAATAAAAAGAAAAACATATACACCAACACTTTCGCCATTTTAACGGAAGTATAAGAATTTTCATTTGCGCGAACAATTTTTAACAATTTGAATTTGATAACGTTTGAAAATAAGTTGTGTTTTCAAGGATTTATTTTGAATTCTAAACGTTGCCAATTGAGTAGTTGAAAAAGAAAAACAAAATTTTCGTCATAAAATTTCCAGATGATGGGTTCACCCACTCCATTTGCACAAAACCTTTACAACCACCTATCAGGTCTCTCTAATGGCTTCCAATTCAAAGCACCATAGTGTTAAATTTTAAAAATTAACTAAATTACCAGAAAATTCATTATTACGCTTTAGTGCCAGTCTCAATGACTATAAACAAAAGTACATAATCGACAAAATGGCGTTAGAATAACTTGATAGAGCACTCAATATCATTCATGGGTGCATTGTAACATTGACAGGGGGAATGGCTTTGCCTCATAGGATGCTCAACAACCAGAACTATCCTTCCAACAACCTCTCCCACAATTTCCACCTCTCCTTTCAACAAACCACTCGACCACAACCCATTTCTCCAAACAGGTTTTTGAAAATTTATTTTCATGTTTTGGGAAAGTTTTTTCTCATAGTTTGATTGGCATTTTCTTTGTTAAGACTGCAATTTGCACTTCAAAATGAAATGACATTATCAAATATAATTTCATCAATGTATTACCTTTTTTAAAATACTCCAAGCATTTTCATCATAATATCAGCAAACTAAACAATAGGAAACTCCACTTATAAATGTTTTTTTTTGTGAATTTTTGAAACATGCCCTTCTTGTTATAATTTCCAACAAAAATAATATCCAAAATGTTACAACGCCAAAACTATTCAATTCTAAAATGTTTTCTTCAAGAGTCTTACCAAATACAATGCAGTTAAATAAAAGCATATACTTTACCTGAACCCTTCACTGAGATAAATGTGCTCTAAATAAAATGATGATGATGATGAGATTATAACGAGCAATCTAATACTAACACACGCACTCATGAGCACCAATACACACCACTCATTATTGTCACTTTCTCCTCTTTACAAAAACTTATACCCACCATTCTAAAACCTTTCAGAGGCCTCATACCCCCAACAAACACTCAAGGACTTCTTCGACAACGCACCAACCCTCTCTCTAGCAACCTACTCGCGTATGTTCCACATTGTTGCCTTTAATTGTGTGTATATAATAATAATAATGTCAAACATTGTCATTTTATGCTAGGATTTTATCGATGCTATTCCACCATCTCAAAACTTATCTCCATGTTTCCACATATTGGCAAGGATTGTACCTCATTTCCACTATATGACTTAATACATTATAAGCTTTAATGAACTCAAGTTTCCATCATCATCATTGTTTTGCGTCCGTTTCCATGCCAGCATGGGTTGGACGGGGTCTCATAATAGCTCTTCTCCACAATCTACGGTCTTGGGCAAGTTTAGGATTGAGTTTCATTCTTCTAAGGTCATTGCTTATTAATTGGGACCATTTTTTTCTTGGTCTACCTTGTTCTCGCTTACCCTCTATTACGATGTGCCTGCAAGCACTTGCTAGGTTACCAGCATCCATCCTCATTACATGTCCAAACCATCTCAGTCTATTTTTGCATAGCACCTCAGTGATGTTTGGAATTCTCAGTCTGTCCCTCAATTCATTTGATGATCTGCCATCTTTTAAGCTTGCATTGCACATTCACCTGATCATCATTTTATCAGCTCTGGATATTCTAGTAATATCTTCCACCTTAAGAGGCCAAGTCTCATTACCATAAACCATAACATTCCTGATGCAAGCAACATATAAACGCCCTTTTGTTTTAAGTGAAATGATCTGACTGGCTAATAGAGGTAACAGTACTCTAAAACTCTTCCAACCAGACCTTACACGGGCAATAGTACTAGCTTCAGCTCCACCACCGGCATTAATCATATCTCCTAGATAACAAAATTGGTTAACCACTTCATATTTATTTCCATCAAGTTAACGGCCTTATAATCAACATCACTAACTTGAGGATCTAAACACGCCTTACATTTGGAGTTTATGGCAGAAGCCAATTTGTTTTTTAGGTCACTACAGCATTTGTGAACCCAGTGGTTACGTAGAGTTCAAAGTATAGAGCTGACGCCAACATCTTTAAAACACACTCCACAAGAGTGTTTTCTAGACTGGAAACTTGGACCATAACCTTTGTATTTTTCATGTTCACTGTATGTATATATATATATATATATATATATATATATATATATATATATATATATATATATATATCAGAATAAAAACATCAATTGTCCAACCCATGCTAGCATAGAAACTGATGCAAAACAATGATGATAATGATGGAATGTTTATGATTATATCAGCACCATCATTGTTATCATCTTTTTGTGCAAGCATCAATACGTCAACTACTGCTATTATTGAGGGTTTTCATTTACTGTCATTGTGTCTCACTTATGTCAAGTTTGACATATTTAATCACACATACCCACACACATTTAATTTTTACACAAACTTACACAACTAATGTTTAATCACATACACATGTCACAACAGAGGTTCCAACCATCTAGCTAACATTGGAGGTCTAGCTCGGCAATTCAGTTGGTCTTCAATTTATCTTCAATATTTATTATTATTATTATTTTTATTATTGATGTTATTATCTTTATTTTTTTATTATTTTTGCCGCTTTTCCTTTATTAAATATCAATATTTAAGTTTTATTTTTTAATTATTTGCATATTATTCTATGTAGATAATCTATTGATACTATCCTCATTTTTGTTACCTTGATCTTGTTGGGAAACAAGGAAGGTTGTGAATGGCATATGCACATAACATGCATCCAAACAACATATAATGTTAATCCTAGTTATACTACACACACATACACTGTTTGCTTTTACTCACCATATGGCAAGTGCAATAGATTGGAAGTTAAGAATTTTCTTAATGGTTATGGATGCACACACACACACTAATTTTACCAGCATTATCTTTCATGATTAAAATCATCCTACTGAATACACACTACCTATTCACAGTTAAAAGCTTTGTTACACACACACACACACACACCAGTTTTATGACCATTATCTATAAGTGCACTTGAGCAGATAAGGTTTCATCCGAGTTAATACTCTTCACCACATACCTCCTCTCCACTACACACCGCCACTTCCACATCACCCTATCCTCCACCTCCACACAGACGACATAGGAGGAGGAGGAGGACCAAGTCTCGATTATGCCCAGTTCCCATCCCTTTCTGTCCGAGCATCCACACATAGTCAAGTACTTCCTTCCAGGAACTATGGTTGGTGGAGGTGCGAGTGAAGATGAGGTAGGTAAAAGTAATTGAAGGGGAGATGAAGGGAGGTGAGGTGTGATGGGTGGAGGTGTGTTGGAGATGATTTGACACCTGTTTATAAACTTGGTTCACAACAACAACATTGAGCAACTACACATACCACAGTAAGCATGGTAAGTAAGCAGGACACAGCAGCAGAGTTCCAAATACAACAAGAAGATTTCCCTGCCCTCCCTGGTGCACAAAGTATGTGTGCTTGTATGTGTGTGTGTGTTTTTTTTCTGTTTGTTTGTTTGTTGGTATGTGTGTTTGTGATTTGTTGCTATATATTTACTCATATTAAAGTGGCTTCAACCCTCACAGACCCAAACACAACCAGTATACAAGACAGCACTAACAAACAAGTTTATCATCTTTTAATTATGCTTTTGTTTTTTTGTGTGCAGTATTTATCAGTATATTCATCATTATTACTTTTTATTTTCTTATTTAAAATCTTTGCTACTATTATTTTTATTTTTACCAATATTAATATTTTTGTATCATTTTTCTTTAATTGTTATTGTTAATTATCAATATTGTTATAATTGTATCATTATTATTTTTATTATTACTCCCCTCCCCCACAGCAAGCGACGTATGACAAGGAGAGTGGCAAGACCTTTGCAGATAAAACCATGGGACAGAAGAAAGGCATCCAGACCCACCCTGATGGTCGCTTCTTTTGCTCTTTATAATTGTATTTTTACCGTTGATTTATTATTATTATTATTAGTAGTAGTAGTAGCAGTATGTGTGTGATATTGTTATTATTAATCACCGTCTAAAGTTTTTTTCTATGATTATTTCCATAGATTTAATATTGTTATTCGTTTTAATGTATCTTTATTATATCCTCATCACCACACCACCTAGGCACCTTAACTAACGTACCATCCAGTATGGTGGCAGACCAGTTTGGTATGGTAGGTCTGCTTACCTTCATCAGGTCTGTGTGTGTGTGTGTGTGTGTGTGTGTGTGTGTGTGTGTGTGTGTGTGTGTGTTTGTTTGTTTGTTTTTTTGTTTGTTTTTTTGTTTGCGTGTCACCTATATTAGATTGTGCTTCTGTATATGGCTAGGGTTAATTATAATGTATATTTTGATATAACTAAAAAAGATAAAAAGGGTAAAAAATATGTAGAAAAAATAGAAAAATTATTTTAAAAGTTCAATAATTTAACTAGAAAGGATACTAACAATAAACATGATACTAATAATATAAACTCCACAAATGCTCTAACCAATAGAGCGGCAGACACAGACCCTAACTTAGTAGCATTGGCTCCTGGAATTGATCTGACTACCCTCGGCCTCAATCTCAACCAATCAGAGTGAGTCATTCAATATTTATTATTCTTTATCGCCACATTTCAAATAATGTTCTTAATTAACTTTTTTTAATACAATTTATTTTATTTTATTATATAAATCTTGTTGCTATGGCCACATTCAAAGACCAACAACAATATCAGAAATAATAATAATATCAACATTATATTAGCAATAATAATAAGAATAATGTCATCATAAAAGTAGCAATAACAAACAAACAAATAACAAATATTATTATAGTGATCAAATCTTCAAGACCACTCAGGAATATGTATTTATAGAGTCAGTCCTAATATAGTAAATTTTTATTCTTTCCAGCCCCTCACACTTTATCCTTCGATCGGCTCCTATAGCTCAATGGTTGAGAATTAGAATAATTACCTGAAGTTACTAGGTTCGATCCCGCGTGGACCGACAGTTAGCACCTGCTCCACAGTGTTTTCGCTACATTAAATTTGTAGCAAGCGCTTTGATCTATAAGGAAAAGCGCTTTATAAATACCGCATTACATTACAATCCACACACACCCAGTCATTTTTTTCATTTACCCCTTTTTTTTCCATTGATTTGATTTTCTGAAAAAAAATATTTGAGAGAAAAAAATTCTGAAATTATGTTTTAAAATTATAAAACTTAATAATGAGGTGGGTTTTTAAGCACAAATATTTTGGTGATATAATAATATAATAATAATAATAATATCAACAATAGTAGTAACAATAATAATAATATCAAGAATAATATTAATAATATAAAACAGCTTAAAATGATGTTGAATGTCACATTGATCGCCTCTGAAGATCCTCACAATGTTATTTAACGTTATATATACTTGTGGTTCCTTCAATATTTCTATTATATTGCTGGCTGAGGATTTTTTTTTTATTCCTCACTGTATATAATTTTTTTTTATTGTTTTTTTTCTATTATTATTATTATTATTTGTATTATGATATTATATCACCACAGAGCCCTGTACACCAACTTCCAATCCCCGTGGTCAGATCTGCCTTGTCGACCCCAGGATATTGGTTTGTGCTCATCCATCCGTCATTCATTCATCAATTCATCATTCCTTTATTCATCCATCCATTCATTCGTCATTCTTTCATCCATCCATTTTTTCATCTATCGTTTCTTTATCACTCTATCCGTAATTCATTCATTTCATTATCTAAGGTTTCATCCCTTTATTTAAATACCATACATATCCATTCATTCGTTCAAAGGTCCATCCACCCATCAATCCTCCATTCATCCACCCATCAATCACCCATTCATTCATACAGCCATCCACCACACTTCAACCATCCATCCCTCCCCTCAACTCCACTCACAGACTACCACGTGCCAAGCGAGTACCACACAAACATATACGTCAGAGACAAACTTGCCCCCCTTCGACTGTCCAGGTGCCTTAGTGCTTGTGACTAGTATTTGATCTAGTTGGATTATATATTGATAATCGGGTTATGCTGCTGTACATGTTTCAGTAACCGGGATAGTCAGCTTGATTTATTGATACTATATAACTTAATTCATAAAATAAGCCGTTTATTGAATAAGTAAAAGTATTATGAGGTGATGATAAGGGTGAATAACATTGCAAAAATACCAGTATTTTAAATCAAATTTAATCCTCACTGTATCGAGGCTGGCCAGATTCACAAAAAATTTTTTTAATCCGATATAATGCTAGTTTTGATGAGTATTGAGTGCAAGTGACAAAATAATAATGATGAATAGTGCTGATGATAACGTGTGTGTGTGTGTGTGTGTTGTCAAGATGAGTGTCAGTATTATCAGCTTCAGGCCACACAGCCATCAAATTGACAATGGTTTTGAGGAAGTTGAGCAGTATCAATATCTGGGCAGTATACTTCGAAACAACTGTTCCATAAATGAAGAGTTTGATACTCGTATCTGTAAAGTATCAATTGCTTTCAGAAGTATTGGAAGGCTCATATGGTATCAAAAAAAGTTAAAAAGGAAAACGAAGATGAGGCTTTTCAAATCCATTATAATGCCTATCCTGCTTTACGGTTGTGAGACTTGGGCTCCTTTGAGCAACCATGTTCAAAGATTGTTAATAAGTGTGTTCGGTCTATATGTGAAATCTCTGAGAGACATGTTAAGAAACACCGAAATAAGAAGCAGAGGCAACATTGAAGGTGTAGATTCAATCCTTCAACTGAAAAGACTCAAATGGCTAAGACATATTGAAAGAATGGCAGATTCCCGGTGGCCCAAAAAATTATTGGTCAGTAAAATATGTGGTGGTAAAAGAAGTCAAGGTGGTCAAAACATAGGTGGCATGATGTGGTGAATAACTATTTGAAAGCTATTGGGTTGGTGTCTGGTTGGCGTAGCAAAGCGAAGAACAGAATCGAATGGCGGAAAAGCATAAATACCCTCATAATCGATCTCAACCAGAATAAAGAACAATCAGAAAAAGATATGAAAGATCGAAAAAAAGAGCTGAATGTACAATATAACAATACTAATAACATATGTGGTGAGGTGAACATAAATAATGGGGTATTAAACGGTTTGGTATGCTCTGGTTGCAACAAAATTGCAGTTAACAAAGCTAGCCTTGCAAACCAAGTCAGACAGAAACTTACAAAAAGCAACAATAACAATCTTATGCCAACACTGTGGTAGAAATTTCAAGCCACAGGGTTTTTAAAACCACCAGGAAAAATGCGCAACAACAACAAGAAATGGCAACCATTCTCTGCATCTGCCTGATGGTGGACAAATGCAGTAGAAGTGTGTGTGTGTGTGTGTGTGTGTGTGTGTGTGTGTGTGTGTGTGTGTGTGTGTGTGTGTGTGTGTGTGTGTGTGTGTGTGTGTGTGTGTGTGTGTGTGTGTGTGTGTGTGTGTGTGTGTGTGTGTGTGTGTGTGTGTGTGTGTGTGTGTGTGTGTGTGTGTGTGTGTGTGTGTGTGTGTGTGTGTGTGTGTGTGTGTGTTTTTGTGTTTTTGTGTTTTTGTGTTGTTTTTATTATGGGTACACATCATTCATAAAAATTTATTTATAAACTAGATACAAGCAGATAACAACAACAGCATATATACAATAACAACACATCCATATGGATGCATATATTCATATGTACACACACACACAGGTACAACGAGGACCTCCTTTTCTTCCTTTTCTACTTGTATGGAGGTGATCTTCTGCAACTTGCTGCTGCTGCTGAATTGTGCGTCTGTGTGTTTGTATGTTTTCATGTCTGTGCTTATAAATCTTTATGTTTGTGCCTATGCTTGTTTGTTTGCGGGTTTTTATTCGTTTATGTATACTTTTTGGATATTTATTTTTGCTAGCTTCTACGTCGTGTTTTAATTCTCTCTCTTTCTTACTCACACACACATTTTTTTCACCACACCATGCATGCTTACGTATGTGTGTGCGTGAGGTTACAACTAGTTACACACACAACCAGGTACAACAGAGACTGGCGCTACCACAAGGAAGAGCGATTATGGATGACGAGGTGGGGCTGGTGTAATGGTTCAATGGTAACTATCAATGATAGATATCAAGGTAGAGTAGGTCTGGCCATCTTCAGTATAGTAGGATTGATTTAAAATATCATTTACTATCATAATGCTGATAAAATAACAAAACTACATAGTCTGCCTCTGAGGCATGATAACAAAAAAGAATAGCAGACAAGAATGAATCAACTTCATCAACAATTAAATACCAAAATGACAATACTATAATAAAAATACAATAATTAAACACTAATAAAAGAATCGAAATAATAATGATATCTAAAATGATAACAGTGATATGTAACTATTAACTAACAACCGTCAAACAGGGCACCAGGCATGGAGCCGACACAGAAAAGCAGGGAGTTTGAGAGGGGCACCTACTTTTTTTTTGATTGCTCATCCTGGAGGAAGATTGCTAAGGTGGGAAGAGGTGGTTGATAGGTGGAAGGAAGCTGTCAGTTGGTGTGAGGGGTGTATGGTTGGGTTAATGAAAATAGCAATTGTTAGTTGTATGTGTGTGGTTTGGTTTATTAGGATGATGGGGTAGAGAGTGGTGTGAGGGAAGGGCTTGTTAGTGGGATTTGTACTTGGCTTTATGGGTTTATAAATAGAGTGGTTTTTGAGTGAATAATAGTTGAGAAGCTTGGGGAAGTAGGAGCTAGGCGTTTGAAATGATGGGTGCATGGATGGTAACATTGAAAACGAAATAATTATTTCAGGAGTTTCACTTAGAGTACAGTAAATTGGAGGAAAGACCTCAACTTCCTGAATCTCTCTTCAACGTCAACAACAACAATAACAACATGCCCAGTAGCAACAACACCATCCCTAACACCTCCAACATCCCCAACAACAACAACAACAACTTCGTCAATAACAACAACACAAGCAACTTTAACTACAACACCGCAAACAACAACAACGGTTTTCTGGCGTATAACAACAACAACAACCCATCTACTAGTAGCACCAGTCTGATAGCAAGTAGACCCGTCAATTAGCCATGATAACTGCCCTTTATTTATTATCTCCACTGTTCCTCGTGTATGGATTGAGTCGCTATGGTTGCGTCTTTTGAGAATAAAATATTTTTAATATTTATTTCGGAAAATAATTCTCTTAAGAACCTAGCGAATGTTGGAAAACTTATTAAATAAAAATCGATGAAATCGTAAAACAACATCCCAGTAGTAAATTAGTACTAAGGGTGAAAAGCAGGTTTAAAATGTAGAAATATGTGAGCTTTTGTGATGTTTTGATGATAATGATACAAGTTGAAACATGATTAATATCAGTAAGATAGATAATTAAACCGTCGTTGAAGCTAATCAATAAGCTCACCAATAAATATGGATTTTAAATATTAAATTTCATGATGATTATTATTTGAATAAGAATAACATCCAGAATAATAAAAATATAAAATAGGTCCCAGAGACAAGCTTAATTCATTTCCTTTACGTATAAAAGTAACTTGTTGGTAACAAAAGAATTAAATATAGGGAGGATCACTACAACAAATCATCATGGTTCTAGCTGATCTATTTATATCAATTCCTTTGCAAACTGTGCGTCTGACAAATTAATCAAAAACAATATTGAAAAGAGAAACTTCGAGTCCCCACTAAGCAAAAGCTGAAAATTAAAACGAACTCAAAAAAGCAAATCGAGCAGAATAAAGGTAAACTTGATTGAACCGTGAAGATAAAATTAATTTTGATCTATATAGATAATACAATTTGGTTGTAGATCGGTGAATACTTTGATAAGTAAATGGGTGGGTTGATTGATAAATGATTATGTAAGTAGGAAAACAGACAGATAGATAAATGGGTAGATAGATAGATAGGTAGGTAGATAGATAAGCAGATAGATCTTGACGTGCAGCTCAAAATGAAATGAAAACCAGACCACGTATAAAAGCAAATTTTGATTAAGATATACACAAAGTTGTGAGACTTGAAAAATATTTATACCATTCTGTAAAATATTTAACTAACCAAAATAGAAGCAACTTATATAGGAATAATAGTGAATTTCATAACAGATTTATAAGGGAAATAAAAAAAAATAATAATATTAATAATATCAATAAAAATATAATAATATTAATAAAAAATATAGTAATAACATAAAAAAAGATAATAATAACAATAAAAAAGATAATAATAACAATAAAAAAGATAATAATAACAATAAAAAAGATAATAATAACAATAAAAAAGATAATAATAACAATAAAAAAGATAATAATAACAATAAAAAAGATAATAATAACAATAAAAAAGATAATAATAACAATAAAAATATTATTAATAAAAAACGTAACATAAAATAGCAAACTCTCTATTTAGTTGAGCTGTTGAACGCTATAACAATACTCATTAGAGACAACATCGAAAAATAATTCTTGTGATTTTTTATGCAGGAAAGATAACTACATCCGAATTACATCAATAGGACTAGTGTAAATATGTGTGAATTGAAAAAATGTATATATAGTAACATGGATAATAATGATATTAATTATATGATAATGAAAATGATAACAATAATGTAAATACAGATATTGATAACAACAATAATAATGGTGATCTTTTGAATAATAATAATAACAATTCTGAGAGACCAAAGAGCATCGGTATCTTTTAAAGATTATAAGTTTTGATAATTTCCGCCCCATAGTTATACAGTTACCGAACAAAAAGTTCTAATCTCAACATAAAATATCAATAACAACGAAAAAAATAACATTAGGAATAAGAACATCAATATAATAATAATAATAATAATAATAATAATAATAATAATAATAATAATAATCGTTATACTAATAACAGAAAAAATCGAAAAAAAAAGAATAATGATGGAAAAGTAAAACGACTAGTAAAAATAATAAAACGATTACAGTACCATATGCAATAAAACGCATGAATCTGCAGTGAGCTCTGATGGGGGATTGGTTGTAAGGATGAATATAATAATAATAATAATAATAATAATAGTTTAAAAAAATAATAACAATAAAAATAAATGGTATAGCACCTAGGTTAATTGTACTGAACAGAAGAAAAAATGAAGTTGAATGGTTCAATGAACAAGAATAAAATGTTAAAAGGTGAATAAAGAAATAATGATTAGTAAGTAAGTCAGACTTCAAACTACCCCTAATTAGGCTTCATTGCACAATTTATGGGTTTCGCAGAACGCTACTCCATGTGGGCAAGTGACAAATGAACTAATGAATAAATAGGTTATTAACTAAAAACTGGGTCACTATGTAATAAACAAGATGGCAACAACTGAAGCCTTAATAACCGGTTATAAGGGCAGCCAAAGCAGGTAGGATAAAGGATATTTTTGAAGGTAACCTGTTGCTTGTAAACGACCTTATAATGTTAAACGCATACTGATGAAGCCAACAAAGAAGTATTATTATTATTATAACTATTAAGGTTATTGATATTATTATTATTATTATTAGTGTTATTACAACTATTACTATTATTGATATTATTATTATTATTAATGTTAATATTACAACTGAATACTATCGTTACTATTGTTATTATTATTATTTTCACAAATATTACTATTGTTATTATTATTATTATTATCACAAATATTACTATTATTATTATCACAAATATTACTATTGTTATTATTTTTATTATGACTATTGCTATTATTAATATTGTTCTTGATACCATCATCATTATTATTATTATATTTATTGTTACAATTATTATTATTATTATTATTGTTGTTGTTGTTGTTGTTACTGTTAGGCGCAACTAAAACATCTTCTGTCAAAATCCATCGTTTTCAGGAACATCAGTTTTGCATTGAATTGAGCTTTAAAAAGTGTGCCTTTGCGCATGTGCGAAAATAAACTTAGGGAGATAAAAGATCAAAAATAAACGTGCTAAGTGAACATACGATAAAACATACAAGCACAACAACAAATAGATACACGTATATAGACAAACATACAAATAAACACACGCAAATAAAAAATAAATATAAGCGTTCAAAAACGCATACAAAACTATACTCCAAACCATGAAAATATAGTGAAAAAACAACAGATCTGAAGAAGAAAGAAGTTTGACAAAAACAAAGATGACCAGATAGTTAAATATAAACACAGACAAACAAACGCATGTGATAAAACACCAGAAACAAAAAGATCGATGCCTAGTGAAAAGGTAGTTAATACTGGAAGTTGAACAATATAAATATGAATTTCAAATAAATAAAGATAAAAGTAATACTTTTATGAAAAATAAATGATTTCAGAATTTAAAAAAGATTTCAAATAAGATAATTTCCCATGATGCACCAGAATAACAATTTAAAAGCCCTTCCATTGGCAAAGGGAAACGGGATATAAAAAGAATTTGATTGATTGGTTGATCTGCCTTAAAAAACCTATAACATATATAAATAAATACATTTTTAAAACATTTTAAGATCATCATTATCATGACCTCTTCTTAATTTAACCATTCTCTTCTTCTTCCTTATTTTCTTTATATCATCATCATCATCACCACCTTTTTATTTATCGTCTCCATCATCTTTTTATTTACCGCCTCACTTACGTCACATCCCGCGTATATTTATGCCACGTTTCTTATATTATCCACATAGATATCTACGTCAAAACCCCTATATACCTACGTCAAAACCCCTATATACCTACGTCAAAACCCCTATATACCTACGTCAAAACCCCTATATTACCACGTCAAACTTTCCAAAAAGAAACAACGAAGAAACGTTGATAGATGATGAGGACGATGACAGAGAGGATGAAGAAGAAGACGATGATGGAGTTGAGTTCTAGGTGCAAGTTATCGTTGAACCATGACAGACGTTGGAAGGTGGCGTATTTGGAAGGCATGTTAGGTACCTGGAAGGAGGAGAGAAAAAAGAGAAAGAAGAAGATGAGAACTTAGAAGAAAAGGATGGAAAGAAATTCGAGCAATAAAAGATGATAAAAACTGAAATAAATGACTATTATTTGTAAGTTGAAAGAAAATACCTTAGAATATAATCCTCAACCCACTCAAACACCAAAAATCTCCCTCTTTTCCCATCACCACAAAACCAAAAACTAATAACACCCTCATTATCACCAATCACCTCTACCCTAACCCAGTCAACCCCATCTTCACCAACCCTCCCCAACCTCACCCATACCTTCACCAGCAATCTTTGATAATCTCCTTCCTCAGTCCATTTTAGCAGCTTATACTCAAGAGTGTTCAGACCATCATTGGCATATTTCTTCGTGTCGAATTTGTAGGCACGTTCCCTAACATTCATCAATTGTTTTTATTAATAGTAGGTGTGAATGAGGTTATCATTTGAGGCTACACTCTGTCGACTTTAAGCCCCGAACTACTTTTTCACACCTTCTGCCCCACTCCTTCTTATTATACTTAACCACACTAAAAGCGCAACTATCCTTTATCACCAACACTCATAAATAACACTCCTCCCCCTTAAACCCCACGAAATAAAAAATCTACTTATTGCACCCTTTCTCCATCATCTTCCCGCCAATATCCTTTACCACTTTTCTCTCCCTAAATCCCATCTTTACTCTCTCTTTCACCCATTATTTCTTCTCAAGCTCTTTCTTCCCTTCACCCCCTTCCCCACTTACTTTGTAGTGCTTCCGGGGTTGCCCCCATCAGCGGTATGTGAGATCATGTGGTATTGGGCCACTGTGTGAGGAAATCTGTTAACCTTCATACCTTGGGCCTTCACTCTGTGTCGTGGTGTGAAGAATATTAATAATAACAGCGATAAAAGTATTTTTAATTTTAACGCTTTCAATGATTATAAAAAATGTATAGTGCTACTAATAACATTTATTACGATATTGATAATGACAAAACTTATATCAAAATTATTAATATTGAAATCAACAATTTAAAAAAACTAAAAAAATAAAAACACCAACACTTACCTCATAAGCAAATCGTCATCCTCACCCCCCCATCCCCAAAACGAATTAGAAAAGCCATTGATCTTCCTGAACTGCTCCATGCTGAAGCCCGTCACCCCGCCGAAGATGCCTTCGTACAAGAGGCTGGTGGCGTGGTCCTGGAAGGTGCCGATGTGGCGAGGCATACCGACGCAGACGTAGAAGTTGAAAAAGGGAGGCAGTGGTAACATGTCGACGTCATGAAAGATGTAACAATCGATCGATCCGCTGTGGTGGTGGTGGTGGTGTGATGGTGATGTGGTGGTGGTGGTACGGTGGTGATGTGATGGTGGTGATATAAGGCAAATGATAATGATAACTATAATAATATTATTCATAAGAATGACGAAATTATAGAAAAATAATGGCGTTAATAAAAATTTAATGATAATAATAAAAAAATTAATGGAAAATAAAAGTTGAAAAAAACAGCAAATGCAACGATTTAAATAAGGAAAATTAAACACAAAGCTTTGGGTAAAACCTTTTTAGGAAAGGCTTTTTGTTTAGTCATAGAGTTTTTTCTTTGCTGGAAAATCAATGGAAATACTCAAAGCATATGGCATTCCTCTTGAAACTGTAAACGCAATTTCACTTCTATATAAAAACACTACTGCTAAAGTTATTTCCCCAGATGGTGATACAAGTTTTTTTCCAATTCATGCAGGAGTTTTGCAGGGAGATGCACTAGCACCCTACCTGTTCATAATAGCATAAATTATGCAATGAGGACAACAATCTCTAATTCAGATGATTGTGGCTTTACTCTCGAAAAAGCTAAAAGTAGGAGACATCCAGCACTATGTGTAACAGACATAGACTACGCAGGTGACATTGCCCTACTTTCAGACTCTGTGGATAAAGCTGAAAAACTGTTGCATAATGTAGAAATGGCAGCCAAACTAATAGGTCTTCACATTAATGAGAAAAAAACACAATATATGACTTTAATCAAAATCCTTCAAATCTCACCACAATAAACAAAAAATGCATAAAACCCACAAGCGATTTTCTCTATCTAGGATCCTGGATATATTCCAACGAGAAAAACGTTGACGTAAGAATCGGTAAAACTTGGGTTGCTCTACAAAAACTAAATAATATCTGGAATTCAAATCTGCCAAAAACTTGAAATTAGCATTTCCCATACTACAGTGAGCTCTGTGCTACTCTATGGATCTAGTACCTGGACATTGACCAAAAAGTTTGAAACAAAGTTAAACGGGTGCTATACAAAAATGCTAAGAGTTGTGAATAATGTAAAATGGCAGCAACGTATAAGCAATAATGTACTATACGACAACTTACCAAAGATACCCAATACAATTGCAACACAGAGAGTGAGTTTCGCAGGACATTGCTTTCGCAGTAAAGAAGTTGTACACAAATTGATAGTATGGGAACCAAGCTGGGGTAAAAATACTAGAGGAAAACCAGCTCGAAATTTTATTAACCAACTAACTGATCATACAATTCTTGATGAAGAAGATTTAGAAACAGCTATGAACGATAGGGAGTATTGGAAGAACAAAGTCATAGAAGTTCGACTGCGGTCGACATGATAATGATGATGATAAGAAAGGCTTAGTGAATTTAATTGACTAAATAATTCGTGTTTGCTTTTCTTACCAATTGTTATAACAACAATTTTACTGTCAATAATTAAAAAACAACACAAATTTTGAAAAAAAAAATAATAGAAACAACAAAGAATAACGATAACAAAAAAGAATAATAATAATAATAATAATAATGAATAATAAAAATAACAGTAATAGCACCTGTATTTATTAGGGGCGATAGATTTGTTCTTCAAATGCCCATGAGCAATGTCTTCGCTTTTATTATTTCTATTATTGAGTTCATTATTATTTCTAGTACTATATTTATCACTATTATTATTATTAAGGTTATTATTATTATAATTACTATGATTATGTTCAGAAGTGGAAGAAGAAACGGCATTAGTGGGGGAGACAATAACATCATACCTATTATTATTATTATGTTTACTGTTATTATTATTATTATTATTATTGGATCTCTTTGGAGCTCTGGCTGAAATCTCTTTGAAAGCCGTGTTCATTAGCACTGCCTTGTTGAACACATCTGTCCCTGACTAATAACCATAATGACAATAATAATAATAAAAATAATAATAATAAAAAAACAACAATAATAATAATATATAAATAATAATAATGATAAAAAATGAAACAAATGAATAAAAATAATAACAACAAAAACAACAAATCAAAGAAATAATAATAATAATAACAGACCTGCTCAACCACAAAGAGCTGGTATGATAGAAGTTGTCTTCTAAGCATTTTGTGAAGGGAATACGAAAGTTTCTGTAATAAAAAAATAATAAAAGGATAAAATTGATACTAAAAATATTGATAAAATAAAAAAAACAAGAAAAATGAACAAATATCATAAAAAAAAAGAACAAAATAATTATGAAATTAACAATGATTATGATATTAGCAATAAAGAAAAAAACAAAAAATAATGCTGGAAAAATATAATTGTCATTAGCATGACAAAGATATTAACACAAGAGTGGTACTATGAGTAGTACACATGGCAGCAAGGCCTGGTTGCAGGGGTCGATCCTGAACCTTAGAAACATCACTAGCACTTTCACCATCGTATCATATTCTGTGATACAGCTATCAACCATATTGGAGGATTATGATTTGGAAAATTGTTTGAAAATTATAGTGGGAATAAAAAAGATTAAATTAATATTTTTTAGAGACATCTTATGTATCTTTTTTATTTAATTTTTTGATTTTTTCTTAGAATAATAAAAATTTTAGATACATTTATTTCTTCAAAAAAATAGCTAAAATCAGCTAAAGGGGGACAAAGAGAGCAATCTGTTAACAACAGCGAAATACATTGAAGAAATGATACAAGAATTCCAAAATGTTAGCTTCAAAGGGATTTTTTTCTTTGATTTTGAGTTATTTATGATTGACCTTTGTTATAAGGGAATCAAAAAAAGGCAGTTTGGAATAATTTTCGATCTCAACCGTGAATTTTAAATTTACTGTAGAAGTTCAAGTTTACAAAAGAAACATACGATGTTTCTAAAAAAATAAAATGATTATAGTAACAAAAAAATAATAATAGAAATAAAAAATAATAATAATAATGTTAAATAATAAAAGTAATAATAAATGATAATAGTAATAAAAAAACTAATATTCAAAATGAAAATGACAACAATGCATTAAGACTTCCATCAATCAAATCCTTTTCATAGCCAGTTTTTCTTTACCAAGGGTTGGGCAGCTTTGTGAATATTTAGCCGCAAAATTGTGAATCATGTAAACACGATAATATTTGGATTTTTTATTTTGACGAAGCTTTTCGATATATTCTATGTCCTCATCATCATGGTAACTACATTAATTATTAAAATATTGTCGTGTTTCTATGATTCAAAATATATTAGTAATAACAATATTGATGGAAATGATATGATGAGAACAATAATAATAAAAATAATACAAAAACAGTAATAAAAATAGTCTGCATACTTCCAGGTGATGATGACGATCCCTGAAGGGCACGATAATGGCAGTTTTGTGGCGGGGTACGCATGCTGAGGGTCTTAGGAATCCGTCTGAGCACTTTTTGTACAGAGGCACTTCATCAGTCAGGTTGGCGCTGTCTGGGTGGGTGGTGGTTATGTCTGAGTGGGTGGAGTTAAAGGTGGTGGTTAAAAAATGATTTAAGTTATACAGGTTGATAGAGGTGTCTGAGAAGGTATGGTGTTGTGCTGTTTGATGATGATGACACAGAAGAAGCTTGTATGCAGTCTAAAATACAAAATAAGCAACACACCCAATATAAAAACAGACATAGACACATGTGCATATTCAAAAACACAATACAAAAAAACCTTTTAAAAACACACAAACTCCAAAAAATGAACACAACCAACCAGGCACACAGTCACACAAAGGCTCGTCGTCGCCATAGCAATCATCTGAGGTGCGATCCAGGTGGAAATGGCTCTCACAATACTCTTTGTACCTGAAAAAGAATAGTAAGAAGAAAAGGAGAAGAGGAAAGAAGAGAAGGAAGAGGAAGAAAATGAGAAGAAATAGGGAGAAGAGGAGATTTGGGAAGAGATGTAGAATAAAAAAAGATGTAGGATAAAATTGAAAATATCATTGGCAAAGCCGAAAAAATCAATAATCAAAAAACGTAGACTTGAATAACAAATAATTTTAGACCACAAGTCTAGCTACGAACACACCCATTCAAACGCAACAAAACTCCAATCTTTCTTCAATTCAATATACTATGACACACACACACACACACACACACACACACACACACACACACACACACACACACACACACACACACACACACACACACACACACACACACACACACACACACACACACACACACACACACACACACACACACACACACACACACACACACACACCATAGCAGCTTCTCACACTCATCTATAGAATTTCATGTAAAATTCATTAAAAACCCCAGAATTACCATGTGGCATTGTTGTGCAGCAAATTAATTCAACAAAGAGACGAACATAACAGTCAATCAACAATCAATTCTTATTGCTATTCTTTTTAATTACTTTGGTTTTTTCGATAAGTTTGTGAAGCACGAAAATTTTAATAAAAATAAAAATCATTATCATAGTAATAATAACAATAATAATGATTCTAAATTGACAGTTGTTAACGAAAGGCTTTGTACTTAATAAAATTACTTTTAGTGTTCAAACAATTTGCAGTATTTAAAAATGAATATGAATTTAGCTATCTACCAATAATATTTATCTTCTACACCTATAATTCTGATTTTACTTCTTGCCCTGTCCATGCTACATTTTCATCTATCAATCATGTTCACCTATTTTTAGTCTGAATTTATCTATTTACTTTTTTATTATTATCAATCCAATTAGATTATACTGCTGTACATGTCCCAGTAACTGGGGATGTTAGCAATCGGCCTAGATTATTGATACTAAAGTAGAGTAATGTATAAGAAAGCCATTTTATTCAAGACAAAGTTTTATAGACTGCCAGTCTGAGCTAATGTCCAACTTGAAATCATCAAATTCAAGATCTGCCATTCCCACACTTAGAGAGTTTGCCTTGCAGTTGTCAACAAAAAGAAAGATCATCCACCAAGCCAAATGACAACGATACCAGAATATCATTTTGTCAATATCTGTTATGAGAGTCTACTGTTATCCAGGTTATAACAGAAAGGCAGCCACAATTTGGAGGTGCTATCTTTGGTACAATTTGATGTCATGCCCAGAACCAAACTTTTGAGCAAAATTAAGCTAAATTAGTTGTTTAGTTTTTACACAAAACCAATGTTACCTTGCAAAAATAATGTATTTGCCAAGCTTATTTATCTACTTTTTTAACACCTAGATTTATCTGTTTATCTATCAAAACAGGTATATCTTTCAAATTATTTTTTCCAACCAAAATTAATATTTATCAAATTTATCAACTTTTCCTATTAAGAACAAATGTATCTATCCAATATATTAACTTTTTCTACCTAGAAACAAATGACTCAGCTGGCTCATCCATGTCAAGGAGGCAAGTCTCATTGGTAAATGTGCTGCAAAACCTGTAATGTGCATTTTGTACAAAAATTATTATCGGTTTTAGATGGAGAAGGTAGTGAGGGTAATGTGGTGAAATTATATAAAAATTAGGGAAGATGTTTTTACTTTGGTTTTTCATGAGTTTCAATGAAGTAGTACTTGTTTTGGAAAATTATCACGCATAATTCAATTAAAGCAATTAAACATATAATCTTGTAAAATACTTTGCTATTCATTTATTTCAGTATCACGAAGGAACTTGCACAAGCAGATGATTAAAGCCGTTAAATTTTTTGACGATGCTGAATTATATTTAAAATTTCTTTTTAATTTTATATTTAATTGAAAATAAATAATTTTTGCGAATTTTAAAAATTAGGCATCTGCATTGAACTTTAGAAGTTTTAACATAAGTTTCTTCTTAAATATGTTTGAAAAAGTTACTTTTAAAAATTACTTTAAAAAAAAATTTTAATTATTTAAACGTTAAATATTTATTTTTGTATTTGAAAAATTTTTTATGTGTACTTACAAAAAATAATTTTTAAACAAAAATAAAAACTTTGAAGTTGTTTGCTTAAAAACAGTTTTATGTTTTTGTTGATTTGTCGATATTCAAAAGACTTGCTTTACTGTTCTTTCCAAAATGTCTGATGAAAATGATTTCACAAAATTGAAAGTAAAATAATATTATTTATAGATCGCTTTTTAAAGCTTTCATAATTTCGTTTTTAAGCTTCGAAAAGCGGCTTTAATCGGTTATATTATTTTTTAATGTATTCAAATTATTTCAATTA
This sequence comes from Pterobdella sp. o SKG-2022, assembly GCA_964035795.1. Taxonomy (NCBI): domain Eukaryota; kingdom Metazoa; phylum Annelida; class Clitellata; order Hirudinida; family Piscicolidae; genus Pterobdella; species Pterobdella occidentalis. Next base: position 2,427,792 of record OZ038325.1, on the reverse strand, counting down.
AAATAATTTTATCAAGTTTCTTTTATTCATTAACACATTTCATTAAAAAGGTAACTGATTTGAGACGTTTGTGTAAAGATAGAGGTTTGCCGATAATAGGCAGCAAAAATGAACTTCTGTCTCGACTGAACCAACATGAAGATGAAGAAGCCGCTCTCACTGTAAATTTTTTTTCAAAATTTTTAAAATGCTTCATTTTCCACAAACGTGTTTTATAAACTTATTAATAAATCATAATCTTCAGACAATTTATAAAAATCTTTTTATGTTATTGGTCTATATAGTTTCTTTAGTATAGCATCAGACTAATCCTCCAAATGTGTTGGACTGACAACCTATTTCAAAATTTCTTTGCTATGAATTTTCAGCAAATGTATATAGTCTCTCAATAAAAAAATAATTTAATTCTGACTCTAAATAAAGTAAGTCTAACTTCACTTTCTATCCATCTCAGGAACCTACACCTAGTCTGGATGAGGTGAAGGAGGCAGAAGAATTATTACAAGATGTGCCAGATGAGCAAGCAGACACCAGAAAACCAGAAGTGAAGGTTTCTGTAGAGAAAGAAAAGAAGAACCTTGTTCCTATCAAGGGACCTGTCAGTTCTGAAGAATTACTCAACCAGGTGAGTCTATTTTTTTAGATATTTATGTTCAACTTCATTATGCATTTGTTTTGATCTAAATATATCTTTATATTCGCTTTCATTACATATTCATGACTGATTTTTATGTGCATATATAAACTATTTCCTGCATAAATTATTTTTCAACTTAAATATATAATTTCATAACAGAAAAAGGCAGAAAGACTGAAAAGATTCAGTGTGTCTCCCCAGCCAACCACCAAAACGAGCAATATTCTATCTGTGAGTGAATTTACCATTTAAATAATAACAATCTCTATCAAATTGAACATTCTGCTCTTTATAAAATAACATCAAATTTTACATGGATGCAATGTAACAGCAATCTTAAGGAAGGAGTATTATCAACAAAAAACCACCAATAACTCATAAGCCCACCCACCAATAGGAAGCAGAGAAGAAACAAAAAAGGGTGGAAAGGTTCAAGAGTAACAGCACCAAAGACACACCCCTCACTTCCTCTGATAACCTGGAAGCAAGGAAAAAGCGGTTTGGAACTGTTACTTCTCCAACCAATCAGGTGACTAGTTATTTATAGATGTGGTGTTGGCTATATTTAGATTTTTTTCTTTTAATTTATTATTTTATTAAACTGTCTCTCTATCAAGTCCTCTAACTTCAACATTTTAAAACTTTTTTGATGATGAACGTGTTCGACTCATAACATTCCATATCCTTAGATAAATACCAAACTTTCAATTCTGGCTTTATTCCTACTATATTGAGAATGACAAGATTTACTCTATTAAAAATTTGCACTATTATACATTTTTTTTACCTCCACACCATGACTCAAAACCAGGATAACAACGATGACATCAAGGCGAAAAGAGCCAAAAGGTTCTCCTTGAAGACGTGAGTTGCAGACCAACGATCACTACCCACTATAATGATTATACGAACGTTGCCATGATGCGTGTAATGAATATTCATATAATGGTTATAGATCACATGATTTCATGAATATTAATAAGTATATGTAGAACTGTTTTTGTAGGGTTTGTGTTGTTTTGTTTAGTATTTTGTATTTATTTGATGCCCAATAAAATAATGGTGGAATTTATTTCAAAATTATTAATTATGAATTTTAATAAAATTTATCACTCAGTTTTGGTTTTATTATTTTTCTTGACTTTTTTCTTCAAATTTTTAGATTTTTCTGTTTTTTCTCCATTTTTTAGTTTACTTTTTGTTGTTTTTACTTTCGTTTTCACCACATCTTTTTCATTAGTTTTCTTGGATTTAATTTTTTTTCCAACTTCCTCTTTTTCATTGTCGTCTTCCTCATCATCACTCAAGCAGAAATCACTATCATCATCAGCAACAATCTCACCCCCATACACAGAAGTAAACTCAGCAAATTTTCTGAGGTCAAGCACCTTAACTTCAGTTTCCATAGCAACTGCCACCAATGGGGCCGCAGAGTCGGGACATGCTCCCACACAATATACTTCACCCCCTTTTAATTCCCTTTCCCCCATGCCCTTCAAGCCCTCACCACTCCATAACTTCACCAACCCATCGTCAGAGCTCGTCACTAAACAGCCAAGTACATCATTGCTTTCGCTGGAGTTGACCTCATTAGTCTTTTTATTATTGGCTGTGTTTCGACATACGTCATATGGTATATAGGTCAGGTCAGTAACTACTCCTTCGTGAGCCTCAACTTTGTGTAAGACTTTATCTTGACGGATGTCGAGGGAGCAGACTTGGCCGTTAGATAGACCGCTGAAAAAACAATATGGCTGATCTGTGTTCCATAGGATTTTTTCTACCTGGTTGGTATATTCGAAAAATCAATGAAAACTTTTTTACAGACCGTTTTGTTTTCACCAAAGATTGGATTACATATGAAATTAGAACAAATTAATTCTTATATCAACTACATGACCATTTTTATTAAATATAACAATAAAAATAATGAATATTAAGAACTGTGATTATGTCCATTATTGCCTACCTCAGCTGATAAGTTCCAAGTCTTGACTGACTTGTTCGAAGCTCTGCAGTCGAACACCTTTGGATGTTTATATTATTATTATTGCTATTATTTTTATTATCAGATAAAATTTATATCATTATTATTTGTGTTTTTATAACATGAAATCAACCAATTAAATCTTTTTATAGAAATTTTTCTTATATAAGCAGTGTTTTTCAACAATAAATATAAATTCAATTTATATAGCACTAAAAAACAACCAAACAGCTCATATAATTTAATATAATAATGATGACGACGCTGAAGGGAAAAACTAGTGATGATTATAAGCAGAAAAAAATAAAACAAACAACGATGTATTAAAAAAATTTTTCATAAAATAATAATAAAAACAGTGATACTAATAAAAGCAAGCATTGCTACCTGGGAAGTATGATCGGCACAGGCAATGAGAAGCATCTGTGATTCTTGGGGGTGCCATTGTATGTCTTGTACCTGTGTTTTTATTTTTGTGTTTGTGGGTATGAGAAAAAGTGTATTTATGTGTGTTTTTGTATCTTTTTTTGTATTTATGTGTGTACATAATTCTTTGTATTCATATATGTATCTGTAAATATTATGATGTATTGTTATGTGATTAGCAAACCACATAAAGAAAGCAATATCCCATAATACCCACAAACACACTTTTTGCTCTTGCTTCTTGTTCACAAATGAGCAGAAAGGGTTCTGTTTGGAGATGTCCCATATGGCTATCATGCAATCAGCTGAACAACTGGCTAATAAGTGGTCTTGTGTGCTGTTGTGCGTGAGACCTAAGATGGCATCTGTGTGACCTGTGTGTGTGTGTGTGTGTGTGTGTATGTATATGAGTGAAGTGCTGAGTTTAAATTTGAAATAAACAATAGATATATACTAATTTATTTTATGTTTTTATTTTGAGTATGAACCTGTAGGAGTATTTTCTTTATTTTTTTTCTTTTTCTTGGTTTTGGTTGTTGAAGAAGAAGCTAGGATATTGACAGGATCAAGACAATTGATTAGTGTAAGATCCCAAATGTTGATATCTCCATTAAAATCCCCTTGTGCCACCAGAGCTCCTCCAACTCTTTCCATGGCTAGTGGACAAGAAGATAGTATATAGTCATGATGGCAGTAAAAACTCTTCTGTTTCTCATTATAAACCCACATCTCCATTGAGTAGATGTCCCGATCTGCCTTTCCAACTACCAATATATTGTCGTCTGCTAGTATCTTCATCTCTTCTTCATCATCCTCATCATCTGACCCAACTAGGTATGGGTCTTTTTGGTTTTTGTTGTAAAAAGCCAAATCAGCAAAAGCATTTCCTGATGTGGTGGCTTCGATTTCATCATCACTGTAGTCATCCAGACCATAATCTTTTATTATTCTAGCGGTTTCTGTTTAAAAAAACTTTAAATTGGAAACAAAAAAACTTGAAACTATATAGTATAAATAATTCGCATCATTTTATTTAAATTTCACGAGCCTTCATCTTCTTCATTGTTTTTATTATTATTCAGAGGGACAATTTCTTGGTCAATAAGTTTTGGAGTCCACTCTTTAAAACTTTTCTCTATCCACGTTATACAGGTCAGAGCTTTCATTGTTTTTTATTACAACTTGCGAAAGATTTAGAAAAAAACCTGAAATATAAAATATCGCACACTACAAAGAAAAAATAAAATAATTATCAACAATTTACAAAAACTTTTTAAAAGTTTATTAAGAAGCCAAAAATCTTTTTCAAGTCGTAAATTTTTAATTTTTAAATAAATAAACAAATGTAAATTCGTTTAAGCCCAGTATTTTTTAAGGTAGAACCAAGTTATCTTCTTGACACAAAAGCACCTTGAAACACGAGTAAGACACAAGCCATCATGTCCGTGATGACAGTAACCACAGGATGAAAATGGCTCAAATTTGTCACACATCTGGTTGGGTTTTGCTTTTTGGAAACACTTTCCTAGAGACTTGGCACAATAAGAGTTGTCTAGACATTTAAAATCATTTTCTTTCGAGCAGAAAAGTCCTTGTTTTTGACACTGACATTTTCCTTTGATGCATTGAACTTGCTCATTGTCTAGACAAGTTCGAGACAGAGCTATAATGAAAGTTTGAGAAGTATGTCAATTAATTGTTTTATAATTGTTTAAATATTTTTTTTATATGTGAATTAAATGGTTTTTATCAATTCTCAAATTTGAAAAATCTAAAAATAATTTAAAATACAACCGCCAGAAGAAGCTTGAAACTCTGTGGCAACATAGCTCCCAACACACCCTTGATTTGAACGACAAATTCCACCAACACCAACTTTCTTCTCACACACACCATCACAATATTCATCTTCTTTACAATCACCGTCATGTACACATATGGGGGCTGTTCTTGGTACTGTTTTTTCAGGCGTTCCATCTTCTAAGTTGATGAACTGCACTCCTTCTCGGTAAGGTAACTCTTGCGACGCTTGTACTAACGTTTTACCGCTCATTTTTTTTACACTAGTTGTTCTAGTGGTAGCTGTGGGTGTTTTTGTTTCAGTTTCTTGAATTTCGTTCATGGAACTAATCTCTTGGAAATTTAAACTCTGAACACATTTGCATGTGTAGTTACTTTTAAGGCATATGGGGATGAGGTTCCGGCTGAAAAACGAGGTTTTCATCAAAATTCAGTGAAAAATTTTTAAAATTAATTTTCAGGTATTTGAAAATAAAACAATGATAATAAAAAATAAAATTATAAAGCTAAATAATAATTGATTAAGAATAAGGTACTGCAAACTCTAAACGTTTCAAGACCACCCATTCCGCACCAAAAAACCTCACCTACAATAACAAGCTTTATCCGGAAGACCTTCACAATTTCCATCTTCTCCAGCCTTTGCCTTGCACCTCTTCTGCTCTACGTCACACCAGATCATGTCCGAGCGACAGTCCAGGTCTTGGGAACAATTGAATGGTCTTGGTGCGTACCAATAGAAATCTCTTGTGAAGTTCCTACTCATGCCGTCTTTCACCTTTGATCATTTGAGGGTTAACGAAGATTATTGACTTCAGATGCTTTATTTTTTTATCTTTTGGATATTGAGTTCATTACTTAGAAACTTCTAAACTTAATTTCACTATAATCTTTTTCATAATTGTTTTGTAATCAATGAAAAATTTTTAAATCTTATTTAATTTAGATAATAAAATAAAATCCAACCAGGTATCCACTCTTTTCAAAAGGTCTCATCGGTGCACTTCCTCTGTTGTAATACTCCTCTATAGTTTCATCGTGGGGGTAATCAGTTGAAGGGTCATCTTTTTCTAGATCAGGGTAGTGTTTCTCTAGCCATTGAGCAAAAATGTAATCGATAAAAGCGTGGTGAAGGAAAAAGATGGGATCGTAAGGGGAACACATCAGCTCAGCCATATGCCCATTCACACACCCGTGTATTAAACCGTGGTTTTCTTCAAAGGTTTTGTCGTGGGGGAAGACACAGTTTGAGTAGTTGTGGCAGTTGAGAAAATTTTCTATCATAGAATCCTTCATCATTTGGTCTGGGTCTCTGCACATCTCCCTACTCAGAGTCTCGCCGTAGAAGTGGCATTCTTTTATCTTTATTGGTATCCAGTTCTCAAATAACTTGCCTTTCACCTAAAATTGAGAAACAATTTCTCATAATTTTTAAAAAATTAACAAAAAATGCATATGTGATGTCTCTGAAAAATCAATCACTCACTGAGTCAAAATAAAATAAATACAATTGTCGATTTATATTCAAAATCAAAACAATACCAATTTTTAGTAATAATCAGAAAAAACCCCAAAATTGCATCACTAACTTCTCCGTGCGTAGTGCCCATAAAAGTTTCTTCTGCAAACATGGCCGACATACTGGGGTCAGGAAGGTAGGAGTCGAGGGTGCTGTCCCAATATGGAATCCCCACGTTTTCACAACCTGGATGAGACTGCAACACTTTCTCGAAACTTCGAGAAGGTTGTTGAGTTGTAGTAAGGTTAAGTTCGTACTAGAAAAAGATACAAATGTTTATTAATGGCGAAACTTTTTATAAGATATACTAGAAAAACAAAAAGTTTGAAGACAATGAAGCATTTTGTAAGTAGAAATTAAATTATAGAGTAATTACGATAAATTCTTTTTCTAAATTAACTTTCGTGGTTGTGTCTATTACATTGATTCTTGGCTGATTGAAATCTAGCAGTTAAGATGTTATGTTTCATCTAGCCATCTATTGAAAGTCATTACAAGCATTAAATTTTATTCAATAAACCTCTATATTTATTCTAAATTGCTATCAACTTAATCGAAGGCATTTATAAAAACTGTGCTCCAAAAACCATTAAAAACAAACTGACAAGAAGAGAAGGGCACGGTGGTAGGGTGCGAAGGCGGGAGAGCCATGGGCTTGTGGGGAAAACTGGAATTTATGTTGAGTAACGAAGCTTTCGTATTCATTTTGCTCCCAAAAGGGTAGAACAGCCGGAGTATCTATCATCGCTTTGAGGCAGCTGTGGAAATACCATCTTTGTTCTGGTGTTAAGGTTCGGTACTCTTGTCTCACAACTTTTTTGCTTGAACGAGGTCTGAGGTTGGAGGAAGGACAACCGTTCTCAAACCATTTTTTTATCTTGGCGTCTTCTTCAGTTAGTTCTTTGTATTGTGCTTTTTTCCACTTGCTTATAATCGTTTCGCTTTCGTTTCCATTGACGACTGATAATAATATGCAAAGAAACATGATGCTTCTAAACTTGGGTATACTCATCTTAAACTTCAAAAAGTTCCAGATTGTTCTGAAACTTTGTCTTCAAAGGTATCAAGATTGAAACACAATATCTATTTACAATGATGAATGTTTCAATAGTTTTAAATTGAGTGACCCTAGTGGCATTTTAAATATATCGAACGTTTTCTCTGTGATTCATTAACGAATAAAATTTCCACAGTTTTTTCGGTTCCAAATATCAATAAATAAAATTCAATTTCACACTTGTTCATTTTTTTCATTGAATTAACTAACTTGAATTTCAAATAAAATAATTGAAAAAAAAGTAAATTTTTTATTCTAACGAAATTTCAATTCATCTGAGTGCCATAGTTGTTTTTCCCTTTAAAACCATTTTCTACAGTAACCTCCGATGCAAAAAGTACCATTCAAACCGCGCATAGAACATTCCATGTACCTTCTACACTTCACAAACACACAACTTTTGAAGCGCGAATATTTGTTATCACCAAGCCATTTTCTTAAGCATAGCTGTTTTTTATTGGGACAGTCTGACTCATTTCTGCAATACCTGGTTTTTTTCTCTTTTAAGGAATTTTTAGGAAAAACTCTATCTGAAACTTGGGAAATATTTGAACCTTGATTCTTTTTCAATCTTTCATGCAAAACACATCTACAATAAAAAAATCTTTTGGAGCAGACAGGAACATAACCTTGATAGCAATCAGACAGACACATTTTATCGTGGTAACAATGCTGTCCTCTCTTAACCTTAGGACTACAGAAACCTAAATCATGACAGAAATAGTCTTTAGGACATATATCAAAAGAAGATTTTGGACTGCATGCGATAGGCCTCATTTTACAAGAACACCTTCCTTTGACACACCTCAACACCTCATGAAACCCGTGACATCTGCCAACACAAAACCTGTCTGAAAGGTGGCCACAAAACTCATTAATATGCACTTTTTTGGCGCATTTGTTCATAGCAACATCACAAAGCTCATCAGTTTCCTCACAATCGTCATCTTTGTCACACGATGTAACCTTGCATCTACAAATTGAATCTACCGGGTCACAAAAGACTTCTTCGTTAGATTTACAAGCATTATAGCAAGCCTCATCTGAATAAGTCTCACAACTCCCATTAACATACACCTTAGCCATACATTGACCCACCCTCACATCACACCACAAAGCGTCTGATCTCCCTTTGGTGCAATCCGAATGGCGACTGCATCTTCTGGGTCTTTCTTCATAATCCACCCAATTATCACTGAAGTTGCTACTCAACCCATCGATCACTTTGAATTCAGAGAAAGGATACATAACAGAGTCAGGTTCCCAGAAATATTTTGAGTTGTTTTTAGGGTAGTCATCGGCAGGATTGACTCCAAGCTGTTTAGGATAGTTGTATTTGAGATACTCTTCAAAAACAAGATCGACAAAAGAGTGGTAGAGGAAAAAGATGGGGTCATTGGGTGCACACATGAGGTCACTCATATGACCTCCAACGCAGTTGTGAACCTGTCCATGAGCCTCTTCAAACATCTTATTCTTGGGACTGACACAGTCCTCATACCTGCCACAGTGCACAAACGAATCTACTTCTTGGTTCAACAGCAGGGCGTATTGAATACTACACAATGACCTCGTTAGGTTGACCCCATGTTTTTGACAAGCTTCTGGTACAATCTGGCCCCAGTTTTCAAATATTCCAGTGGTAACATTTCCTTCCTTGTTCCCAAAGTAATCAGGGTGGTTAAACATAACAGTGTCTGAGGGATTAGGTAGAAGGGTGTCGAGGGTAGTGTCCCAAAAGTGCATGGCAGTGTCGTGGCATCCTTCGTGTGACCTCATCAGCCTCTCTAATCTAAGAAGGGGAAGACAAGAGGAAGAGTTGAATCAAATGATTAAAGTGGATAAAAATTATTAAAGTCATAAATATCATTCAAAAAGATTTTTTCATAATAGTACATTCAATGATAAATTCTAATGAAACTATAAAAAAAACTCATCATCAATACAACAACACAAACGAACATGTAAAGATAGACCCGATGGAAGCCAAGGAAACACGGACTGTCATGAGCCTCTGGGGAAAAGTCAAAAGTATGGTGCACAACAAACGTGTTATACTGTGACAAGTTGCCCCCTGGGACCGCTGGAGTGGTTTTCAGTTTCAGCAGACACCTATGAAATTTGTGTCTCTCTTCTGTACTCAAGGTTCTGTACTCTTTGCGTAGAGACTGTGTTTTGGTTTGTTGCGTGTGAGGTTATTGATGGTAATTTTGAAATTTAATTGCGTATTTTTTGTATCGAAATGAATGATTTTAAATAGACGAAAAACTCATGAACACTTTCTTATATAGCTTTATAACTATTACTGACATTTCATGTCACCGAACTGAAGATCGGATGCATTCATACTACTTTATGAATACTATTCCGAAGACAGCTAAACTAAACTAAATAGAATTCTATCAAAACCAACCTTTTCACCGCTTCTGGGCATCAACCAAAACCTATCTGGCTTAGCTCCATTGAAGAGCCACTTTGAAATCTCCTCACTACACTCTCTGTTTCCAACCATCTTATTCCTCCATGAATCTGAGCCACAATCTACCCTCAAGAGGTAGACAATCAGCAAAACTTTTAAAACGATTAATGCTTTAATGTTTGCAATTGGTAGATTATTACTTTGAAGTATTGATGTAAATACTATGTTGTAAGAGTTATGGCTGTCCGGCATTTTTGTTGGTTTTCTTGATAACATGTCTTAAATGCCTCGATCAATGTTAACAATAAAGTTGACCTTTGAAGACTGATTCGTTAGTTATAATTTTTTTTAATTTTTTATCAAATAAAATTTGTTTTTTTATTTAAAATAATTTTTTTTAATTTTTGAAACAGTTTTACTCAAAATAATATTTGCTGATAAATTATTTTAAAAAAATTTATTCAAAAATTCTTTTTAACTCCATCAAACCACAACTTTTTCAAACAATCTTATCCTTACGAATTATACTGTAAACCAAAATTCTAGTTAATATCAAAACACACAAAAAAGCTTATTTAGAAACCCAAAAAATTTCCAATATACCGTAAAAACATCCCAAACCAACCAAAAAACATCCCAAACTAACTCAAAAACATCCCTAAACTAACCCCAAACAAAACCCAATATAACTAAAACCCTCTTCCTCCAAATAAGTTTCTTATAGTGGTGGGAGCCACTCTGTTGTCCAGTTGGTTTTTGGCAATGAGCAAAAAAATAATGCCTACGATACCAATAGCGATACTGGTAGAGATGAGGACGATGAACAGGAGAGACGGTCTGTTGGCTGTGGGTGGATGAAGGTTTTGTTGTGTTGTTGTTGTTGTTTGTGATCTGTTGGCTGTGGGAGGGTGAAGGTGTGGGTTGTTGGTGTTGTTATTGTATTGTTGTTAGTAGTTTTGATGATTATTTGGTTCATTTATCAATAAAAACATTTCAACTACTTTTATGGTGGAAATATTGTAAATTAATGAAACTTACAAAAATGATCAACCAATTAACAAAACAAAATTCAACCAATCAGTTCACAATCAACTAATCTATCAACCAATCAAAAGAACCTACAATTTGAAATACTGATTCCATGGACTGCGATTTGTGGATGGCATTGCAGGTTTTTACTTTTCATTGAAGTTCTAGCTGTACACGTGTAATAACCTGGCAGGTCCACAAGGATAGTGTTGGCTGCATGGGATTGGTTGTTATTAATAGATGTCTGTGGATTTTTATTGTTGTTGCGTTAATTAAAAGATACAAGCACTAACCCTCGTCAACAACAAGCCCTCATCAACAAACAAACACCATCATCAAACAAGCATCCTTTGGTAACTATCAACTACCACCCCCACCAACAACAACCCCTACCACCACCACATCACCATTCACTTACACATTTTTCTCCAACATCAACCACATCCCTCCTCAACAATCAATCCTCAACAACCTTCCACTCTCAACCAACCACCTTCCCTAGCAACCACCAACCAACCACTTTCATCCATCAACCACCACCTTCCCCACCAACCACCTCCTGCATCAATCACCTCCCCCCCTCCCACCAACCACTTTCCCCACCAACCACTTTCCCCACCAACCACCACCAACCAATGACGGGCTTAAAATAGTTATTGGTAGACTGCCACACATACACAGGGCCAGGGTTCCCTTCAGCATGGCATTTCAGGTTTTTACTTCCGTTTTCTAGCCTTGTCTCTTCCACTTTCACGTGCAGTGGACAATCTTGCATGAATTTTATTTTTTGTATTTTTCTAGTATATTTTTTGTATTTTTATTTGTTTTTATTGGTTTTGTATTTGTGTATTTTTTGTTTTTTTTTCTCGGTAGTTTCTTGCTATTTTTTTTTCCAGTATTTTTGGTTTGTGCATTTGTATATTTTTATCCTATCATCTGTATGCATCTTTTCATTTATTTTCAGGTAAACTTAACTCTATCAGAAATTAATTAATTTACAAAATTATTTATTCAAATTCTACAGCACAACCCTACTCACTAACGGTGTAATTTGGGCGCGGGTATTTTGCAAAAGACTTTAGAAGCGGGAACCTTAGAAGCCATCTTTGGGGTTTTTTCACTGAAAGATAATTATGAAATATATAAATATGCATAAAAAACTCAAATAAAATAAAATGTAAAAAAATCTGTTAAAATAAACTATTAAAAAAATAATTTAAAATCAATACAATAAAAATTATAATTAGTTTAAATAAAATAATAAGAATAATTATAGTGCACTGTTGTAAAAAAAATTATCAATTACAATAATACTATTAATTATAATAAAAATACCAATAATAATAATAGTAGCTTTTTAGAGACATCTTAATGTACTTATAATATTCAACAATTTTTTATGTCGATTTATGGAAGAAGTTTATTACATTTATTGAGCAAAAAAAACAGCGATAATTTCTAATAATTGGTAATAAGCCTTATTATAAAAAAATAGCCATAAGCTAAAACATAGGTTTTATAATAGAGCTAAACTTATCGAAAATTATTTATAATTTAATATTCGTTGTTTAAAAGTGAAATCAACGTAAATAAAAGAATCTTGAAAAATTGAAATTAATAAAACTAATTAATGAAAAATTAAATTTTGATAGAATTAGGATATATATATATATATATATATATATATATATATATATATTTTTTTTTTTTTAAATAATGACGTCACAAACTTAAGGGTAGATCCCTTATGTGCGCTCATCCACTCAGTGACGCATTGGATTTCATTAAAATTTGTGTCGTAGCTGAGTGTTATGTTCACTTCATGGTCGTTTGAGAACAAATATAGGTCTGACTTTATTTTCTCCCCGTTTTCTTTCAGGGTTTGCTTCATCTTTGGAAGTGGTGGGGATGTTGGTGAGAGTGGTGGTGATGGTGGTTTGACTGGGGTTTCGGGTTGGTATGGGGGTGGTGATTGGTTTGAGACATTTGTTTTCATAGAGTTTGAGTTCCAGTAGTTCCAGTAGAGATGATGTACTTTGTAGTTAGAAAAATTTTGTTGGATGTAGCATTTAAAAAACCGAATCAAATAATAACAATATATTTTAGAGACCTTTATGATTTCAAAGTTCCCAAACCCAATGTGCCACTACCAACCTAATTCTCATAACTTGATCTTCATCTGAAGCACCACTCCACCTCCAACAAAACTCCACCTCTTGCCTCACAAGCACCGAACCATCTCACTACACTTTTCCCACATTTCAAATAACCTTTTCATACAGACCAAACCCCACTCACTCACCATGTTTTACTCAAAGCACATTGAATTTAACCTAATTTCACCAATTTTCACTTATCAAAACTTCCTTCCAGCCTTTCCATACCCCCCCTCCTTCCCTTCTTCCACCCCCTCCAACCATTCTGGGCCCAACTCCTCTCCACCCTCGGAACGGCTGCACAGTATTGAGGTCAGAGTAGAACTTAGTGGTGCATTTGAGCATCATCATTTGACCTTCATTCACCACACTTTCTTTGGTTATGAGGGTGCTTGTGTCGTTTGAGATTTTCACCAAGTGAGCACTACAGGTTGGGTCTTCTAGAGATGTGCGGTTATTAGTGTTGTTGTAATGTCTATATTATTTATTTCAACAAAAATCAATTAAAGAGCTTAAATAAATTTTATTAAAAATCTTTCATTTTCAAACCACTCACAACTCACCCATCCAACCCACCAACCTCCATTTACACACCCACCACTCACCCCAATCCACCCACCACCCACCCCTCAATTCACCCACCAAGCACAATGACAATTGTAAATGGTTTTGCTGAGTAAGTGGTCTCCTCTTCATCCTGCTCCTCATATTCCAGACTGTACAAGCCTGCACTCTCAGCTTCGATCTGATTGTTTTTATTGTTTTTGTTATTTTTATTTATTTTTATTTTTATTATCATTGTTTTTGTTAGAATTATAATTTTTTACCGCCGCTTTTATTTTCATTGTTAATTTAAAATATTGATTTATTTTTTATTTCAGTTTTTTTTCCATAAAATATCTTTTCAATTCATTTCCGACATTATACGTTCATTTCCTTCTAATAAGCAAAAAAATAATTCTTATTCATATTGTTCTCACCGTCTTTATGATAAGAACGTAGTTGAACTTCTCCCTAAAAACAGTTATATTGGAGCGTGCATACGGTTTTTGAAGGCTTTGACAATAAAAAAAAATGAATAATCAAAAAAAATAACGATAATGATAATAATTAAAATTAGATTGACCTATAATGTTTTGAATAAAATAAAATAATGGCTAAAATAGATGATTAAAAAAAGTAAAATAGAAGAACCAGGGATTATATAAGCTCAACAACATTGGAACCCCAACCTCATCAATTTTACATTATTTTTCAAAACAGTGGCATCTCCCGTGAACTCATGGTGGCACATCACAACCATCTGCAGCGTCTCCCCTATCTTCCCGCCATAAATATCACTTGCGAACTCCAGAGGCTTTTTCCGGTTCACCATATTGTCTATCGACTGGCCTGTGATGGTGGGAGGAGAAGGGGTTTTTATGGAGTGGTGCGTTGGAGGCATGGGGGTAAAAAAGGTAAGATGCTGTGTTAGGGAAAGTGAGATAAGATGATTTTTGATATAAAAAAGAAAAGAAAGATGAGGATGGAAACAGGGTGAACTTAGTGCTAAAGTTGGTGAGATTGAAGGGAGGTGGTCTGCTTGGTATTGTGGATTAATGTTTTGTGGCGAAATGTCGACTGCCAGAGGTGCTTTTGTGATGGAGGGTTGTTTTATTTTATTTCAATAAATTAATAATATGAATAATTAAAGCCAAAAATAACTCACAATAAACACAATAAAAAAATAATAAAATAATAAAAAAAATATTGATAAAATTCGACATTTAAATTGTTTTCATTTGACGTCCGATACTAAAAATGAACTCACAATAAAGATTTTAATAGATATTATCTTTTTATAAATATGACCAATTGTATGATACTGAAATTATTCTCTATTTATATATATACTTTTACTCATATAATTTTACATTTATTTTTAAAATTTTTTGCTCAATTCATCTTTTAAATTCAAAATAAACATGAATGTATCAAAATAAACCCATAAAATGAGGCGTTTCTTTTGTTACCTTCTGTCCCTGAAGAAATGATCATGAGGATAAACGCGTTTTTGGTCGCAGTAATTTTAACCCAAACAACTTCATCCCACTCTTCCCCAAAAATCATCGTCACCAAGCCAAAAGGTGATTACGTCATACCGTGTTCTGTGCCCCACCCTGTTCAGACGCCACCTACAATTTTTGGTCCTCCAACCTCCAAGACATCTTTCCCTATACCAATCTACCAAAATACTACTCCAAAAGCTGATGTAACAGACCCAAACAATAATAATGATATTACTCTCCCCAACATCCTGCCGCCAATCACCAACAATCTCCCGCCGCCAAACACCATCAACATCCTACCACCAACCACAAACACCACCCCACCACCAACCATCAACAATCTCTCGCCACCAATCACCAACAACAGCTCGCCACCAACCACCCACAACATCTCTTCTAAGTTCTTTTGGACGTTTAAAGATATGCAGTTAACTGATGAAAACTGCGACCTTCTCAACATGAATCTGCCTTATAAGACTATAAAAACCCAAGATGGTTGCCTTCTTTCCATTATCCATATTGATCCTTTGATAGCTGGTGTCTATAAGCATGATGGGTGTGGGTCGTATCTGGTGGTCGTCGTTGACGGTGGGTGGTTGATGGGGTGGTGTGATGGTGTGGATGGATAGGATGGTGTGGGTGAGTGAGGTGGTGTAAGTGAGGGGAAGGGTGTGGGTATGTGCAGTTGGTGATGTGGGTGGCGTGGTTGGTGAATGTGTGGGTGTGGGGTGTAGCTGAGGTTAATGGTTGGTAGTGTTGTGTGGGTAGTGTGGGTTGCAGAGTGTAATGTAGAAAAACTTGAGTTGTGATGCGAATTGTGGTGGAGGTGAGTTGAGATGTGAAGAGTAGTATTGATGTGTTGTGGTGTGGATGTGAATGTGTGTTGAGCTTCACTGTTTTATCTTGTCCGCCGTTATACCATCATTATCCAATGAATATTTAATTTTAATCAACATTAGCTTAAATTTTTCCGCAGAATCTAACAAAAAGTGCTTGAGTTCTTTAACGACATTTGAGGAACAAAACGAAGTCTTGGCAAAGTTCTCTAAGAAGAATATAGTGATGGGGATGAAGTTGAATTCCTCAGATTTGTCTGATGTTGGTTATTATTGTTTTTATTATTTTTCGTTTTTTTTTTTAATTTTAATTGTTAATTTCCATTCTTTTCATTATTTTTTTCGAATTGTTCATTTTTATTTTATTTTTATTAATTCCAGCTTTTTATTATTATTTTTTGTTATACTTCATCATCGTTTTCATCTTCCTCATAAAAATACCATAAACTAACAACCACACAGGATTATGAGGTTTTCAAACTTGAATGCTCAATCAACTTTTACCCATTCTACGCTTACATCACTGATTTAATCTACATCCACTTTTCACCATCACCCGACTTCCGCTCCGACATTACGGCACAGAAAAACACTGTTTCCGTTTCCGGGTATTACGTACACCATTTGAATTTCAGCTTACCTGTTTTCCAATGTAATTTTTTGCTGAAGCACGACACGAGTCTTTTTTCAATCCCCTTTGAGCAGTGTCAAATGGACCTAATTAACTGTGATTATTTTTATTATTTATTTTTTTATTTTTTTTTGTTTTTAGTTCTATTTTTCCTAAATTTTAATTTGTATATTTATTTATTTATTTATAAAAAAATGTTTGTCCCAATTATATTTATTCTTTTTTAATTTCTCATTATATATTTTACTTTTTCGGATTCTATCATTTTTTTATCCATTACTATTTATTATTATAATTTTTGCATTCTTAGGATTTATTTTTTCATTATTTTCTCTTTCTTGTTTTTCATTTTGTTACCCCATTGTTCAGTTATAAACGTATCAACTTGAGTTTTTTTTTCACTAGGCTTATTAAGTCGTGAATTTTTCTATTGTTCAATGTCCTTCTCAAAATGATATTCCATTAACTAATTTCTATCATGGGTTTAAAAAATTGGTTGAAATCCGATTTTACTGTTAACACAGCAGTCGTTGAAAAGGAGCAGGATACAGGTGAAAGTTGTAAATATTTAAAAGTTAATTAAGTTTAATTATTAATTGATTATATTTAAGTTTATTATAATTATTTTCAATTAATTCAGCTCATTTAGTTCTATGTTATTTCTATAATTTTTTTGTTAGATTAAATCAAAAATATTTTTTATTTCCTTTCTATAATTTTGTTTTTTTTTGTTATTACTATTTATAGTTTATTCAGTTTTTCAAAATTTGAAATATTTTTTTGTAAAAATAACCAATTAAATATATTTATCAATTAATTTTTTTATTGAATTATTTTTTAATTCAGAGATTGAGGTCATAACAACAAGCGGGCCAGAAAACAGTAGATAATATCTTTAAAAAAAATACATATAAATTAATAATTTAAAAAAGATAAAATGTTGAAATAACGAAAATAAATTAAACCAATAAAATTATTAATAAACAAAAATTGTGAAAACACTGGAAAATTATCAAAAAAGGTTAAATAATATAAAGAGCAATAATAAAAAAAAAGGGAAAACAATAAAAATAATTATAATAGTAATTAAAACATTGATGATGATAATAATAATAAAATAATTTTAAAAAATTATAAATATATTTCAACAGCTGCGGCTCTAGTACTAATGGCAATATCGTTATTTTTGTTGCTGGTTGTTGTTGGTGTTATTGTTCTCAAATTCTTCGTCAATAGAAGGTAATGATGATGATGATGATGATGATGATGATGATGATGATGATGATGATGATGATGATGATGATGATGATGATGATGATGGTGGTTGATTTGATCAGGCTGGACATTTAAAAGTTAAATATCATTATTTTCTCAATTTATATAACGTCGAGTTTTCAAGCACAAAAATAAATATTATATAAGTCAACAATTTCTTTCTTTTAAATGAATAAATAAATTTTTTCCTATTTTATCCAAAAACATAACACCACACAGGTTAAAGAAAATGAAAAAAATGAAGAAAGAGAAAGACAAAGAGACAAAGACAGATAAAACAAAAACAGTAAATAAAACCCCCAACAAATGAAATTTAATTGAAACCAGTTTGCATGTTGATATAATTGAAATCAATGAATCAAAAACATTGATAATGATAATAACTCAAAAATTTAAAAGATTATTAAGTGAGCGATAATAAAGTTAATATTAATCATAAAAATAATAATAGTTAGAGTAGTTGGTGGTGATAATAATAATAAAAATTATAATAATTATAAAAAAGAGTAGATGATGAAGTACAATAGCCTGAATTTAAAAGTAAGGACAACAAACACAGCTTACATTATCAAGTGAACACTTGATAATGTAAACTAGCCTTACGAAAAGCTTCGTGTCATTTGATAAATACTTTGTGTTTGTTGTCCTTACTTAGAGTAGGTAATATTGAACGATAAATGGTTATATAAAAACATAATCTTAAAAAATTAAATTATTTGAAGTAATTATTGAAAATAATTTCTTAATACATAATTATCAAAGTTTCGATTTTTCATAAAAGCTTTTTTTTGTACAAATAAATGTAATTCCAAGTTCCTATCATAATCATCAAATTAAATCTGTCAACTGTTTTCCTTCCAAACCGCTTCACATTTTTTTTCCAAATTTTCTTCTCAAATCTATTCTTCGCCATTTCAATTCTTACCTCAAACCACTTTTGTCATCAGAACTTTTTATCTTTTACCAATCTGACCACCATCAGTACCTCATCAATATATCTATTACCACCATCTTCACCATCATCATTATCATCGCCATCAACACCACCATCATCATCATCATCACCATCAACACCACCCTCATCATCATCATCACCATCAACACCACCATCATCATCATCACCATCAACACCACCCTCATCATCATCATCACCATCAACACCACCATCATCATCATTATCATCATCATCTCCCCTAATATCATCATCATCATCATCATAACCCTATCATCTTCTTCATCCTCCTCTTAATCTCCACCATTGCCAATTGCTTCTCCAGCTGAGGACTGGGAAGACCACCTCTGTTCTCTGCAAGCCTTCTGAGGAAAATTATAGTCCATAATCAGATTAGTATTTTATGGGTGTGATACAAATAAGAAGTGAAACATTAGGTCAGTTTTCTTTGTGATGTGACAGAATATAGTGGGTCGGTTATTAAACCAGTTTTTTGGAAATGTGAAATTAAAACACAAGTTGGCTGTTAGATCGCTCTTTTTTGATTGTAGAGTTGATGGGTTCCATCTAGCACTATTTGTGGTGGCTGAGGGTTGACTTAAATACTGGCTACTAATAATAACCATATTATAACTATTTGCAAAAAATATTTACATAAAAGAAACAAAAATCTCAACAAACCTATCAAATTCTCTTTTTTTAAACACGTTATCAATTATAATTGTCATCAAATTAATATCAAACTTTGGCAAAAACACAATACCACAAAACCTCTTCACACCCTTAAGCCCCACTTCTACCATCCTCAAAGACACCTCTTAACACCAGCACCCACCTTGACAAATAAGCCAGCCCATCTCTAGGGTTGGAGTAGTGGAGGAGTTTTGATACAGGGTGGCCAAGGGCGCCTAAAGAGGTGAGAGAGTTTGTGTGATGATTAAATGGAGGATTATTTAGGAGTAGTCAGAGAAGAGATGACTGGGTTTTTTTTTAGTTTTTATTGTTTTCCACTGTTTTTTTGTTTTTTTTTGAAAAGTAAATAGTTTTATTGAAAAGCAGAAGACAAATTCTGATGTCATCTTATTGTTTTTATTGTCCAAATAATTTTTTTTATTTTTTAAATTATTATTATTACAATCATTATTATTTTTATTTTTTTATATTATTTTTGTCACCACCTAGAGTATAAGAAATGAAATCTCTGGTGCCGTAAAGCTGAGCAAAAGAAACACTACTATCAGCACCACTCAAGCCTCTCTTCTCTAATCTGATTGTTTGAGAGTATTTCTGAATAAAGTCATCAGGAAAATGAAATAATAATTAATATAAATTGTATTATAAATAAAAAAACAAAAGTTTTACAAGATAATGAAGTGTTAATGTTTTCAGTATTTTGAGGTATAAATAATATTATCATTTTAATTATTATTTTTTCAATTATTTATTTTTATTATTTTTATTATAATAATATTTTACTTTTCCACAACATCTTGAACGCTGTCTTGGTTGTGTGTAGCAAATAAGACTTTCATCCTCTTTTGACCTACTTTCTCCATCTGATCTATAATAAGATCAGTGACCCGGTTGTACATACTCGTCGTTGATTGGTAGTTGTCATTAATTGGGTCAGGTTTGCCTGACTTTTTAGCCAATCGTCTTTCCTGGTGATGGTATTTGAGCTGAAGCTATGATTAGTTTTGTTATGGGATCGGCCATGGTTAAGACCAATCGATTCAAGCATGAAAGATTATTTAAAAAATAACTTTGGATTATAAATATAAAAATAATTAATATTATTATTTTACCAAAAAAAAATATTCATAATAGTATTTTTTTTCTTATTAAAACATCAAAAATGCTGATGATTTGTATTAATTTTGTGATCATCATCATCCCCACCTCATCAATGTAGGCTCCTCTGACTATTTTGCCGCCAAAACAGAACCCTTCTTCCTCCGCTATCTTCATGTGTTGTGATACTACGTAGGCTGTTCTCTTGAGGAGAAAAAAAAAGCAAAATGGAGGTTGAGAAAAAGGATGAAAAAGGCATTGATGATGTAGATGAGGAAGTGAACACTATAAGTTTAGAGAAGAAGAAGGAAGAAAAACGATGAAGAGGATGATTTTTATGAGAAAAACGAGAATGGTACTCACTTTAAGATAGCATTGATAAGTGTTGAGAATTACGGGGTGTTTCTGTGGAAGTGAAAAAAAATTTAAATCATCGAGAATATTATAAATGTGGCAAAAACCATTCAAAGTCTTTGATAACAATAAAAAGTTACAATCTTCGATAACCTTGTTGAACTTCCGCATCAGATCCATGGTAATGCTATCCAAAGCTTTCTGTAAGTACGTCTGTTCTGCATCTATGGCCATCACTACTTTGTGGTTCGATGCTTCCTGGTGGACGATGGATGGATGGGTGGGTTAGTAGATAGATGGATCGGATAAGGGATAAGTGGATGAATGAATGAATGGAGGAGATGTTGAATTGAAGAATTAGTAGATAATAAATGAATGGATGGATAGATGGATGGATGAAAAGTTGGGAAAAATTGATAAATGAATGGGTAGATTGGTAGATGAATAGACAGATTGATAAATGAATGGACAGATTAGTAGATGGATAAGCAGATTGGTAAATGGATGGATTGACGATGAAGTAAATGATTAGATTTTCAAAAGTAAATAGATAGATTGGTCAAATAGACATAATTAGATCCATGACTACACACACAAACGCACACAACAAAGCATTTGCAGGTTCTCTCTCAAGGCATCCAACTGTATCTTATCTTCTCCACTCCAGTCATCAGTATTGTTAAGGTGGGTGTGAAGATTCAGCTGGAAATCTATGTTGTTTAAGTGGCCCTCTAGCGAACTAAGGGTTGTGATTTTTGTTTTTAATTATATTTAATTTGTGTTTTTTTTGTGTTTTATGTTTGTGTAGGTTTTAATTCATTTTATCTAATTTATTTTGAGTTAACTTTGAAAGAAAATGGTTCAAGTAAATTGAACCTATGCTTTTGGACAGCGATTTTTCCGATGATTTTAGTTTGTTCGCTAGATAGCAGACTTTTAAATAACTCACTCTGTTTCTCTATCAAATGATTCAATTTTTTCTGAAAAAAAAATTTAATTAGTTTAAAAAATATATAATCATTTTTTTTTAATTCATTTAATTCAGGATTAATTTCTAATTTTTATCATTTTTTGAATAATTGAAATCCAAAACCTTAGCTATACATTTGAATAAGAAATAATAATAAGAATAATAACATTCACCAATAAAAGAGGGTTGACAAAAAAAGTAATTTTCGTCGTCACCATGGGAGTTTTGTCTGTGAATTCTGTAGTTTGGTGGATTATTTATGTGTGAAATTCACTTCAAAATGTTGTCTTGCAACAGCTTGCTAATAACTGCTTTCAAATCGGTTTTTGAATGTTTGAATTAGAAAATCATTTGTTCACATTGAGAATCCATGTGCTGAAGAGCTCATCAATCGAATTTTCATTTAATTTATTTTTCTGTAAGAGTGCGTGAACCTATGTTACAATGCAAATTAGCGTTTGAGTTAAGACTACTTTCCTGTTACAACCTGCATAACAGTAGGCTTTGTTAGCAAACTGGTATCCTGGTATCGTTGTCATTTGGCTTGGGGATGATCTTTTTTTTATTAACAACAGCAAGACAAACTGCCCAAGTGTGGGAAGGACAGATCTTGAATTCGATAATTTCAAGTTGAACGTTAGCTCAGGCTGGTGGCTTTTTATGAAATCAGTAACTTAATTTAACCAAAAAAAACAATTCTCGATAGTGGTTGCAGAGTTAGCGACTAAATATCTCAGTTCCTTGAGACAGAAGTATAACCTCATGTGGACCAAGAAGAAAAATAGTTTTTTATATTCATTTATCGATTTATTTAAACTTGACAGATCATTGAATTGTCTATTAGCCATTCATTTTTTTAACTATTCTTTTATTCATTTATCTTTCTGACTACCCAGTCATCCATCAATTCACCCACTCATCTACCCACCCACCCACCATCAACCCACCCCCCTACCATCAACTCACCCACCCACCATCAACCCACCCACCTACCATCAACCCACCCACCTACCATCAACTCACCCACCTACCATCAACCCACCCACCCACCATAACACTTATGGGCAACCTTGATACTCTTCTTC
This sequence comes from Pterobdella sp. o SKG-2022, assembly GCA_964035795.1. NCBI lineage: Eukaryota > Metazoa > Annelida > Clitellata > Hirudinida > Piscicolidae > Pterobdella > Pterobdella occidentalis. The sequence goes on along the minus strand of OZ038325.1, from coordinate 2,404,820 downwards.
ACCTCATCCAAGTTTGTCTTCATCCATGTTTCAAGGGCATCCCTTGTACGGTTGGATATCCATTAATTGTTTATTCATTTTGTTTATTGATTTTTTTCATGGCTATTTAACTTTTCATCATTTTTTTACTTTCTTCCTGGTTCATGTCTGTTTTTTATATATGCGTTTCTACTTTTTACTATTCCTATCTGTATGCTTAATTACCTTTGTAAAAATTTTTTTATATAGTTATCTGTTCTTATAGCTTTATCTGTTTTTTATAGGAATATTTATTCTTGATTTGTTTATCTATTTTTCTATATTTTTATCTATTTCAATCATTTTTTCCCTTTCTTTATTCTCAATGAATGATTCAGCAAAATAATTATTCCATTTATTTCTTTTTTTTTATTTCTAATAACTTCAAAATTTGAATTTTTATGTAATATATTTTTTTGTCAAAAATATCTTTAAAAATTCTTTTGGGATATAATTTTTTATATTTTAAATTGTTTTCAGTTATTCAGTTTGACATTTATTTCCTTCTAAAATGCAGCGCTATTTTCTATTACGTTTTTTTAGCTCAGTTTAGCCAACCAATCGTAATGTCTAAAACATATTGAAGTTTGCTAAGTTGTAAGTGAATTTATAATCTTTAATCTCAATCTCAATCAAACTACGTTATAAATCTAAATCTTAACTATTCTATTGATCTAGTTACGATGATTTAATGAGGGTTAACCTAGCTTCATCAGCCAATCGGTAATTTTTTTAAATCATTCAAGGCTTTTACACTGTTTCTTTCATACACCTACACATCCACCCACACATTTCTCCAAAAACCAACCCCACATTCACCCACACATTCTTCCACACAACCATGCACTTACCCTCCCCACACATCCACCCACACAATTCTTTTTTATTCCCCTAATTTTTTTATCTATATTTTATCTATCTACCAGCCCATTCTTCCAACCGCCATTATACCCCTTTTCTATTTTACATTCCAAAACCTCCTCATTCACCCATATTTTCACTCATTCATCCACCCATCTATTGATCCTACTATCCACTCATCCTTTTTTTTTTATTCGTCCACTCACTCACACATCCAACTATCCACCTATCCTTGCCCTTTCTTACACACAGGAAACCTATCCACCACTTTCTTCTTCTCCCCTCTTTTTTCTCTAAAACACACCTACCCCACCTTTGTGACGTCACATCTCCATGAAGTTCAGAAGCTGTGTAAGTCATCATTGGTGTGATGTTTCTTCTGATAAGTGCCTTCGCCTGTGTGCAAAAGTTGTGAGAGAGGTAGCTACACGTATCGCAAATGAGCAGAACCAGAAAAAGGACGAAGATCAAAAGGAGCAAACATAAATTTAACCAAAACATTGTTACCAAAACACACACACACAAACACACTTTTTCTATGATAGCACCAGGGTCATTGCGAACCATGAACTGCCTGAATATCGACACATCCACCATCTTCTCGAACAACTTCTCTCCCAGGAGCTTTCTTGTCCACTTTATTAACTAGGTAATTAATAACAAAAATAAAAAAAATAGTAATAATAATAATAATAACTATTAATAAAAACCTTAGTTTGGTTATTAACGATGACGTCATAGGAGCACAACTTGAATATGCCCCATGTTCGTAGCAGGTCTGCCGTCTGCTTGTCTTGTTGTTATTTTTATTGATTTTATTTTTATTATTGATATTTTTATGTTTGTGTTATTGATAGATTATTATTATTATTATTGATAGGTTATTATTATTATTATTATATATAATATTACCATCATTTTTCGTATGCTATTATTTTTAAAGCAGTTTTTTTTTCTGAAAAAATATATTATTTTTTGTTCTATGCTGCTCAAAATGACGTCAGTGATGAGAATAAAGCTAATTTTTATTATTATTAAAGAAAAAACCCTTGAATCAAGTTACCTGCATATATAACTTCGGTGTTCCGGAAGTCGATTTTTGATCTTTGGTTTCCAAAAGTAGGCACGCAATCATTTATTGGACGTTCACTTTTTAAAAAATTGAAATCGTATTTGCGTTTTCTTGCTACAAAACAACAACGAATCATTTTTAGAAATTTTTGAGAACTGTGTTCATTTATATAGGGTACAACTTTATGTCCAAAGTGCCCATAAATTGATATTTAATTTCAATAATTTTAAACTTTTTTAGTTTCTTTTTGATCAATAAATCGGTGACGTCAATAAAAAAACTATTAAAATTGTTATAAAAAAATGTTTATCAATTATCAAAAATGCATGTTTGAATCTATTAATAGTCAAAACAAAAATAAAAACATCAAAACGTATTATTATTTTTATTTTTCACACAACCGTGGTACCAAATACACATACACTGGTAAACACAAGTCCATGAAAAAAGGTAAATAAAACGTTTAAACACATAAATGTTTCTAAAAGTTTCAAAAATAACTAAATGGAAAATTCACTGGAAAAATTTGCGCTAGATAAAGTTAAAAGTTGAATTAAAAACGGGAGCCACAGAGCAAAAAAAAACATAACTTAATTCCAAATAAATGCCTAAAACTTCAAAAATATGTCAATAATAACGATGGTGAGACGAAAAAAGCGGGATTCGAACTCAGGTTGTGAAGTTGACAGCTAAACGTTCTACCGCTAAGCCACGACTATCAGCTGACCCTTACCCTCAAGAAAAATGATGGAAACACAGAAACAACCTAAATTTTATGAGATTTTGTGTGTACATATAGTAAAGTTTGACAAAACTCATTGTCAAATTATTCGCCAAGTATTTAAAATATACTTTTAATTTTATCGTTTTATTTAATTTTTTAAAATATTGGTATTATTTTTATTCTTCTTAGTTTTGAAATTTTAAGTTCATTGTAGTTCTTAGTTGATCTTTATTCACAAGCCAGCTTTGTGTCAAAACTGCTTAGAGCTATGCCAAAAGCCTGTGTGGGTTGATAGATAGATAGATAGATAGATAGATAGATAGATAGAGAGATAGATAGATAAATGGATAGATAGATAAATAAATAGATACTTGGAGGGGACAAAGGGGGTAGGAAAAATCCATAGTGAAACACTCATCTGAAATCCTCCCAAACTGCATCACTATGTAGTCAGCTGTCACGTAGTATGTGTGAAGAATGTGATTTCACGTTTATGCATGTGTTAATACGAACCTGAAAACGTTTCTATATACACAAACGCAACCAAAAGTAATTACAAACAGCTTAATTAATATTCATAAGGCATATTAATAATCATTAAATGCCATTAATATTCTTACTGTCACTGTGGTGTACAATTTGAAAGTTCTTGACTGAAGCTTGAGTCACTCTACCGTGGAAGTTCAACATGTATGACTGTGATTCTGTTGTGATTGGTACATATTTATAGTCTATTTATAGAAGGGGGTTGTGATTGGTTTATGCTTGTAGGTTATCTTATCATTATGATAAATGAAAATCATGGTGGTCACCCGTGGAATTTTTTAATATTTAGACATTTTTATTTTCTTGTTATTTTTCCTTCAATTTCCATCACTATATCCGTCAAAACACCCAAACAACCACCCATCACTCAACCAGCCATCTACTCAACCGTCTATCCACCATCCATCCATTCTCTAACCAATCCATCCATTCATTAATTCATCCATCCATCCATCCTTTAATCTATTCACCCATCCATCTATCCACTTTTCACCAACCTTCACTCCAGACAGGGGATTTGTTATGCAATTCCAACAGGCCATTCATTCTCTTCTGCTTCACTCTTTCCAGTAAGGAATCTTCAAGCTTATATTATATTATTATTTTTTTATCCGTTATTTTTCCTTATTTTTTCGTTTCATCTATGTTCTTATTATTATTTATTTTATTTGTTTGAATATTTAATTTTTTTTAGCTAATATCTTTTATTTTCATTCAAAAAAAACAGAAAAAAATCTTATACTAATAAAAAAACAACCAAAAGCACAATCAAAAGCACTAACAATAGCAGGAGCCACATCTACCCTGTTATGCTGCATGTCCATGCCAGGCACTATCACCGTCATCTTTCGGGGTCCTTTGAAGCCCAATACGTTGGTGTCCTGTAGTGGAGGTTGGTATGTGGGTAGTGTGGAATAGTTGTGGTGTTGTGCTGGTGAAGGGGTGTGTCTGGTGCAAGTGGGAGAAGGTGGGAGAAGAATTTTCGGAGAGTGGTATGGGGGGTGAGATGTGAGTGGTTGAGGGAAGAGTAATAGGGTTGTGTTTGTAAAAACTGGAGAAATAAGAAACTGGTTATTAAATAAAAAATTATAGCACTTGGAAAGAATATTCAATGCTAAAACTCAAGTAGCCATGCATAAACTTGAACAGACCAAAAATAATACAAGCACATCAAAACAAAACCCCAAACAAACATACATAAATAACAGCAGCTAGCTCCTTCCTCTCATCGCTGCCATTGTCATACACTGTGAACTGTGTTCCCAAAAGGTTTGATCTGTGTGTGAGGATTCAAATAGTGTGAAGGTGAGTCTAAAAAATTATTAACTCTCAAAATAATCTATCAAAATCATTTTGTATTTACTTTTTGTTATTAGTAATCTTTTTGGTTTTTAATTCAAAGACTCAATATTCTCCAATTTTTGGTAACGCTCAGGCAATTCGCTGTGCGATGTCTTCTTAGTTTGTCATATACTTGTGTTTCGTTCTAACTTGCTTTTTTTTTTATTTTATAACTACATATATATATTTATTTATTTATTATACTTTTTTTTACATTATTTTCGTTAATTAGTTTCGTTCCTGATTTAGTTTGTAATTTCCTATTCTCATATAACTTCATGTTCTCTCTTTTTTTTAGATTCAATTTTGTCACTATTTTAAAAAATAAATACATGTGTTACCTTTAAAAAAAAAAAAATATTTTTCAAGGTAAATTTATTCCAAAAAATTCAAAAAATATATCTTGAAAACCCCCGCATTTTAGAGTTTGGAACGGAAACTTATCGTTCAAAAATACACACACGATGTATCTACCATCATTTAGTGATAAAAATTCCCACGGAAAAAGTAGAACAGAAAACAGGTCAAATCCACAAAGCTATGCAAATAGCTCTCAAATAGGCTTTATTTTTATCAGTAACCCACCTCACTTTACCGACGAAAGCTGCACTATTTCTTGATAAATCTGTTGCATCGATCGACATGAGGTAGTTGGAAGTTGTTGACTTCTTCCTTTTCCTGCCTGATAACAAGAACACCTGTTGTGGAGAGAAGTTGAGAGGTCAAGGTGGTGGAAGGTTTTTGGGGGGCAAATGGTTTGGAGTGTTGGGTGTCTGTGGAAATAGTATTCATGTTTCCAGCTTTTTTTTACTCATCTATCTATTCATTTAACTATTTATCTATCCATCAATTCATTCATCTATTTATCACTCATTTTATTTTTATCTATTCACCCATCCATCCTCTTCTTCCATTTATCTCACCCTGGTTCCATCCTTCTTCTCCATGTGCAGAAAGTAGGTGGGGTACCATCCTTTGTCTATCCCCCTCTTGTCTCTGCTTATCTTGCACCTGATTGGTCGAAGGGGAAAAGAAAGGAGTTTAAAGTTTAAAAGTTAAGCTATGATTAAGTCACAAATCAATCTTATGGAAAAAAAAGTTGTATCTAAATAACGTTGTTATTAATATAAATGAATTAAACTACAAATTTTCACTCCCCAATAAAATTCAAGGACTTTTAAGGCTGGTCTTCTATCGCTATTATATATGTAACAACATCATCATCAGCGCTATTAATTAACACTTTAGTTTGTCTCCAACTAAGCGCTAATGAAAAACCAATTGGCATCTATCTAGGTAAGTCGACCATCAGTCGCCTCATTTGGTATAACTTGAATTGATAAAAACATCGTAAGAAGCAAAGATTTACTTGATTGTTTTATTGATGGAAACCGGTTTAAATACATAATCTAAGAGATTGCTAGCATCTTCATCTTTTTCCTCCTCCTCCTCCTCCTCCTCCTCCTCCTCCTCCTCCTCCTCCTTCTTATCGTTGTTGTCCTTGTTTTCTTTCTCTAGAGAATCGTGGACTTTGTCTTTTCTGGGTTTTTCTTCAGACTAATTTGGGAAGTTTTTTGTTACAAGGTTTCTATTTTATGTTTTTTCTAACTTTTTATCTAAGATTCATTTTTTTCCTTTTCAGATTATTTTTTGTTGAATTTCAAGAATATATATTTATGGCTATAAATAGAAACAAAAATATATGGTAAACTTAGATCAACATCTTTTTTATGAATAATAGTTGAATATGTTTATACCTTATCTTTTTTTCTCCGGGCAGGTTTCTCATCTTTGCTTTTTTCTTCTTCGTCTACATCACCACCTTTGTCTCTGTCTTTCTTTTTTTCCTTGTGTTCTCTTTTCTTTTTTTCACTTTTTTTCAATTCATCACTTTCACTATCCTCTTTGTTAATATTTCCATTTTCTTTTTCTTCGTTTTTTTCTTCTTCTTTTTTTCTCTGTTCTTCTAGTTTTCTCTGTCGTTCTTTTTTTTCTCGTCTTCTTTCTTCCTTCCTTTTCCTCCTCTCCACTTCTTCATCATCAACATCATCATTTTTTTCATCATCAACCTCATCATTTGCTTCATCCTTCTTTGTCTTCACAGCTACAGATTGCTTTCGGAAAGCAGAATTGTCTGAAAAAAATAATTTTTATAACGAATAATATCATAATGAAAATGGGATTAGTACGTAAGTTATAATAGGTTGACAATCAGTCGTTCTATTATGCCTTTAAGCAAGCAGAGGCGTAAAGTAAAAAAGAATGTTGAGCTCAGTCAAATTCATGCAATTAAATATAATGATGTTATGGTGAATCTATTTATTGCATCCAATTAATGCAAAAATGCTTGAAAATCAAAAGAAAAATTTGATGAGCTGAATAAGGACAGAAATAATTCAAAAAGTTGAATAAACCTAGAAATAACTTTTGAGCAATAAAATTTGAAGATTTAAATATATTTTACCTGCAAGTATTTCCGGAATGTCATCGTCATCATCACCATCGTTATTTTTTGATTTATTTTTTGGTTTTGTCTTTTTAAACTCATCTTCATCTTCTTCTTGGTTGTATGGACCGAGGTAAGCTGCGGTAATTGATTGTTGTTGTTAATAAGAATAAAATCAAAAATATGAGAAAATTCAAAATGGTAATAATATAGAAAATAATAATGCAAAAGGAGAAAAAATAAAAAATATAAAAACTAAAAATTTTAATAATAAATAAGAAAAAAATTTATGAGAATAATAACAGTAAGGGGAGTCGTTAGGGTCAGTGACCAAGGGGCGCAAATGGTCATCCCCTGACCTGAGTAGGAGGGCGTGTGACCTTTTCTGCTCTTGGCGTCTTTTTAGAAGTTCCTTCTGTGTTTGCGTGTTTTTTTTTTGGTTTTTTTTTTATTTTAATGCGTTTTTGTTTGCTTATTTTTTGTTTTTTGTTTGATTTTTGTTTGTTGTTTTTAGTTGTGTAAATCGTTCTTTCTTTCTTTTTATTTATCGGTTTATATCTTTATGGGAATATTATACTCTTTTATTCTATTTTTAATGCAGATGTTTGTGATTGGAAGTTCACGCTTTCTATAAAGAAAAGTGTTTTTCCTTGACCAATAAGCTAAAAGAAAACTTGGACAAGCTTTTATAATTTCCTATATTTCTCGCTAAGAAATCTTTGTTTTGGTTTAACATTTTTTTGCTATTTCCCAAGATTTTTTCAAAATGAATGTTATTATTTAAATTCTTTTTTAGCAGAGGAAATAGCAAATAAAAAAATCTTGTCTTAAGCTGCTTCAATCCTATTGGTGAATGGAAAAAACACTTTCTTCTTTCTAGAAAGCGTAAAGTGCTTGTGATGTGCATGAGCTAGAAGTTGTCAGTAAGATTTTTGGCTGCAGAGAAAACAGATAGGGATGTGACTGTAAAAGCATAAATAATCATTTAATTCTTACGTGCTTTTCCATTCGTGCATTGTAAACTGAAGTTTTATTATCACTCTGTTTCTCTTCGTTTTCCACGCTATTTAATGTAAATTAATGTAATTTTAAAAATGAAATAAATTAAATTAAATATATTGAAATATACTCAGTTTATTCGAATTTGATAAATATGAGGAAATATAGTCGATTTAGTTAAAATAAATAAATATAATTAAGTAAGATAAGTTTAATAAAATATATAGGTTTGATAGAATGTTAATATTAATAAAATAATTACGACAAAATAAAAGTAATTTTATATAAAAAGCATGTTATAAATTAAATAGATCCTTTAAAATTGATGAAGTTCAGTAAAGAGATTTCATAAGCAAATATTTTTTTTGATATATCATTACAAAAAATTTTATCAATAAGAAATGCAAAAAACATCCAACCATCCGAGTGGCACATCTCCCCAAGCGATCTGACTCATTTTATCGAGTTTTGAAACTTTTTATAGTAATAAATTCAATCTAAAAATGAGTTTGATTCAGGTTAAATTTATTTAAATAGGTTTAGAATTTTAATCATTATAATATTCGTCAAAACTTCGCAAATTCCAACTATACTTGTATTGTTTTTCTATTTAATTCATTAGTGCCTAGCAACACGCAATTGATCTTTATGAAATTTTTTTTTTGAATTTCGTTTCAAAATTAGTTTTTTATTTTTATCTATTCAATTATTTTATTTCAGTTTTATTTTTTTTGTTGGAAAAGAAATATTTTTCGCGATATTTAATGACTAGATTGCGTTGACAACTTAACTTCCGTCGCCAAATTTTTCAAAAAATCCATTCAAAAAAACTATTATTAGACAAGTATAGAATGAAATTTTCAAAGAAAAAACAATTTTTATGTGTTCTATTATTTTCAATATTATTTATATTTATTTTAGTTGTTTTAACTTATGTTTTGTTTAACTATAATCTAAATAAATTAATCAGAAAAGGTGTAAATCACAAAGAATTTCTTATTAATTATAAAAAGCAGATGTCTTTATTTTTGAATAAAACATATTTGAAGATTCAAAATTTGAAAAAAAATGTATTAGAAAAAATTAATGAAATAAAAATAAAATTTTTAGAGAAAAGGTTTTATGCATATATAGACTTTTTGTGTGGTCGAGTTGAAAAATCGAAAATTGTTTATTTCCCACCAAAACGACTGCTGTATTGTAATGCTTTGCCTCAATCATTAGGTTGAAATACTCATAAAAATTATCTAAAAAATCAAAAAAAAATTCTTTCCAATAGTTGGCCGTTTGGACAAGGAAATTGAACGACTGAAAAATAAAAGTGAAGATGAACTATTTGACTATCTCAAAAATAGAAATATCCAACAAGGAGGGTGGTGGAAACCGAAAAGATGTGCAAGCAGACACAAAGTAGCCATTATAGTTCCATATCAGAAAAGGAAAAGGCATTTAAGTCTTCTGCTGGCTCATCTGCATCCTATTTTTTCTAGACAACTCTTGCATTACCAAATCTTTGTCATAGAACAAGTAAACTTTATTATCCATTTTGTTTTAACTTAAAACATTCTGTGAAATTTCAGGTTTAACTATAACTTAGAACAAAATAACTGCAGAAATAGAATATTTGTTGATTGAATTTTAAATAAAACATCAGCAAGGTGAAGAACTGTTCAACAAGGCTCGTCTGATGAATGTAGGATTCATGGCAACCTTCAACATCTCCATCCTCTTTCCTTCTCAGTTCTCCACAACAAACAATACAATAAATCACCTTCATAAACTCTTAATAAACCAAAAAATCACTGCAAACCAACAAACATGTTCACAAACCTTTTTCACAAACAGTACTTTCACCAACAATTCAACACCACTAAACAACCCTTCCAACCAAAACACTTCAACTAACAACTCCACCCACAACACAACTACCAACACCACCGATAACACTCCTCCCACCACCTTCGACACCACACCACATTCCTTTATTCCTTTTGACTGTTACATCTTCCATGATGTTGACCTGCTGTTGGAAGATGATCGTAACCTGTACTCTTGCCCTCCACAACCTAGACATCTCTCTGTGGCTGTCGATCAACTGCATTATAAGTTTTTATACATTTTATTGTTTTTTATTGTAATTGTTTATGTAAAAATCCTTTGTGTTCATCTGCCTCTTTTTATTCTGGTTACTTTTTGGTAATAATGAATTTTTTTTTTAATTTTATATTTTTGTTTTTTTAATGAAACCACACTAACTTTTACTAATCCACCACTCTACCCATAATCCTAGAACCCCTTTTTACCACCACATTCTTCTAACACAACCAACATCCACCACTCCACCTACATCAGACTTTCCTACCCAGAGCTGGTAGGTGGAGTGTTAGCCATGCGTAGAGAGCATTTTGAAAGGGTCAATGGGTATTCTAATATGTATTGGGGATGGGGTGGTGAAGATGATGATATGGCTTATAGGTTAGGTTTGTTCATGGTGAGATTTAATTTCTTTGTTTTTTTTAATTTATGAATATTTAAGTACATAACTAAATTGGTCATCTGGATCTTTAATTATCTAGTTATTAAAACCTAAGCCATTTCCACACATACATAATATAATATTCAAATTCCATTATAGTCTTATTTAAGCAAGTGAGCTTCAAGCTCACATCCACATAAACACACAGGATATCTTTCTCCAACATGAGGATAATAAGACCACCAATCTCCATTGCTCGTTACACCATGCTCAACCATTCCAAGACACCTGCATTAAACTATTTGCACAGGTTTTTGGGGCTCAAAGTGTGCACTCAATCACATCCATACAAACATCTACGCACTGACAAACTTAACTAGATTTGATTTAATGTAATCCATCTATAAATATCCACACATACACGCGCGTACAGAAACATACACACATACACCCAGAGAAACACACACAAACACCCAGAGTGAAGCTCTTACAAGGGAGCATAAGTAGGATGAACAGAGATGGAGTAAACAACATACACTCACACGCACACATCATTCACGTACAACACCACCCCTTCCACACACATCTGCTTGTCGACGTTGGTAAATACGAAGGGAATAATGATTAGCAACACAAAGGCATAGGGTTCAAATCCCGGTCAAGCAATTTTTTAATGACATGATTTTATTATTTTATTTTACATTTAGTTTTTTTATTTTTATTTCATTCATCATTATTTTATATTTCCGAATTTCAATTCTTTTATAAAGTATTATTTTTACATATATTTAATTTTTTGTATAATTATTTCTATTTTTCAATTCAAATATAATAAAAAACGCTTTTTAGGGTTTTTACTGGCCATGCCGCTGAAAAACTTCATTTTAATTAGCTCAATGTAATGCGGTATTCACTAAGCGCTTGCTAAAAATTTAATGTAGCGAAAACACTGCTAATTGTCGGCCCACACGGGATCGAACCCGGTAACTTTAGATAATTAGTCTAATGCTCAAACATTAATCTGTAGGGTTTAACTATGAACCAGATGATAAAGTTTCCATAAAGTTCCGCTCGAAATAAATTTTTTCCAGTGTTTCTTCACATTGAATATAATTCCAAGTCTCAATCCAATTTCTGTGGTATTGCACAACCACTTCATAATGTTAAAAATTTTGAGCTCATTAGCTTTTCTTAGTCTTATATGTTCTTTAGCTAAAATGATCATTTTTGTGGCTTCCTACAAGAGATAATGCAACAGGTTAGAAATTGGTATACAGAATCTTCTAGGTATTATTTTCTCAATGTAACACCACATAATTCTTCTGTGTAATTAAAAGTGTACCGACCAAGAGTATCGAAAGCTCTTTAAATATATTCTCACGGCTCAAACAGCCACCCTCAGCACCACAGTGGGTAATCAATAATACTGTTTGCCCTCCAGGTTGGGTTCAATATCCATGACTACTTTGTTGACTCAGTCCTTTGAGTAGTTTGATTAAAATTTAAAGAATATTATAATATTCTTGTTTTAATAAGCCTACAATGATTCAAAGCAATAACTAAGCTATCTGAACTTGTAGATCTATCATAGCAACGTTTCTAAACTGTGCTAAGAGGCGCTATAAAAATTATTTATATTTACTATCGAACATAAGATACCTGCTATATTAACCTTTAATATGTTTTATAGTTAGCAAACACTAAAGACTAGAGAAATACAAAAGTATAAGATTTTATTGTGGAAATGTAATACAACGTATAAAACGCTTATAGATGGTTGTGAATATTAGTCTCCAATATGCGAAGCATGAAAACACGATAATATTTGGATTGTTTGAGACAATATACGATACACTTCTAAAATAATCAGATAATTAATTGCCTGATGGTGATAAAAAATGTATCCATAAGCTTTGTCTCAATAAGCAATCCAAATATTATCGTGTTTTTGTGGTTTACAATTATAGATAGAAGTTTGAACATAATGTTTTAAATGATGCTATAACAATGATATTTACAATTTTCAGACTAGTAATAATTGAAGCGAGAGTAGGAAAAGGATTTGAAGCGATCAAGACAAGATCGTATACTCATCGTTTTAAAGCAAAAATAAACGCTCGGGCATGTAAATTATTTAAATGCATAATAACAAGCGCTATATAAATTATCACAGGTGGTAAGCAACATTTAAAAATTCAACGCATCGGCATACAAAGGAATGACGAAGATAGTGATGTCGTCGATAGTCGACCATTGTAATTTTCCTCGTTTTTCATTCGTTAGAGGGCGCGCCTGTGGTCGATTATCATTCGTGACGTCAACGGTGACTTCTAAAGCATCTGCATCGGTTTTTATGATTGTTTTTAAAGGGGAAGGAATCGATTTTAGTGTGCCTGGAACTGTTTTCGTTTTTGCTCTGGTTGTAGTAGTAGCATTTGTATTATTAGTTGTAGTAGTAGCAGTTGTATCAACGGTGTTATTAGAAGCAGTAGTAGTAGTGGTATTTGTAGAGTTAAGATGTGTTGCAGAAACATTGTTGAGGGAGGTTGATGGATCGTCTTGACTCTTCACTCTCGCTCTCATCACCAAGTCTTGTGCTGCTATTATAAACCTGTTGTACGCCATCGTTTGCCCATCATCATTATTAACTAATTTCATGTTTAAATTTTAAAAATTTATACTAGGAAAATCTTGAAGCATAAAATCTATATATTCAAAATAAAGCAGAAAGGCTTGTCAAGAATTTAAAGCCTTAAGCTATGTAACTCCCTATTTTATTTTGTTGTATAACATAAAATACATTGACATCGTAACATATAACATATTAAGAGCATGGAGAATAGCCACCATAAGCCGCCGTCCAACTCATGCTAGCATGAAAGTGGGAGTAAAATGATGACGATGATATAACCCACCCAAAACCACGAAACCCCCATATAAACACAACCACCCATCACCTACCTCTTAGGATTATCGGAGGGGGTGAGAGAGAGCGATTTCAGCACACAATTCACCGCCTCCTCGTTTGATACCGTGTCCCAAAGGCCGTCTGATGCCAGTATTATAAAGGAAGGGGTGGCATCATCGATGTGGTGGTTGGGTGGGTTTGAGGTTGGTGAGGTTGTGTTGTTGGTTATTGAGGTGGTGCTGGTTGTGATGCTAGTCGCAGATGCAGTTTTAGTTGTTGGTATGGTTACAGTGGTATTGGCGATTAGTGTTTCAGTTGTTGTGGTCCTATCTCCCACATTAACACCAGCTGCATCGGTTGAGTCTATGTTTGGATTATTCAGAAAGCTGTTCATGAACTCTTGTATGCCATCTTGTGTTTTTAGATTTGATTGTTGTGCTATGTCGTTTTCTTTCTTCGTCTTATACAAAGGATTATCATTATCTGTATTATCATATACGTGGGTTGTTAGGTCTTTATTTGTTTCTTTGTTTATATCTGTGTGTAGATCTTTTTTCGTATCGTTTAATATATCTGTGTTTTCATTTTTATCTATGTTTGTTTGTTGCAATGTTTGTTTTATTCTTTGGCGTTTTTTGCGTGTTGCTGTGGTTTGTTCTTCATCAAACAACCGTTCCATTTCCACCATTGTTACCTTAGTGAGTAGGAGAAGATGGTATAATCAATTTGATTATGATGAAATGAGAACTTAAAGTGAGTGAATGAATGATTGAAATGATGAAAGTTTAATACAGTAGCAACAATACGTAGAATTGGTGGTGAGACCAAAATTAAAACTAAGAAATTAACGGTTATATTTATGATATAACAGTTAAGTAATTATCCTCATTCCAATTCCCACAACGTCATCCCTCATCTCAATTCCATACCACCTGAGGGACAGAGGATAGAAGAGGCTTGAGAAGGATGTTGCTAGAGTAGAGTCTCAGGTTATGGTCTCCCAGCACCCTTGATAGTCCTATGGTCTGAAGTAGGCGGGACTGCGTGGTGTGATGGAGGGATAGAAGTGGTTGGGTGGGTTGAAGAAAAATGATGATTTGATGCATAAATACTTATAGGGATTGGTGAAAAGTAAAAACATATAGACAAATTGTGGGTAAATTAATGGATGGAAAATGCCTGAGCTCAAATTCACAAGCTCGTGAATAGTAGAATTCATTAATGAATTCTGAACTTAAAAATAATAAATGAAAAACGCATAATTAAATGAATGGATACACAGATGAAAGACAGATAAATAAATAATAAAAGCACATATGTCCCAAACCCTCTTTCCTCTGCCATATATCAGGGGACTCTTAATGTCCTCCCTACCCAGCACCTTCTTGAACCTGTTTGGGCATTAGGGGATCACCTATTTATATATCTGTCTATCTATAATTTCATCTATATATCTATTTATAGTTTTTATTGTATCTGTTTATAGTTATATACATGTATCTACCCTTCTAGCTATCCATACATGTAACCATTCAAATGCTTTCACTTCTCACCTGCTCACCATCTACACAGCCACTAAACCACCACCATCCCACCTCCTTCACCATGCACTCTCAAATTTCCCAATCCACACTTCCTTGACTACCCTTTTATTCTCTTTCTTACCATCCATCCCTCTCACCATCCATTCATCCAGGGCTCTTGATAGAGAGCAGTGCTTCCAACATCTACGTGATAGGGGTGTTTATGGAACTTGTTGCAAGTCCACAAGTCAGAGTTCAGTTCTTCTCTGTGTCCCATGTATGCCTGGAACGTTGTGATGATGGTCATAAAAATTAATAATATCAATAATAACAAAACAATAATAATAAGCATCGTCATCCTGGACATGACGTCAAACTGCACGGAAAATAGCGTCTCCAAATTGAAACTGCTTTTATGTTATACCCTGGATAACAGTAAACTTTGGTAGCAGGTATCAAAAAACTGATATTCTGGTATCGTTGTCAGTTGGCTTGGCGGATGATATTTCTTTTTGTTCACAACGGCAAGACAAACTGTCCCAGTGTGGAAAGGGTGGATTTTGAATTCGATAATTTCAAGTTGAACGTTAGCTCGGACTGGCAGTCCAAAAAAGATTTTTCCCAAATAAAATGGTCTTTTTATATAGTACTCTATAATGGTATCAGTAATCTAGGCCGACTGTTGTCAACACCAGTTACTGGGACATGTACAGCAGTATAATCTAATTAGATTGATTGATAATCATCATGACAATATTAATGAAAATAATTATAACATCAATAATAACAATAATAATAATAATAACCATAGTAAAAATATGAATAATAAAAATAACCTTGAAAGGTATATTTACAAAAAGAATGATGAAATAACAGAGATAACTTCCTAATAGCTGGAAATGATAAAAATAGGCAACAAACAGTCATTCTGATTCGATGCTGATCGTTGTGGGGGGTGTGGTCAGTGGACAATTGGGTGATGTGGTTGCTTTTGTATAACACTGCTCTGTTAACAATATAAGAAAATTATTATTATTATATTACTGATAAAGGTACTATTTATATTAACTACATTGGATATGTATTTGACGACTAGGACCTGCTAAATGATAAAAACAACAATAAAAATAACACAAACAATAAAAATAACACAAACAACATCTATTTAAGGAATGACTACTAATAATAATAATAACAAACCTGCAATCGCCAGCATTAGCGACATAAATCTTGCCAGCTATCATGACGACAACAATGGCGGCACACCCACCTTTGGTCCCCTCCAACTCCTCCAATAACAAGTCGTCCTGTGTGTGTAAATCAAAAACAGATAGAGTTGAAGTAATGATTCTACGAAGAAAAATTCATTGACTTGGGCACTTAAAAAAATTAGAAAATTCAAGGCTCCAAAAGAAATTAATGGTGGGAGAAATTGCTGAGGGTGCACGGATTCAACGAGATCAAAAAAAGAGATGGCACGACCTTATATACTCAAACCTGTAAAAACTGAGGGTGGTTGACACCTGGAAAACAGAAGCTCCTAACAGAAACGATCAGCGCAAAAAAATAAAATCGCTATCGCAAAAAAAATGAAGCCGAAAAAAAAGCAAAAAAAGATTCGAGAAAAAATATTTTGGACGTTCAAAACAAAAGCTCTTCATTCAAATGCCAGCACCCAGTTTGTAACAAAATAGCAGTCAACATGGCAGGCCTCATCAACCACATCAGCCAAGTCCACAATGCAACAACGTTACATCATTACCTTGTTTGCAACAACGTGTCCAAAAACAAGAACTTCATAATCACGTAAGAAATGGTCCAGAAGCTAATCTTCAGTGAACCTACTGTCAAGTGGATAACGCCTATGGCCCACAGTAAAATAGAATCTACTATAAACTATAGAGACGCTAATAGATGATGAAAATTAATATGATATAAAGAATATAATAATTGAAAAGGTTGTGTTGAAGAATTTATCAGCCTCATGCCACTATAATCAAACTCTTATTTTGTTTGTTATAAGCTCTCATTATAGGTTAGATTATTATTTTAAAAGCTTATCATGAGTCCTCAACACACATTTTTTAGTTAAAAATTTAGCTTATTACAAGTCACCATTATATGGTTCTTAATCATTATACATTTGTTAACCAATATATTAGCTTATGATAGACACCAACCATCTGCTGGAATGAAACCTCCAAAGCGCCCACAATGAGGTGGTCGAAGGAAGGTGGTGAGGTGGGACAAGTATCTTCAGCCTGCGTGCAGTTCTTACAAAAGGCTGTGGTGTGGTGAGAATGTAGTTAGATGAGGGTGTGGTGTGGTGAGGTTGGAATTTGAAGTGGAGAAGGTGTGGTGTGGTGTGGTGTAGAAGATGTGATATGTTGAGTGAAAAGAAAGAAAGAGGTATTATAAGGTGAAGGTGGAGTAGAGTGGTGGGTGAGAAGAAGCGAGAAGCTACATAGACTGACTATGATATTCTTATTCAAACAATCATAGCACTGGAAAATATAACATTATTATTATTGTATTATTATACTATCGTATTTACCTGATTGTACAAGAAGCTCAGAGGCAGTCTGAGTGCTAGAGTCAACACTGCGAATATTAGAACTGATTTTTGTATTATCACATTTTTTATTATGCCTTTTGTCGTCAGTTTCTTCAGTTTCATCACCTTCATTTTCATCATTTTTCAATTTATTGCTGTTTTTGTCTCGTTCTTCTTTGATATCTTTGGTTTCATGTATTTCCCTTTCAATATTATCACTGTTTCTTCCATATATATCGCTAATTTGATCCTTTTTAATTGCACCATCTTTGCCTTTTCTTGTCTCATTTTTAACTTCAATTGATGTCACCTTCTTATTCGAGTTTAAACTTTCATTACTTTTAACCGATATGAGATCAATTTTAGCTTTCTTATCTTCCCCGTCGCATTTACTCTCATCATTATTAATATTATTATCGTTACCACAATTAACAAAAATATCTTTCTCACTATTATCATTATCATTACTGAGACATATATCTTTCTCACTATTATCATTATCATTACTGAGGCATATATCTTTCTCATCATTTTCATGGTTGTCAGTTTCATCAACGTTTTCTTCATCTTCCTCATCACTATCATCACTTGTAATTTTGTTTCTTTTTTTCGATTTTTTTCTTTTTTCACCTTCTGAACAGTTATTTGTGGAATCATTCTCACCATCATCATTTTGCTCTTTTTCTTCATTCTTTCCCTTCTCATCCTTTTCTTCCATCCATCTCTCCAACTCATCCATCACCAACTGGATATTATCCTAAAAGATTTGTTAATTTTGATGACGGATATAGCTAAATATTAACAGATAATTATTCACTCACCAATTTAAACCAGCCTAAATATTATTCATCCAGTGATAAACAAGAACACAACCCAACAAAACCCACCCTTCTTCATATGATAATAAAAAAAACAATAAAAATATATTAAAAAACAAAAACACTAACAATAAAAAAGTAAAAACAACAATAATACAAATATTTAACTTAGATTTGGTCATGTATTTATACAAAGAGTTTAAGAAAGCATAGAATAACTAGAACTATTTTTCTTGATTATCACCACCAACCCTGGCTTATTTAAAGCCTGTTTCCTTTAAGCAGTAAAAGATTTTTATTTAAAAGTTATAACTAATTATTTTTCTACCCCTATATAACCATACTCAATTCATAGCTAAGACTCCCCTTTATAGCAATCCTCAACCACTACGCACTTATCTAAAACTTTTCTTAAGATTGTGAATATTAGCTTCCAAAATGTATATCATAAAAAGCAAAAATATTTGAATTTTGTATTTAGACTAAGCTTTTCGATATATTCTATATCATCATCAGGTAACTAATTAATGAGCATAATATTATTATATATAAAAATAACATTATTAACATATAAAATGATGATGATTAGTTGTTCAAGCATCATTTCTTATAATGATGCTCAAGCCCTCCACCAACCTTAATAATGAGGTGAAGGTTCTGTGAGGCAAGGAGGGAAGCAATGGGTCCATCATGGCCATCAAACAAGCCAAAGTATGTTAACTGTGTTGTTGTTTATAAAATTTTTCAACCCAAGATATGCCAGCTATGTGTTGTTGTTTTTGTTTATGATTTGTATCTCTCTTTTTATTTGAATATTTATTTTGGTAGACTTTTTCAACTGAAATTATATGATATTTTTGTATAATGATAGTATTAAATACTAATTACTATCCATATTATGTTATACTGTTGTGTTCCAGTAACTGGAACAAACAGGAAATACTTAAATTGTTCTGAACAAGCCATAGTATATTTTTCTCATAAAATTGCCAGTCCAAGCTAATATCCAACTTTAAATGATACTTTGTATAAGTTAATACACTATACAACATGCAGTTATTGTGGGAGATGAAGGTATACATGCTGGAGGGATGGGTGTTCACTGTTGAGAGGGAGTATGTATGCTGAAGCCTGGTCCTCATTCACTTCAGTCTTGTTGGCGTTTGTGCATCTGGAGTTTTAGAGTTCGAAAGAAATTTTTAAGAGTTAATTGTTGTTTGGTTTTGTTTGGATGAGATCAACTTTAAATATTATATTATAAAAATGTATAAACTGAAAAGTTTTTTATAGTTAAGAAAAAATTTTTATCTCTTTTTTATGATTCTCAAGGTATAACTTACTCGGCATATCCTGCTTTAAAAGGCATGAGAAATATCTTTTTGGGCACAATGACAGGCCTTGATGACTGATTATTTGAAGCCTGAATCTCGTCGGCATTTAGACACAAAAAATGTGGTCTAGCGTACTGAAACTTAGGGTCAGGTGCTTTGATATAAGACGCCATGACTTCCTCTTCATCAGAGAAGATTTGAGATCTTAAAATGGTTTTATCGCCTTCAAAAACTTCCTCCGCAAATATATGTCCACTCGTTATTTGAGTTACGGCATTTTTTATTCTTTTAAACATTTTTCTAAATTGTAAGTTCAGTTGTTTATTCAAAAAATTGGCTTAACTAACACCCACAGAGGGAAACCGTTGGTGTTTAAAAAATAGAATATTTCTCTCAAAACAAAAAAACAACTAAAAGTCTATCAAAATCCTTCTAAATTGTGGAAGAAATCTCCTACATCCAGCACTTCTTCTGTGGTCAAAGGTACTCCAGTGGCGTAAGTAGGAGTGGGCCATGCTGGAGAAACTAGAAATACAATTGGATAAAACCAAAGTTGTGTTTATTTTTAAAAATAAATGATTTTCAAAGAATTGAATATGACTTACCGCATAAATTGTCTTCGTTTATATAACCTTCGCCACACTCAGCACAAGATGCTCCTTGTTTGTACGGCTTTTCTCCTTTTATGTTTCCGCTGCAAATCATAATTATTCCCTTTTTATTAAAAATGATTAAATGTAATGTAGTATTTATGAAGCTTTGAAACAGGTGCTAATTGTCGGCCCACGCGGGATTGAACCCGGTGACAAGAGATAATTTGTCTAATGCTCAACTATTAAGCTATAGGGGCGACACAATGAATCTGCTAGTTTGCACAATTGTTAAACATTTGGTTAGTTATAACTTTTTTTTATAAATCATCAAATAACCAAAATTATATTAAACACAAATTATTTACTATACAAAATTTATATATTGAACCAAAAAACTAAAAGTTTGAACTCACGATGGACCATAGTTGCACACGAAAACATCCCCAAAATTTACATCAACCCCCTTGACATGGTCACATTTGGCATACCCACATCCAAGCTCCCAAGAGTCTGCCCACACAAGCTATTAGAATTATTTCTTCACTGTATCTTTTTTGGTATATCACAGCGAAACTTTGTTTTGCAATTTAGTTTAACTAAGTTTTTTGTTTGGCACTATTTTGTTTTTGAGCTAATCTACTTTATTTTGTAAGCTATTGTCTACTCATTTATATTATTTCAAATTTCCGTCAAAAGATAACTTTTAACTTGTCTGTAATGGCCACATTTTTTTCCTTCTTCACACCCCATGGTATCGAAATCATAGAAGTTTTTCTCATCAATCCATTCCTGTATAGAAGGAACGTAGTCATTTTGTCGTCTTGTGAACACGTTCAGGTTCTGACCTTTACCAATAAAGAATTAATATAAGAATATCAACAAATTGTTAAGTTATAATTTATTACAAAATAAATAATCGATTTATAAATTACTTCAATAATAAATAACTCATAATTTAATACTAAATAAATAATTAACAAATAATTCATTTCTAAATAAAATTCAACTTTTAGTTTATTCGAAAATAAACAAACTTATAAATCAAAGTTCAAACATCAAGTAACAATATATGAAATATTTCAATTAATAATCTCCTTCAATATAACAATAGATACTCCAACATAATATATGTCTATAAATCTACTAGACAAAATCAAAAGCCCCTGGTATTCTTAGAAGTATCATTATTATTTTTTTTTTTTTTTAAATAACATGAATAGAACTTTATAATTGGCTAATTGTATTTAAATGTTTAAAACTAACCTATATATTCATATGGTTTATCTGCAGCCTCAGGTTGCCCATGGTCACTTCTACACTGTTCAGCCCACTCGCTGGCCATCCTTGCCAACACTCCATTCCAAATCTTTCAATTAATATGCATCCACTTAGCCATTCATCAGCCATCAATTTTTTTTATTACCCATTCTTTATATCGTTTGTTATCCGCACCTGTTCCACAGTGTGTTTGCGCTACATTAAATTTGTAGCAAGCGCTTTGATCTATAAGGAAAAGCGCTTTATATTACCGCATTACATTACATCCGTTCGTACATTTACTTAACTATTTATCGGAAAATTTATTTTTTTCAATTTTTAATACCCATTATTTATCTACCCATTAATTTATTCTCCCACCAATTCAACCATTCATTCCTCCGTCTATCTATTCATCCATCGAGCCAATCATTTATCCTCAGTTTCAAACCAGTTTCTTCATATTAGAAGCAGTTTCAGCTCTTCTTGCATCGTTGTGTTTTTTCAAAATGCGTTGTATGGTGTTTTCATCGAAAATCTCACACGCCACTATCAAGAAAAAACTACATAGTAGGACAAAAACAAGGATTTTCATTGTGAATTAATTAAAATTCATTCAAGATTTGCTTAATTTTTATGAATTAAATTATATATATATAATTATTATTTTCTTAAACTTTTGAGTATATTTATTTTATTATAATTTTATATATAATTAATTCAAATTATAATAAAATGACCAAAGATTCATGCTTTTACTTGCTTTTATTCATCTTTTTCAATCGATAATGTTGTCATATTTTCAATCAACTAAATATTATATAGTTTCAAAATCTTTTATTTAGGCTTATAATTATTTTACTTTATTACCAAAAATCAAGTAATTAAATAGATTTATTAAATTTTATAAATTTAAAAACTGCAATGTCTCTATCAAAACAGAAATCTAAGTAACTCACTATTGATATTTCAATCAATATCAATTAAAAAAATATCAGATATTACCAAATAATTAATTTAATTCATGAGTGCTTTTAACTTCTCAAACTGTAAATTACTTTTTGAAGTTTTAAATCTTTTATGTAAAAATTTTTGAAATGCTCATACTCAAAAATTTAAAAATTTATCTTCTTACATGAGCTTCTGACTAAAAACTTACAAAAAAATTGAAAAATTATATGAATAAGTTAATTTAAATGTTACAAAATTACTACTTAAAAAATCGCAGTCTACAGGATTCGAACCTGTGCGGGCAGAGCCCAATAGATTTCTAGTCTATCGCCTTAACCACTCGGCCAAGACTGCCATGATTTAATAGCAACTTTATATGCTATGTATTCCAAGATTTTGTTTTTGTTATGAAACACTCACTATGGTAAGTTTGTTGGAATAACTTCTTTTGAAATGCATTTAAAAATTATTAAATTATGTTTAATTTTTAAAATAAATTGAGTTTGAATTTTAATCTATCATTTACAATACTTTTTAGTATGGTATGTGATTTTTTCTACCCAAACATCGGCGGAGTAGAAAGTCACATCTACCAATTGTCACAATGCCTAATCAGACAAGGACACAAAATTATCGTAGTCACACATGCTTATGATAAAGGACGTAGCGGAGTCAGATATTTGTCTAATGGATTGAAGGTTCCAATAAAGTTTAATATTATTCTTTGCATACTTTTCTTTGATCATAAATTTAATTATAAACATTGAAAAAGTTGATAAAATTTCAAAAAATATTCATAGCATTGAATCAAGACAAAATCTGGTCTAAATTTGAAATAAAAAATCAAAAAGTTCAAATCTCAAACAAAAAAACTCTTAATAACACTACCAGGTTTATTATCTACCTTTGAAACCAATTTACAACCAAAACATTCTACCCACCATCTTCAACAACCTGCCCATCTTCAGGGACATTTTCATCAGGGAACAAATCACCATTGTCCATGGCCACTCTGTAGTTTTTTCATTTTCAGCTTTTATATTTACACGTTATTATTTAGTTTAAATATATACATTTATAAATTATTTCAGTCTTGGTATTCTTTTATAGATCATGACTACTTTTATAGAGGTTTTAATAAGGTTTGCGTAAAATTTTTTTCGTATTCATAGTACTAATGTCAAATGAAAAGCTACAATGAAACTTTGAAACCATGGTGTTTTTTATTTAAATCTAATCTTCCCATCAAAATATTTTCAATTCCTATTTGACCACAGGCATTTTCCACCATGTGTCACGAAGCTTTGATGTATGCCCACGTCCTTGATCTTCTTACAGTCTTCACTGATCATTCTCTCTTTGGCTTTGCTGATCTCTCCTCTATCCTCACCAATAAGGTTGGATGATAGTGCTCGTGTTGGATGGAGGTTTAGATGGTAGATTGATAAACGAGTGAGTGAATGATTAAATAGAACAGGGTGAGAAAAAAGAATAGAAAATGAATAAATAATTGAGAGATGGCATAGATAGAATAGTAGATAAATAAAATGTGGAAAGATAAAGTGCTATGAAGTTGTGAAGGTGGATGGCTGGTTTTGTATTTGAATAAATGCTTTTTTGAACAGTAAAATTACTATAAAAATGTGCACATGTGAGAAGACAACATGGCATAAATATTAAACTCTATGGTGATATAATGGTAAAATGGTGATATAGTTTTTTCAAATTCTTCAATTTTATTTTAATTTTGTACCATCATCATCATCAAAATTATCATTTCACCATTGCTAAAATATTTTTTTGAAATGTTTATCAGTATATTATTATTATATACTATTATAATACTAAAATTACTGAGAATGAAAAGAATAAAAATTAGTGATAATGATAGTTTTAAGCATAATAATTAATTTTATTGTATATTCATCATAGGTCCTTCAAGTCAGTCTGTCCTCTGTTGACCACGTAATCTGTGTTTCTCACACCAGGTTAAACACTTTTCAATCACACAACAAACTTTAGCTAATTGTTCGAATAAACTTGTGTTTTGAAACAATTTTTCACACTTTTAAGAAGTTATATGAAATTCAAGTTATTGAAAAAACATACGATGTTTCTCAAAATCTGCTCAAAACCATGTTTTTAGACACAAACACAAAGGTTCATTCAACAAAGGTTTAGATATCAAATACTCTCTGTTGTTAAACGAATTTTGGCAAAAAAAGTACTATAATACTAAACAATTCAATTAAATATAATTCAACACAACAAAAAGGGGTACAGCAAATACCCTAAAATACACCTCCATTTAATACATTTAAAATTAAATATAACATATCATGATACAACACAGCAAGGAGAATACCGTGTTAAGAGGAAACCTTCATCCGTCCATCGTTTCTGTCATCCCTAACGCTATCGATTCTCATTCTTTCAAACCCGACCCCTCCAAAAAAGATCCCAATAAAAGTTTTAACAATAATTTATTATTATTATTATTATGGATTTAAAATAATTTTTTTATATTATTCCATTTTTTTTAAAAAGATAAACTATTTGTGTTAAAACTTTTGGCCAAAATTTTAAACTTATTCACCACCAGCTGGTAGATCTATCTAACAATAAATAAATCCTTTTATGTCTCGTTCACCCACCCACCTATCATTCTTCTATCTATTACCCATCCATCTATATTCATTAACCCATCCATCTATATTCATCCATGCACCAACCAACTCATCCATCTCTCTATTCATTCATTCAACAATCCATTCATTTATTCATTCATCCATCTTTAAATCCATTCACCCACCCACCCTCCAGTAACCATAATAGTGTTGTGTAGGCTTGTATACAGAAAAGGAGCGGATTTATTGGCAGACATATTGGCGAAGGTTTGCCATAAGCATCCTGAGGTCCAGTTTCTGATTGGTGAGTTAAAAATAGCTTCGTTAACTCACGCACCAATTATTTTTTCAAGTTTCACGTGGAGAATGCAGTAATAACAGTATTTTACACAATATTCTGCGTATATAAACGAAAACAAACAACCAAACACACACAAACAAGGAGGTGATGGTCCAAAAAGGGGTTTGTTAGAAGATGTAGTGACACAATGTAATCTGGAAGACAAAGTTCAACTCCTAGGCATGATCCAGCATTCTCAAGTCCGAAATGTGAGTTTCTTTCTATTGTTATTTAAAGTCCAAAAAATAATAGGTATAATAAACCAACCACAATAAAACGACAAAAAAAAACACCTAAAAAACAAAAAAGTAAAAAAAAGTAAGTGAAAAAACAAAAGTAAAAAACACAGCAAAAACACATGCAGTTAAAAAACAAAAAAAACGCAAAATAAAAACAATCATATGCAACAAAACTCAACACATCACAACAAAACAAAACACCGGCAGACAAAATCAACAACAAAAACACACAGTTGATGGTTCGAGGCGATATATTCCTTAACATGTCGTTAACTGAGGCCTTCTGTATCGCTATTGTTGAAGCTGCATCTTGTGGGTGAGTTTGTGGTGATGGTTTTGTTGGCATGATGTTGTTTTGTGGGTGAGTGTGTTGTTTTATGTAATGTGGTGTTTTTTTTGTTGGCGTGAGGTTGTTTTTTTTGTTGTTTTGTGGCTGTGTGTGTTGTAGTGTTGCGTGTGTTTTTTTGTTTCAATATTGTGTCATTGAACGATTTTTAACATTTTTATCATTTTATAGTACCTATTTGCTTTCTTTTGAATTGGTACCGTTTTACATTGATACTTGTGTATTTAAAGCCATTGTTTTTCACATTTTCAAATATTTGAATTCAATTAAAATTTTTTTTATTTTATAAAAACTCAAAACAAAGTATCAAATTATTTCTATTTATATTCATAGTTTTCGTTTATTTCTTCAAAAATAAGGATTTTATAAATAAAAATTTTTTTAAATACTATAATTTTCGAAGAGTGAAACCTTATCATAATACATTAATATTAGTAATTAAAGATAAATTTTCTTCTGCTGCTGCACTCATACACGTTCCCGTAGGTGCAAAAATGAAGAGGCATAATGATGTTTCTAAAAGACTCATTTTTTATTTGTATTCACCATATAATATCAGCCTTCAGGTTGTGAGCACCAAAGTAGGAGGAGTACCAGAAGTGTTGCCCCCTTCACTCATTAAATTAGCCCAGCCTTCTTCCGAAAGTTTCTATTTTTAGCAATTATTGTTCATATTATCAAAGTATCTTTCTATATATACCTAGATGTTATTGCTTTCTTTTTTTGATCTACTCTGAATTTATACACCAATATGATCAAATAAAAATGTAACTAAACAAAAAATAAAACTGAAAAATATTCATAAATACCATGATTATAAAATTAATTCGCAACTCTTCAACATACCCACTCATAATAATTCAAAAATCTCCCCTATTAAGGTTTGATACTAAAAATAGATGAAGCCATCAGAGACAAGCTGAATGGGAAAGTGATGGGCGAATGGGAGGCCCATAACTTGGTGTCTAAGCTTTACAATTGGAATGATACTGCTGATAGGACTGTTATTGTTTATGATAAGATTATTATGGGGGAAAATGCTGGGCAGCGTAGTGGTGGTGATGTTGGAGGTGGTAATAGTGGAGAGGCTGGTCATAAAGGTAGTGAGGTTGGTGGCAATAGAGATGTAGCTAGTGAGGGTGGTGGTATGGAGGTTGGAAATATATTGCATGGGAAAAATTTTGTTGCAAATGGAAATAGTTATTTAAATGATAATGATCAGAATGAGGGTGATGATGGTGTGAATGGTGATAATAATTATGGTTTTGATGGTAATAGAGCTGGTAATGGTGGCGGTGTAGAGGGAAATGGTTTTGGTGGCAATAGTGGTAAAGAGAGGAATGTTGTGAGTGGTGGAGAGGAATTGAAATGGTGTGGTGTGAATAGATTCAGAAAGAAAACTTTCAAAGAAAAATTGATGAGGTATGTTTCAAAATTTTCTCAAACTTAGATAGATAGGTAGATAGATAGACAGATAGATAGATAGATAGATATATATATAGATAGATAGATAGATAGATAGATAGATAGATAGATAGATAGATAGATAGATAGATAGATAGATAGATAGATAGATAGATAGATAGATAGATAGATAGATAGACAAATTATTGAATAGAATGGTTACAGTTATTCCAACTGCGGGCCTGTATGCAGCAAGCTACAAATGATTGTTTTCACTGTTCTTGTTTTAATTAATATCTTTCTCGACTGGAAATACCCAAAAGAAGTGATTTTTTCATTTTTGGTCTATTTATTCATTTTTTTGGTTTTTATTTAGTTTTGTGAGTTAAATTGTTTAAAAAATCTAATTTATTTTTTTTTTTCAGAATATAGACATTGTTGAAGATTGCAGAAAACTAGCAATGAAGCCTCGAAAAAATAGTTTTATCGATAAAATTTCTACTTAATCAAAATTAATTGAATTGTATTAAATATTTGAGACATTTTTTGTTCAAAAAATAAATATTTTTTTGTGAATATTTAATATCTTTATAGCTAACAGCTGAGAAAGGCTTTGTCTTAATATTTCATATAATTCTATAAGATATACCTTCAGTGAAGTTATACAAATATATATATATATATATAATACTTTGTTCGTTAATATCATTATTAATAACAATCATCCCTATTTCTGATTTACGCCGTAAACAAAACTACAGACAAAAACCTACAAAATTTTCTTTAAAATCGTAGAGAAATTCGATTTTTCGTTTTTTTTTCGCCAAAAACTAACTTAGGAAATTCAAGAGAAATAATTGATACCACTATGGCTGTATCTAGTGCCACATCTTGCGCAGCAAGATTCCTGCAACTTGAGTTGAAAAAAATTTTAAGCGAACCAGTCGAGGGCTTCAAAGTTTCTTTGCCAGAAGACTCGGATTTTTCTACATGGGACGTCTCCATCTTTGGACCTCCTGACACTCTTTACGAAGGAGGATATTTTAAGGTCTGTTCAGCCATTTATATTTTCGTTTTTTTTCTATTATTAATTTTGTTGCTCAAAAATGGTTTACAGTAAATTTAAGCTTTTTGTTGGGCCAACAGATTTTCAAGTCCATTGTTAGTTGTAGACAATGAAATTTTAACGAAATATCAAAAATTTTTTAAAGCTAATTGTTTCAATTTTAAATGGGGTTTACAGGTCTAAAATATTTCATCAAAACAACTTAAATAGCTGATAAAAGGATAATATTGTTCAATTAAATTGCACCATTTCAAAACATATTTAAAAAGCTAACAACTGAAAAAGCTTTGATAAAATATTTCAAAACATCTTAAGTAGCTACCCTAGATGTTATTTATAACTCAGTTGAAACATACATTATAAGAAAAAATCTCCATTTTTTAAGAACAAAACATTAGTTCAAATGATGAAAGATTAAATGTTAATTAAGACAAAACTTCATTTTAATTAGAAGTAATATTTTGTCTTTGGAGCAACATTTATAATCTATTCTCTCAACATAATATACTACATAACATGATGAAGTTTTAATTATTAAATTTATAGCTGTTTATAGACAACTATAAGCTCCATTTTAGGCTTTAAATGTTATAAGTTTCACAAAAATATAGATTAATTATGCTTTTAAAATTCAAGTTATATAATAATAATAATAATAATAAAGATTAATAATAAAAAAGAATAATGAGAACAAAAAAATAATAAATCAGGCGAATATGAAATTCCCCAATGACTATCCTTACTCACCACCAAAGTTCTGTTTCCTCACAAAAATGTGGCACCCCAACATATATGAGGTATTTTTTTTGTGTGTATGTTTGTTTTTCTATGTATGCTCAAAAAACATGCAAAGTTTTATAAGTTGTATTGATTCTTGAAGTTTTTTGTTTACTGTTTAATAATGAGGCCTAGTTAATGCCACTATAATCTTGTTTGTAACAATATTGTTATTATTTTTTGTGTTTGCTTTTCATGTAGGTTTGAAAGGTGATGAAGTTTCTAGTTTTGATAAGTTTTATTTGAACTTTAAGTTTTTCTGTTTAGTATTCAATGAGCATTTTGTTTTTTTTTTAATTTTTGGGATAATTTTTTTTCTATTTTTTTGTGAGGTGTTTTCCTAATTATTTATGATCACTATTATTTGCATTATAGTGCATCAGTTATTTTTATTTTTTTTATATTGTTATTTTTTTAACAGGCACTTTCATGCATTTTTTCCCTTTGTTAGTTAGAATTCTTTTTGATCTATTCATTTGGCATTTCATGTTTTTGTATATTTTTATCTTTTTCTTAGTTCTTTTCTTAATATTTTTTTCATTATATATTAAACATGCGTTTTTGTGATGTTTTAGCATATTTAATATTTCAACTTACTCAGGTATCTATGCTCTGAGTATTTCGACTGAGGCAAAAAGTTTTCATAAACTATCATCATAATTTAATTAGATTATGCTGCTGTACATGTCCCAGTAACTGGGGTTGACAACAGTTGGCCTAGATTATTGATACTATTATAAAGTAATTTAAAAATCAGGCCATTTATTTTTGCTTATGATGATGGAAATGATAATAACTACAGTAGCAACAATAATAATAACATCTGAAATAATAATGATATTGATAAATAAAAAACAAAAAGTTAAAAAAAGCAGTGACATCATCACTTACATTATATCATACTAGTGTACCAAAAACAAAAATATTAATTATAATAATAAAAAACCAAAATAATGATTGTAAAAATAAAAACAACAAAAATAATAATTTTAATAATATAAACAAAAAAAATAATAATATCAACAAAAACACTCATAATTACAGTAAAAAAATGAAAGTTATAATAATCAATAAATCAATATGAATTGTCAAACCTTCACATATCATGACAGTCATTTGAATTGATGTTATCAAAATTCACTCCATTCTTCCCCATCTCCCTTCTTTTATTTATTACTTTTTTGTTTTCCATGATATTATTGTTTTATTTGTTTTTTTTCCATTTTCATTCTAATACTTTTTTTTTGTTTCTCAAATATATTATCATCATCAGCATCACCATTGTTATTAGTATTCATTTATATTTCATAATTTGTAAAAGTTTGACTGATAGTACAGTCAAACTAGACTAATGGAATCTTTATTAATTAAATCAACCCACCATCATATCATCATTCACTCTCTTCATTCTTTACAATTCGCCATCCCACTTATTTCTACAGTCTATGTCTTATTCCCTATCATAATAGTTATCCATGGTTCAACTACGCCAACTTATCCATCTCCAACCATTATCTCACTGTTCTTTTCTAACTTCCCTTTATAATTTAAACTAAACTCAAACTCCATCACTTCCTCCTCTACCAAATCACACCGCATTGTTCCTCCAAAACCCATCACATCCTCCATAATCCACTCCATCTCCTATCCCCTATCAACCCTCATACTACCCAAACTTTTTTTCCATTCATTTTCATCAACTCTTCCACCATTTTCTATCAAACCCCTCTTTCCCCCATAGAATGGTCAAGTATGCATATCAATCCTCCACCCTCCTACTGATGACCCATCCAGTGGAGAACTCCCATCAGAAAGATGGAATCCTACACAGAATGTCAGGTTAGATTCATGGTGGGTTGTGTGAAGATGGTGGTTATTCTGTAAGTGTTACATTCAGCTGTGTTCCTTCTATATTTTGAACTATCATCTTTCATTATTTTTCACTTACTAAGGCTCCGCTTATCACATTCCTCTCATTACCCATCACCCACCTCTCACTTCCCACTCTTTACAATCTCCTCCCATCACACACCACTCATCCCCCATCATCATTTTCTACTGATAACTCATCCACTTCTCAACACCCATCACCCTTCTTTTACCTCTATCTCACTAATCACCACCATCTCTCACTAATCATCACCATTTCTCACCACACCACCATCCTTCACGACACTACCATCCCTCACCACACCATTACCTCTTATTATTTGTCGGCCCCTATAGCTCAATGGTTGAGCATTAGACTAATTATCTAAAAGTTACCGGGTTCGATCCCACGTGGGCCGACAATTAGTACCTGTTCCACGGTGTGTTTTTGCTACATTAAAATTGTAGCAAGCGCTTTGATTTATAAGGAAAAGCGCTTTATAAATACCGCATTACATTACATTACATCTCACCACACCACCATGAAGGACCATCTTGTTAAGCATCATCTCCCTCTTGAACGAACCGAACATCAACTCACCAGCTAATGTTGACGCCTCAGTTTCATTCAGGAATTGGAAGGAGGGCAAGGATAATGATTATGAAATGAGAGTTAGGTGAGTGAGTTTGGGGTGCGGTTGTGTGTTTGGTGGTGCAGTTGTGTGTTTGGTTGTATGTTTGAAAGCTTTTTTGTTTTTTAGTTGTTATGTTTTCTGCTCTGTTTATTTCGTCATTAGTGTTTTATATGTTTTCTTTCACTTTAAACTATGCAGTTATTAATTAATCTGCTACTAAATCACAAACCCATCCAACACACAAACTTTCACCAAGCTTTCCACAAACCCACTATTCTTTCCATGAACCAATCATCTATTCCATCCACTACCACCTCTTCCACCAGGAGACAAGTAGCACAGACAAAGGAGGATGCATTGAGGGATAATGTGGTGGTTCCTACCACTGTCTCTGAGTACTGCATCACCCATTCCACCAAAAATACAGGTTTGTGTGTGTGTGTGTGTGTGTGTTGGGAGTAGGGTATCTGCTTTTATTACATGTTATATATATACATAAACTGAATTTTGGTCCAATATTACTATTTTTATCATTGCATTAATTGCCATAACAATAATAAGTATTATCATTATATTTTTATTATTATTTTTATTATTTTTCCTCCTTTCACAGGATCCTATGAACTGGATTGCCTGACTGAGACCGACTTTTACGACGAAGATTGCGTGGAAGATTACGACGACGATGATGACGAAGACGAAGCTGGCGACGGCCATGGTGATGATAATGATACCTCTTACAAAGGGTCACGTGACAACTTTGGAGAAGATTCCGGAAACAACAGCGAAACATGAAAACGCGCCCGCTTGGCTATCATTATTTTTATTATATTTATTATCGATTCTCACATTAATTTGTTTGATTTTATAACGTTTAGTTTTCCATTTTTGTTCATATTTTGTTTTTGCGCAATTTTGTTCAGTTTATTGTCTACAGAATATTCGAGGAATTTGTGTGTGTGCATCGACGTTATAAAACGTCATCGTTATAAAAACAAAAATAAAAATTTAAACAACAAAAATAATAATAAATAGTAGTATTTACATTAATAATAATAATAAAACAAATATTATTTTATTTTCTCACCTTTCTTTCATTCTGGTTTCCCATTTTAAATGAATTCAAAAATATCACTACCATTCTTACGGTGATCACAATAATAATCATAATAAAATAACACAAATAATAATGAATCAATATTAAAATCAATAATAACGGAAATGCAATCAACAGCTTTAAATTCTCATGAAGACCTCCATCACTCATTTTGGCGCCAAAATCAGCGCTATATAAATGAGCATTTTAATTATTATAACCCATCATTATGACGTAGTGTTGAGCCTCATTGAATCACGCATAACTTATTGTTTACATAAACAAATGTATTATATATACGTGTATATTGAGTATATACATATATGTGTTTATGTTTTTTAAATGTAAACTTCATTCTAAAAATAACTCTGTTGCTCTTTCATAGCTTCTATTAGTAATGACGTCTTCATGGTATTAGTTCTGACGCCATATATCGATGATGATGACGTCTAGAATGACGATGATAATGATCTTATCTTTAACGATGGTGGTGAGGATAATAGTGATAACGACCTCCACGTGATGATGATGTTAGTTATAATGATCTTCTCTTTGATAATAATAATAATATTATTATTATTAATGATAATATTATTATCAGTAATGGTATTGATAACGATGTATTCATGATTATGATGATGGCGATGATAATGATGTTTATGTTTTAAATAATAATAAGCTGTTTTGGAATTCGATGTTTTCAATTGATAATAGATTGAAGCGAGATTTTATCGGTAAAGTAGACGATATCAAAAAGATTGATAAAAGAATTAAAAATTATGATAGTGTGTTTATTATGACGGTGGTTAAAATATAATTATAAAAATCAAATTGTATTATCACTAAAGATTAGGAATGCAATTCGATCGCAGTTATGATGTTTCATTGTTCAAATGGTGTTACCAGCCTAATCTATAGAAATTATAATGTTATTACTATCTTAAATTAATGATAATAATATTAAAAATCTTAATGATACTAATATTATTAGTGATATTCATCATAATATTTGTGGTAGTTAATTTAAAAAATTCCAAGTTAATTTTTGATCCCAATAAAGAGCTTGAAATGAAGTTTTGAAGTGTTATTAAAGAATTTATATTTTAACTGATAATCTTCTTTAGTCGAGATAAATACTGCAAATTGCTTGAACAAAACATTAATTTTATTGAGTATAAAGCTTTTTGTTAGAAAGGCAACCTTATCAAGTATGTTACAGTTCAAAGACCATAGATAAAATAAAATTGAGAAATAAAGAATTAATAAGTGATAGTCCTAGGTAAATAAAAATGTGAAATAATTGTTATTTCATTTCTGAACAACAAAAAGTTTCCAATGGTCTCAATGGTGATAGATTAAACATTTCGAGGAAAAACGTTTCCGAAATTCTTTTCCTTCAATCACCCGGAGCTCTGTTCAAAACTTTTCAATCAAATTCATGAAAAGCCGGCTCTGATGTGCTCTTTGTTGCCTTGTGCTCAGCCAATCTGATAGTCGCATTTCTCTTGGTCTCACCCACATACGTCTCCTTGCAACTACACTCCCCTTTATAAATGACATTGTGAACATAGGTATTGCTATCCTTGAGGAGGAAGAGGACTAATTTGATGTGTCACCCAGGAAAACGAGAATTTTCGTTGTGACCTTAAACAATAACATAGTATATAGTATAATATATTATAAGTTTTTAGTTGTTTGTATGGCAAAAATGGAGAAGAAGAGGATGATGTTAATAATAATAATAATAATAATAATAATAATAATAATAATAATAATAATAATAATAATAATAATAATAATAATAATAATAATAATAATAATAATAATAACAATAATAATAATAATAATAATAATAATAATAATAATAATAATAATAATAATAATAATAATAATAATAATAATAATAATAATAATAATAATAATAATAATAATAATAATAATAATAATAATAATAATAATAATAATAATAATAATAATAATAATAATAATAATAATAATAATAATAATAATAATAATAATAATAATAATAACAATAATAATCTACGAATTTTATTATAGAAATTTTTAAACCATAGAGTTTCAAGAGCATGTTGATTAGCTTATTATTAGTATAGCTTTTAATATATATAACTTATAGAAAAAACCCACGATTGAAGATTTATTTATTAACGAAGTATTCCTATTATATTATATATATTAGTAAACTCGATCATTATGCTAGGAGATGTAGTATTCAAACTAGGACATACTAACTCACAAAGCCAATCGTAATAAATATTCAATCTTTTTCGTTTCTTAACACAGCTTATACTATTTCCCTTTTCTTTGCTGAATGTTAAAAATAAGTAAGTAAAATTATTTATATAGCTCACATATATTTGTTTAGAGGCGCTCTGGTATGAGCTAAGTTTTGAGGTGTTTTGGAATTCCATAAGTTTCAAATTTAAAATTATTATATTTACAAAATAATCATTTATTGATTTTAATTCAAAAGTTAATTTAGCAATGAATCAATAACTAATTAGTTTCGAATAAAAAATTTTTCTTTTACAAATTCATTACAAAATAAAATCTATAAGCGACAACAGTGAGTTTTATTGAATGCACAAATCTTCAAGTCTAACTTCAACAAGTATGAGAAAATCTAGATATATATCCGTCCCATTCAACTAATAATAACCACTAAGATGCATTAGTGAATTAGGTTTAATTTTCTGTTAAGTTTACCAGTGAAGATATGGTTTGATATGTGATGATATCAAAAACAATGCTTTGCTAACTAAATACATGGTAGTTGTAAAGATAAACTTTTACATGGTAAAGTTGTAAAGACAACTCATTACATGTAACTTTTTAGAAACATCTTAATGTACTTATAAACAATATCAACAGTCTTCAACGTCAATTTATGGGAAAAATTTAGTACATTTATTGAGCAAAAATATCTATAATTTTCGGTAAGTATAGCCTTGCCGTGCTAACGTATTATGGTAAGGGTGTACTTACCGAAAATTTTAGCTATTTTTTGCTCAATAAATGTACTAAATTTTCTTATAAATTGACGTTGAAAACTGTTGATATAACTCATTACATGGTAAAGTTGTAAAGATAAGATCTTAAAATTGATTTTTGGCACAGTGAAACAACGAGAAGAATATATAAAAGACATTAGATAGAAGACATGAAATTTGAGTGTTAGTTAAAACAATGTTATGTTAGTGAATATTAATTATAAAACTACACATTGAAAATTTGAATGTTATTTCAAGTAAGTGTATTTTTGAACATCTTTATGTTAATTATGAAAAGTAAAAAATGCCAAATATACGAGCAAATATAAAATCGAATGTCAATTTGGATGGATGTACATTGGAATGGTTGTCAAATGAGTTAGTCATATTTTATACAATTTTCAATTATGTTTCAAACAATATACATAAGTTTATTTATTTATAATTATTTAGATTCACTTTTTCAACTTGTTGTTAACCCTAGAAAGATGATAAGTTTCAAGGCAGAGCTCATGGACCCGTTTGAGTTCAAGGTTCAAAGAGTTGAACAACCTCAATGACCTGGACTCATATGCGCTCAATGTTTCGTTCACTGTCTCTATTTCACTCTTCATCATATCGAATTTTCTGCTCAGATCATCTGGCAGATTTGTTTCAGGGTTTTTTATTTTTTCTGTTTTTTCGTTCTCCATGTTTCTAACAGAAGTGGTTATATCAATCTCAAGGGATGTGTTAGCTTGCCCGCTCTTCTCTGATATCTTCTTCATAAACCATCTGTTTTGCCATCTATCGAACTTTGCTTTAAAACGAATCAATTTGAGCTTGCCCACCAACAAGAAATTCTTCTCTGCCCATACCGCCATCCTCAAACTCTCAAACCTCCAAGAAGTTAACCTGACAGATTTGACGTCAGAGTAGGTGCTATTCATCATGGCGATCAACATATTCATCAAAACGACAGAGGAAAGAATTGAGTAAGTGGCGTAGACTGCTCTCAACATTGAGGCCCCTTTGTGAGTTCCCTTTTCCCAGTACATGGGGGTTTCAGTGATGTCTAAGACGTTGCCTGGACTCAACATCTGATAGAAGGTGAGGTAGATGGTAGATGTTGAGGAGGAGAGTTGGGGTTTTGATGTGGTGTTGATCTGGATGAGAACATGAATAGCGTATCCGAAACTGATGAGAACAAAGATGTAGATATAAATGAATCTTGTGAGATCTTTGATTAGAATTGTTTTTAAAATATTCGCCAGAGCATTCCAATCCTTGAAACCCTTAACATAATTGATGGTGTGAAGCCAACCAGAAATGAGAAATATGGCCAAGCATTCCAAGTACATCTGGAGCCGGATGGAATAAACGCAAGCAACGTACCAAACGACACAAGAAGTGGCGAAAGAAATGGAGGAAATGTGGGATAGGTTGTCAAATACGAACAACATTAACCCAACAGGGATCCTCATCAAACCAGATGTTATCTCACTCACTTTGAGCTTGCCCAGAAGTTCATACCGCAGACTTGTTTGATTGCTGGTGCTTTTGCGTAAACTGATGATGAAATGGCAAGCTAGAATTATTTCATATAGAAGTATCATTGAAGGCCAAATTAAAAAGAGAGAGAACATTTTCACCGAGAGCCAATTTCTTTCTCTAGGAATGTTCAAACCTCTGTTGGTGGAATTGTCATATTCGAGATCGTCGTGATGAAACCGGTTTCTGATCCAATTAGTGTCAGGTGTGACGAAATAAGTGAGAAAGACCATGTAAATGACGTGTGTCCACATCAGAAGCTCATACACCCTTCGACAAAGAGTCCAATATGTGTAGACCAAAGATTGGAAAGGCTCCACTCCTAAGATCTCATTCACATTAATTTCTTCTCCACTGTTCACCAAATATTCTAGGCAAGAGCTGTTTGATCGAGTGAAAACTTGGGATTTCCTTCTTTCTTTCAACCCAATTTCTGTTGCTTCGGATGCCAAACCGTCTTCATCCGCTTCCGGGAAGTGGCCTGGTATCAAAAATGTGACATCATACAACAAAGAATTGGTCGGTAACAATGACTTTTCTTCTAAAAATTTTGCTAATTCTCCGTTGTTTTTTTCTGTTTGTGTTTTGTGTGAATCTACTTTTAGTTCGGAATTCAATGAAGTGGCACTGTTTTTGATGGCTCCTCCCACAGACTCCACAACTCTTTCCAACTTTAGTTGACAATTCTTATCAAACTTGTAAACATTTGGAGTGTTCAAAATAACTTTAAGCATCTTATTTTCTCCTTTCTTCGATGCATACTGCAAAACATTGCAGTTTTCATAGTAGGTTTCATTGGTGAGCAGTTTGACAGCATGTAGTTGCATCAAATAGTATTGGTTAGTGTTTGGTAAAGGGCACCTCAAACCCTTCTTCCGACAATACCAAACTACAGACCACTTCACCGTAGCTCTATAAACATTTGTGTACTTCTCAGCTCTGTTAGGGTCAGCCTTGCAGCACTCTACCAAGCGATGAATAATGCTCGGACCAGTTTCACTCGTGAGCCCCATGTCAGCTCCGTAAGAAAGCATCAGCTCGTACTTCTCTCTATCTCCCTCTTCAGCACTTCTGTACAACGCACTGAAACCCAGCTCATCTCTTCGATCGATGTTTGCTTTTCTCTCCGTGTAGAACATCTCCAACAGAATGCGAACAGTTTCTGCAGAGCCAAGTCTCGCTGCTAAATGCAGCCCTGTCTCGCCATCTTTGTTTTCTATTTCTGGATCACACATGTTGAGTTTTTTTAGTATTTCAGGTTTGTTGAACATGGCTGAAAGATGTAGAACTGTGTTTCCGTTTGATTCTTGTTCATTTATCAAAGAAGAGTCTACCTGAAATCACAAAAAATAACGTTAGAATTATTAGCTAATAATTTAAATTTTTTACTTTATTGAAAGCTTCCAGAAGCATTTGGAAAATGTCCATTCCAGTGGATCTGTTAGTGACGGCAGCGTGCAAGACATTCTGGCCCTCGGAGTCTTGGATGTCGAGTCTAACTTTCTTGTTGAGAAGGGATTGGACTGCTTCTTTGTTGTTCCTTCTCACAGACACATGCAAAGCTGTCTCCAAGTTCTTGTTCTGTTTGTCATATGTATAAGCTTCCAATCAAAATATTTTCTAGTTTAATAACAGCCTTTGTGACAAGATAACTTTTTAATTTATAAAATCACTTTTTAAATTTTAAAAATCATGATACATTGAAGAATATAAAAAAACAAGCCTGCAAATCTTTGATGTCATCGTTTTCATCGAGAAACAGGTCGATGACTTGTGAGGAGTTGAAGGCAGCTGCGGTATGGTACACTGAATTTTCAGTGTGCTCCTCCAACAAGTGCAATTTTTCGTGTTTGTGGTCATTTGACAGGATCAGCTTGAGTCTGTCTACTTTACCGTTTGATACTGCTGTGTGCACATAAAAGCTGTCTAAGGCGTCATTAAACTTTACTCTCCCAAGCAGAAATATCAAAACAGATTCATCTTCAAGCTTCATAGCGAGATCAAAGACAGATTGGCCCAAGTTGTTTCGTTTTTCTAAATCGATTCCAGGCATTTCCACCAGAAGTTTCACAGCTTCCAACTTCCCTGAATCGGTCGCCAACATCAAAGGAGTGTTGCCGAAGTCATCAGATTTGTTCAAAAGTCTAGGAAGACGCTCCAATATCACTGAAATCACTTCGGCGAATCCGTTGGAAGAAGCGATCAATAGAGCTTGGTGAACGTTTGTCTTGAAAATGGGTCCTTTACTGTTGTTTCTGTCGAGTAACCACCCAACAACTTTGGCGTTGTTCGCCTTGGAAGCCATTTCTATCACCCATCGGGGATTCTTTATACGTTCAACGTTCAAGTCTATGCAATCTTCATCTACTAAAATTTTCACCATTTTGTCTCGACCTTCACTGATAGCCATGTGGAGGGCTGCGGTATCTTTGCTATTCTGGATGTCTAAGTCCACACCCAGTCTTATCAATTCCTTCATTGCTTTCAGTTGATTCTGGCATGTTTTATGCATCAGATAAAATAGTGAATAGTGGAAAAAGCTGAAACACACCTGTTGGATGGCCAGCATTAAAGGTGTTTCTTGCTCACTATCCTTGTCATCAAGGCACAGTCCATACGAGGCCAGACTATCAAGCATTTCCCACTTTCCTGCCCCCACAGCTAGATGAACCGCAGTTCCCAGTCTCTTACGTCTGTCCTTCGTTTCAAAAGGCGCTTTGGCGTTCAAAAAAATTTCCAAGTCTCGCTGAGTCCTCCCGAACCCAAAGGTGTAAGGAATGCGAGGCCAGGAAGGGTTGTGATGTTCATCAAAGTTCACACACGCCTCCTTCAGCCTGCCTACCAACCTGTTCATTGCCTCCTTGTTGCCCTTCTCCACCAACAAATGAAGATATGTCTTCCTTTTCTTTGAAAGAAATGCCATCATTTTCTTTTTCGACTCCTGACATCAAGTTTTATCTATAAAAAGTTTAAAAATTTTAAAACATAAACTGAAGACAGACTTTAGTTATGTTATCATCATGTCCGTTGAGGAAGTAGGAGATGGTACAAGTAGACACCATGTGGGACACTATCTTCCGCTTGTCTTTTTCCAACGCTTCATACAGCAAACTTTTTTTAGAACAACCTTCATTATCACTCACAACAACTTCTTCTAGTTCTTTGCTCTCAATCGTCATCACATCTTTGTACTTCTTCGCCACATTCTGGAACATTATGATGTCATCTTTAGAAATGGCCGACGAGAACTCGATACGGGCCTGTTTGAAATGGGCGCCAATTTTGCAGGGTCTCTTCAAACGACTCTGTGATATGTCAATGAATTCACCAAACAAGGTAGAGATATATAAGGTTGAATAGAAGTTTATGATTTAATATCGAATTTATTTAATAAAAACAATAAGTTAGCTTTTAATTTTTATAGTTTATGAGTCATAAAATATCCTCATTACACTCTTGTCGTTTCTGCCGGATGTGTTCAAGATAATTCTGTTATCCTCCTTCTTTTTATCTCTTTCCGTTTCCCTTTTGTCACTTCCGTTTTCCACAACATAACTCTCATCATAACCAACCATTAAATTGGTTTTGATATTGTTGTTATCGACAACATTGTATAGTGGAGATGAATCTCGTTTGGGAAAGTTCTCATTTTGCCAGCCTTCCTTTGGCAGCAACATCTGTTCAATTATTTTGGTGTATTATTTTTTAACTTTTTGATTTTTTACCCAAGAATGGAGATTTTTATAAATAAAAATTATTTTAAAAAATTTTAATTTTTAATAAGTGAAACTTTACCATAAAACTGAAATTAATTTATTTCTGATATCACTTCCGATAAATTCTCTTAATTGATTTCACTAAAAACATCCCATAAAAAGAAGAAAATTTACTTTTTTAGCGCAGAAATATGTTATGTTATTCCTTATAAAAGGAAATGTCCATTTAATTTAATTTTACTTCATTGGAATTGATTTTTCGTCATTTAAAAGTAGAAAGATTTGAAATGTCGCACTTTTTTTTCTATTAAATAAAGACGTAATTTAAAAAAAGAAAAATTAGAAAAGTAATTTTTGAATATAATGTTAAAAACAGTAAAAATTAATTAAATTAATAATGGCCAATAACAAAAAATATTGAGAAATAGAATCATAAAAAGTCTTATTCTTATTGGGACTTTCATAGCATTAACAATTGGGATACTTATTTCCGCTGATGTTATTTTATTTTTGAAAGTAATGTTTCAAACAAAACAATCAATAAAATTCTTTAAAAAAACTTTATTATGATATTATTTTTGTTATTACTTCATCGCACCCATTTTATTTTATTTTTTTTTATTATTTTTATTATTTTTTTTTATTATTGAATTATTTTTTTTATATGATCTAAAGTTTGCTATGTCTTATATAAGTCGAACTTTGAACTTTCAGAACTTTGTCAAGAAGCTTGCAAAAAAAACATCAACTTCATCACATTACTGTTTCGATAAATTATTTATAATAATCAAAAAAATAAATAATTTTTGGAGTTTTTTCCAGAATTTTCGAAGCATCTAATGGCTGTCTTCGAGAAAGGGGAGGTAGGACTAATCTATAACAGAGAACTTAATGATAAATGGTCAAGTTTCGAGTTTCATGGATGATTGTAAAATAATATTAAAAAAATTTAAATAAATTTCTATCAATTTATTTAATTATTTTACGTGCCCTCTATTTGAATATTTAAGTGTCTTTATTTTTTAATATTTTCAAAACTTGCCTTTCGTTAAAAACTTCAAACACAATTTTAAACAGGTTTAAAACAAATTGATAATGAATATAATTTCAGAACACTAGTAAGTTTATTAAGATACGAAGCTTTTCGTTAACAACGTAACATTCTCCTTTATCGGTGGTGTTTTCTGGTTGCTTTCTAAACCATATGGAAGAAAAGGTAGTTGTCCCTGAAAACCCACTATTCTACATGAGATATGTGGACGACACATGTTAGAAGAAAGAAAAACAAGAACGATATTCTTTTCAATGCTTTAAACTCTTTCCATTAAAATATAAAATTAACCGTTGAAGTAAAGACAACTAAAT
The DNA here is from genome assembly GCA_964035795.1 of Pterobdella sp. o SKG-2022. Classification (NCBI taxonomy): domain Eukaryota; kingdom Metazoa; phylum Annelida; class Clitellata; order Hirudinida; family Piscicolidae; genus Pterobdella; species Pterobdella occidentalis. The sequence goes on along the minus strand of OZ038325.1, from coordinate 2,362,381 downwards.
TCCTTGCTACCCAAATATCTAGATGCCTGGACGGCTCCCTATCTTTTAAGGTGGTACAAAAAGAGAGAAAATTACCAATTCATTAGACGTTGGCGGTCCCTAAACAATACAAAAGAAATCTTATAAAAGGAGATTTACATAGAGCTAACAGGATCGGGTCTGACTTTGAACTGGAAAGGAGTGAGATACGTCAGAAATATAAACGTGCTGGTTTTCCTGACATTTTTATCATGTCTGCTTTTGAACAATTCGACACCTCTAAGGATGAGGGCTTGATCCTAAGCTGGCTCTTTGAAAATGAGAGGAAATTACACTTCAAAGTTCCTTACGTCCAAAAAATGAGTTGTATATACACAAGTGCATTGATAAATTAAACTCATTCACCAAAAACGTCATCACGTTTTCATACTCCTGGATCACGTCCAAAATAAGAACCCTCTTCCCTCTTAAAGACAAAATTTTGCATGTACACAATGTGATATACAAAGGGAAATGTAGTTGTGGAAAAACGTACTTGGAAGAAACTAAAAGAAACGTGGAAGTGAGATGGACGGAACATGAAGCGGTGAAAGGAACTTCTGAACCAGCAAAACACATATCGAAGAACCCTAAACATAAATTCTCGTGGAGAACTTTGATGTGAGCCCTTGAAGATTGGAGAAAAAGGAGGATATTGGAAGCTTTCTTAATTAAAATTCTTAACCCTACTTTAAATGACCATAAGGACGTAAGGAATTCATTATTATTTAGAAATGGTGTTACATAATAGGCCTTATTTTATTAGAGTTGCTTACACATTTTCATTTTTTACTATCTCTGATTTACATTATAGTCCACGTCACTTCATTATTTTAGTAATATTTTGTGCAATAATTATGGGGTTTACAATTAACTTTTATCTGTTGCCATAGTAATATCAATAAAATGGTTTCTCATACTTGAAAATGTTACGTTGTTAACGAAAAGCTTCGTATCTTAATAAACTTACTAGTGTTCTGAAATTATATTCATTTTAGGGTTTGGCTTTTGAAAAAATCAAAATTTTGATAAATACATTAATATTACATCCTGTGAACCTGAATATTTTTGATAACTCTACAATGTTTCTCAAAAGCAAAAAATCTTTTCACCTACACCTAAACCATCCTTCTTTGCACACTTCCAATTTTTATATCACTCTTACTAATTTACTAACCCTAAACGCCACTTTCAACCATGTCATTTCTTCTCATGAAATCACCTCCATCCACCTTACTCTCTCTTCTACTTTCTACCAAATAGCCTTCTACACTTCCATATTGTTTCTACCACCTATTTTTCTATACTTTTGCCACATTAATCACAAATCTACACCACCAACTGCCCACATTACCCACCCATCCACACCATCTCCACCATCCTCACTCCCTCTTCTCCACACAACCTACTTTTTATCTCACCCACACTTCTCACCAACTCATCACCCTTACTACTCACTCTTTTAGTCCAATCTTTTATACCACTACCTCATCACTATATCGTACCACCCTTCATTTTTCTATACCACTTTTACCACTTTACCATACCACCACCCAACCCAGCTGATTCTGATAGACCAAGGCTTGGACCACCTTCCAACTCATATCATTTCTAAGTATCGCTTCTCCACCCACAAAATCGATCTATCTAACAACCAAATCAAGTATTTTAAAAATATTTCGAAGTTATTTTGCCCATGTATTGTAGTAGTTTTTTTTTGCTTCATCTATTTATGTCTTACTGTATTGAGTAGTATTTCTTTTATTGTTTTTTTTTATTTTTCAAAAATTGTAATTGTTCTTTTTTTTATTGTTATTACTTTCATTATTTTTGTTTTTTTTAGTTATTATTTTTATTATTAGTCTCATTATTTCAATAATTATATAAATATTATCGACTTACCATAATAATACTTCATCAAAGCGGATCAATATGCTAAACACACAGAAGAATGCAGTGGCAAACATAAATTTTCGAATCTTGTGTGGAACAGCTTCATGATTTTTAAAAATATAATGATCATTATTATTATTCTTATTGTTATGTTTCATTTTTTATTTTTGTTATTGTTCTTAATATTTTTCTTTTTTTTGCTGTTTTTATTATTGCAATGATGGTTGTTAATCTCATCAGCTAGGTAGTTACCAAACCATCATGCAGGACTTTAAAGGGATTAGAGCACTTCACCAGGTTGAGATTACTAATTATGGACTGTAATTCTCTCACAGGTGAAACAAAAAAATAGAGTCAAGAACAAAAATAAAAAAGATAATAATCATAAAAAAATAATAATTTTAATAAGAATGCTGATGAAGGAAAAATGATAACAATAAAATATAAAAGAAACAATACTAGGAATTATAATGAGGAAGATGATGAGGATAAAGATGATGATGAGGATGATGATGATGATGATGATGATGAGGATGATGATGATATTAATAATGATTATAATAAAAAAATAATATTAATAATAGCGATAATACTAATAAGTATTGTTATAATTATGACTATAATTATCATTATAATATTTGTTATTATAATCCTCATCATCATAATGACAAACATAATAAAAGAAACAATAATAATAATAATAAACAAAAAAATTAATAAAAATAAATACTAATTAAAAAAATAGAAATGATAACTCACAGACTCAACAGTCGACACCATGCCAGGGATGCCTTCACTCACGTCTCTATCTCTCAACAAGAACAATATATCCTTATTATGATATTATTTTTATTATTTTTATTTTTTTGTTATTTAATGTTTCTATTATAAATATTATTTTCTTTTTTCCTTTTTATACTGTTTTTTAAAAGTTGTTAAAATAATATTTTTCAAATAATGCTTTTTATCAGCTGGTTTTTCTTATTTTGATTTTTTTTGTTTCATCCACACATGGTTAGCGGTATTTATACTCATAACGGCTTTTTCAAGCCTTCCATCAATAACTGGAGGCAAGTCGTAACTTGCATGACAGAAAACTGATGTATATATGTGGAAGTAGCAGAGTTCTCATTTACCTACCTGTCGATTTAGTCTTTTATCTCATCATCTATTCGTCCATCTATCTATCCATCCATCTATCTATCTATCTATCCATTCATCTATCTATCTATTTATCTATCTATCTATTCATCCATCTATCTATCTGTTTATTCAATTATTTGCCTATCCACCCATTTATCCATGTATCAATCTACCCATCCATCAAATCTATGCCTTTATTCACCTCTCAATCTAAAAATTTCTTCATTCATTCATTTTTTTTAATTATATTTACATATCTTTTTATTATCTATCCATTCATTTATTCAGCTATCTACCCATCTAATACCCCACTTATTTATTGACCTGTTAATTGTTTTTTTATCTTACCATCTTTTTAGCTTTTCATCCGTCTATTTGTCTTTAAACAAATTACCTAGCTATATATCCATTCATCCATTTATATCCCTCTAATTAGGCAATCTGTCTATCTATCTTTCTCTCCATTAATACATTCACCCATCGATTCGTTTACTCACCCATCCATCTATCTATGTCACATTCTCCATCCACCCATCATTCTCTCAACCAATTAAAAAACAGCACTCATTTGAAAGCTTGCACTGCCATCCAAAGATGGATACGACATACCTGTATTGATCCAATTTAAAGATAACTTCCGTCAATTTAAATCTCTGAACTACGCGCCACTCCAATAATTTTTAATTTCGTATTTAAAAGGCCGTTAATTGTAGTTGTCTTTTAACCGGTAATTTGAACGTTTTGTGGATTTTATTTTATTTTTTTGATTTTTTTTTTTCTGTTGAATATTAATTGAATATTCCACAAACTAACTTTTAAATTATATTTCTTTTACTCTCCCCACTTACTAAATTTAGATCTCATTTTGTATATTATCAAGACTCGCTTACCAAATCTATCCTACCTTAGCCTATTGGGTAATCCTCTTTCACCTGACCCGCTTTCCACGAATCAAATTGATGATCTAGAATACCATAGATATAGGTCAGCTTTCAATGTTTTGCATAAGGATAGAATAAATTTTAGCTTATAGTTTTTAAGGTTGTATTTAATTTTTTTTTTTTCAAATTTCAAACAAATAGGCAGTTCAGTAAAATATTGCTATAAAAACATCAAAACACTCATCCCAAAGAATCAAAAACAAGACATGTATAAATATAAAACTAAAGGTTTTTACCTCAAAAATTTTATTTTTACAAGCAACCTGTATTCACTAAAAATTTAAATCTCCCATACATCTGTACATTCCCTATATATCTTATGTATTAACCATGTAATTATTCTATTACCCACCCTTATTGTTTCATCTCCATTTAATCATTACAACACTAATATCCATCCAATAGCTTGTACAATCTAGGTATTCATCAAACCCCCACTGAACCCTCAATACTTTGTATTAACCTTGTATTTATTGTACACTCCAAACAGTTTCTATGTATTATACTGCCTCCCACAACTATCTTCTCTGGACTCTACAGTCTTCCAACAATATCACCGTCAGACAGCCATTAATCACGGCTTTCTATGGAAGCCTGGATCTGTGGGGGTTAGTGGAGGGTAGAGGGGGTTAGTGTAGTTAAAGGTTAGTAGTGGAAAAGGATGGTTCACTGGGGTCTGAAGTTTGAAGGGAGAAATGGCTTAGTGTGGTTAGAGGTTAGGAAAGATGAAAAGTTTATCGTAGTAGGAGAGTTAGTAGATCGTTCATGTGTTTGAGAAAAAGTGGCGTGGTGAGAAAACTGGCTGTTACAAGAATTGGGTTTTCGTTTGAGTTTTTTTTTGGGTGGCTTCTGAACGTTGTTGGAGGTGGGCGTTGCGTTGCAGATTTTTTTGTTGCTTTGTAGGTTTTTGATGTGTTTTTTGTGTTGTACATTGTTTTTGTTTGTGTTGTACACGGTTTTGTTTTTTTAAAGAGTTGTTATGCTTAAGATTGTTGTACGGATAAACAGTTCAGTGGTTGGTTCTGTGCTAAGATCACATTTATTGATTAGCTTTTATTCAATGCAGCTTTGAGTTATATACCCTATAATAATATAAGAATTATTTTAAATGGTCGACAGATGACACCCCAAAAACTGGTAGATAACGTCACAAAAGAACAAAACGCTAAAGAGAAGAGTGTCCGTTTGACCGGTGAGTAGAGTTCGGAGATTCTGTTTAAACTTGGTCTATTTATAGAATAAATAAAAATAACAAAACTGTTCAGTATTATAATTGTTGTTATTATTTCAATTGTTATAACTATAAATTACTTCACGATGTCCATTTTTATCATTATCATTTTTATTATTGATATTTAAATTATTCTTAATATTGTTTAAATTTCTTTTTTTTATTTCATTTTAATTTTTTCTATTATCATTATTATTATTTTTATTAGCCTTATTTTTATTGTTATTTCCATTTTTACAGTTACATACGGGCATTCAAAACACAAGTACAATGGCAAACATTCAGAAGGCAATCGATTTATAAGGAATGATGATCTTTGATGGGTGGATAAATGGATGGATGAGTGGATGAGTGGGTAGATGGATGAATGAAGGGAGTGGATGGGTGGATCGATAATGAGTAGATGGATAGGTGGATAAATGGGTAGGTCGATAATGGATATATGAATGGATGGATGAATGAGTGAGTGGATGGTTGAAGGGGTGAATGACGAATAGTTGACAGGTAGGTATGAGAATGATAAGTTTTGAGTTTGATTGATAAATGAATAATTTGAAGGCTAGCAATCACAAGAAAATCTATAAAACAAAAACTCACCATTTGATGACCAAATGGCCATTGCTTAGGAAATCCATGAAATCCTCGTCGTCATCGTCATCTTCATCACAATCGTTTCCCATTGTTCCTATCATGCTTATCACCATCAAGATGCATAATGCCCCTATGACCCAAAGGGTCATGATTTGGAGGATGGGGTAGAAGGAAGGGTGGTGGTGGTTGGATGGAGGTGATGATGATGAGGAAAAGAGCGAAAGTGATGGTGGAAGGAAATTGATTGGGATGAATGAGAGTGATGGTGAAGAAAAAGTGGTCGTGGAGTGGAAGAGATGTTTAGAGGAAAAAAAGTGATAGTTACAGAGGTGATAATTAAAACGAAATGAGGGTTTGGTCGTTGGCTGGAGATGATGGTAGATTAGTTATAATGATGGTTAATGGTGGGTTGCTTTTAACAATGATGGTTGTGGAAGATAAAGTGAATAATCAAATGCTGGTACTGAGATGCGAAATAGGGAACTATAATAATGATGATGTATGATTTTTTATAAAAGGTGGAGTTGGGAGTGGTGGTGATGAGGGTGATGATAGTAATGATGAAAAGAGGATTAATGATGTTGGTAATGATGATGATGATGATGATGATGATGGTAAATTTAAATTAGTTGTATAATAGCTTTTTTTAGATTTATTATTTTTTTGCATTGTTTTTTAAATTTTTTATCTTTTTTTTAAATTTTGTGAGAGTTCTCGTTAAGGTTTATGTTTACATTTTTAAAAATGAACTTAAATTTTCATGGTTTAGATTCATTTTTAAATAACAAGTCCAAACAATTCTATGTGAACAAAATAAAAAATCATTTTCTTTTAGCGGTTACGTCACCAATAAACAAATCTTCAAAACTCTCGTTTGTTCTTAGTTTTCTTCCGTCAAAAAAGGAGAAAAAATATAAAAGCTAATTAAAAATCAAACGTGGAAATTTCCTGAAATAATAATTTATTTAGAGCTTAATTGAAATTCTAAAAATAAAAATTTTTAAAACAGGTGTGAAGTAACGAGGTAGTCACTAAAAATAACACTGGAAGTATAAGATTGTAAATAAAAGAGAATTTAAATAAAAAGAAAGAAAATGAAGCTTTTGAAGTTAGTGCTTTGTAGTTATACCAAAAAAATAAAATAAAAAAAAAAAGTTAATTTTTATAAAAATAAATTTTTAAAATTAATAATAAAATGTAAAAAATAATCCAAAAAATTGAATTAGTTCTGATTTAATAAGAATTACTTTTAAAAAATAAACAATAATAAAACTAACATATATTGAATCTTAACAAAAGCAGGAACACAATAAACCTGACATCATCATGCTAATATTTCTGTTATTGTTTTTATTTATATTTTTCAGAAAAAAGCTTTCAGTGGTTAGTTTCGTCAATTACGTCATATACACACTACAACCATCTACACATCACCTCATCACACCCCCATACCACCCTCACCATCCTCCACCTCTCAAACACACCACCATCTTTTCCAGAGACCTTCCATTAATCTAAAAAATTTCTCGTTAACGACCAAAGATCTAGTAGACCTTATGTCCATAAGAGGACCTAGTGCCATAACTGAGTTCAAAAAGCTTTTTCCTGGAGGGGTTCAGCAACTCTGTGAACTGCTTGAGACTGACCCTAAGAAAGGTTGAGTTGGTGGTAGGTGGGTGGTTGAAAGGTTGTCGGCCCGTATAGCTCAGGTGGTAGAGCTAATAAGCTAAAGTTACCGAGTTCGATCCCGTGTTAGGCCAACAACTGGCACTTGTTCTACAGTATTTTTGTTCCATTAAAATCGGTAGCAAGTGATTTGAACTATAAGATAAAAAACTTCAAATAACATATCAAGTGGATGATGGATGGATAGGTGAATAGATGATGGGTGGGTAGGTGAACGGATGATAGATGGATAGGTGAATGGATGATGAATGGGTAGGTGAATGCATGATTGATGGGTAAGTAAATGGATGATGGATGGGTAGGTGAATGCATGATGGATGGGTAGGGGAACGGATGAAAGATGGTTAAAAGATTGGTGATGAATGGATGATGGTTAATAGATTGGTGATAGATAAATATATAGTGAATGAAGGATGGAGAGATGGTGAAAGCTGGTGGTAGAAGATGGTTGGAGTGAATTTTTCAAAAACATCTTATGTATTTTTAATACAGTAATTATCTAAAAAACATCAATTTGAGAAATTTTAATACATTTATTTATGCTGATGTTTTATGGTAAGGCATTACTTACCGAAAATTATAGCTGGCGGATATATAGATGAATGGTAGTAGAACGAAGTGATAAAAGGTTGAACAGTGGTTGAAACTAGTGAGCTTAGCAATGGTTTAAAGATTGGTAGTGAAGCACGTAAATATATGAGTGGGTAGGTAGAGAAGGTGTAAAGGGAGTGCATATATCTTTGATGAACAAAACAAACAGTGCTTGATAACGGTTTGCTGTAGTGCTCTTAGAAGTGATAATACAAACAAAACCCCCCCAAACAGGACTAAGTGGAGACGAGAAAGACCTTCACAGACGTAGAAAAGTTTTTGGGGTCAACGTCATACCACTCAAACCAATGAAATCATTTTTACAATTTGTCTTTGAATCCATCCAAGACACCATGCTTATTATTCTTATGATTGCTGCTATAGCTTCTTTGGGTCTCGGTTATTACTTACATAAGGAACCGGAAGATGGAGTGGTGGAAGGAGATGGTGGGTTGATGGTGTGAGATTTTTGTTTTGTTGATGTTATAATGAGTTGTTTTTTTTTATTTTTATTTTTTGTTGTTTTTTTTACTGCTGTGTTTTTTCAATATTTATTGTTTGTTGTTAGATGGTATTTCATTGTTTTTAAGACTTGTCTATTTTTTTCACTTATTATTTCTTTAGTAATATTGTTTTTACAGCAAATATTTTCAATAAAAATTCGCAAAAGATGAGGCAATATTTAATTCTCTTGAATCAATTAGAAAAATAAAATTCATGATAAATGTAAAAAAAACCAAAACAATAATAACGATAAAATATAATAAAACTAAAAAAAATAACAAAATAAATAATAAGAATAATATTAATAAAAATTAAAAGAACAAAAAAAGGAATAGAGAAAAACAAAAAACTCATTAACAAAAAAAATAACAGAATAATAACAACAAAAAAAATAACAGAAGAGCCAGTATGGCTAGAGGGGGTGGCGATAATGATGGCGGTGGTGGTGGTGGTGTTAGTCACATCCATAAATGATTGGAAGAAGGAGAGGCAGTTCAGGGGACTCCAGGTTTGGAAGAATGGAGAAAAATGGGAGCGTGAAGTGATGATGGATCGGGTAAAAATAGGGTTGATAATATAACGTATAAAGATATAGGAAGTGAAACTAAGGGTATAAGCTGGCAACTGATTATTGAATGTGTTGACAAATTAATGGGATTATTTTGAAAGAATAAATATCTCCAGCAACACTACAATCCTCCTCCCCCTCCTCCTCCTTCTCCGCAGATGAAGATAGAAGACACGCAACAGAGAGATGTAATGAGGAACGGGGCCATTGTTCAACTCTCCATCAATGATCTGGTAGTGGGTGACATCTGCATGGTTAAGTATGGTTAGTAGTATTGTTATTGTTGTTTCTGTTTATTGTTACAGTTATTATTTTTGTTTTTCAACTTTATTTTTACTGTTGTTTCATTATTATTTTTGTTGTTGTTTTCGTTATTGCTATTATTAGTTTTATTGTTGTTTATGTTAAAGTTCATGTAGTTTTATTTTTTAAATTTATTTATTTTAATTATCATTGTGATTTTGTGTTTTTTGTTCAATTTTTGTCATTAATTTATTTTTTGTTTTTACGATTCTTTTTTTTATTTTTACCCTTTACCTTTTTATCACAGGTGACTTAATGGCAGCAGATGGTATCATTATCAACTCCAGTGACCTGCAGGTTGATAATAATAAAAAAAATGATAATATTGAAAATGGAAATAATAATGCAGGTAATAAGAAAAAAAAAGATTTGAACAAAAAAACAAAAAAGGAATTAAAAAATTTTTTTTTTAGAGTTTGAAGATAATTTTTAATAAAAAATATAATAAATAATAATAAATCCACATGGTGTCAGGTGGATGAAAGTTCGTTCACAGGCGAGTCAGAGCTGGCTAAGAAGAGAGTCGACAAAGACTGTTTCCTCTTTTCTGGTTTTATAATCTTTAGTTCATAAATAAACACTGAGAAATGAAATGATATGCTTAAAAAAATGAGGAAATACATGTCAAAAACAGCTATATTTTAAAACCAACCAACTAGCAAAATTCTACTAACAACAACAAAAAACAACACACACACACACACACACACACACACACACACACACACACACACACACACACACACACACACACACACACACACACACACACACACACACACACACACACACACACACACACACACACACACACACACACACACACACACACACACACACACACACACACACACACACACACACACAGACACACACACTGTTTTTGCGTTCATCCACCATGAGGTAGGTGCAAGGGATTGAGAGATGAGCATTTTTTCTTGTGGTTATAAATGCCTTGTGGTTTGAAGTTCAGCCCGCAGTATTGTCACTTTATGCTTACTTGTGTCTGGTGCTTCTGTCTCACGTGGTTTGCCAGACCTGCTTTACTGGCAGCTACTCTGTTGCATCTCGGAAACGTGCAGGATAAGACTTTGTCAAAACTGTTGTTATTGTTGCTATTGTTTTGATTGCTGTTGCTATTATTGTAGTTGTTGTTGCTCTTTGTTTTTCGAATTTTTGTTGTTGCTATTGTTTCGATTGTTGTTGATGCTTTTTTTTTGATTGTTGCTATGCTTGTTGCTGCTGTTGCTTTGCTTGTTGCTATTGTTGTTGTTGCTGCTGCTTTTATTGCTGTTATTGTTTTGATAAATGATGCTATTGTTTTGATTGATGTTGCTATATTTGTTGTTGTTGCTCTTTTTATTTCGATTATTGTTGTAGCCATTGTTTTCGATTGTTGTTGTTTTATTGTTTTGATTGTTGTGGCTATTATTGTTGTTTTTGTTACTTCTGTTGTTTCGATTGTTGTTATTGTTCTTGTTGCTTTATTTGTGCTTCTGAAATCGTTTATAGCACTACGTTTTTGTCCTGCATGATTCCAATAACAATCACCAGTTTAAGGCTGAACTTTGTTGGGTTGCCAAGGCTTTTTACAGTCTAGCACCCAATTCTCTCAATCTTTTCTGTGGATATGGTGTGTGTTGCCTTTTGCACTGGTAAGTTATCAGCTGTACGCAGTGTTGTAGCTGTTTTTGCTGTATTACTTTACGTAATTGTAGCAGAGCTGTTAGCTTCGTATAATTTTTCTTAATCCGCTAGGTTTTACCTGTCAACTGCTTTTTTTCAAACTGAAGAGATTTTTTATTTTTCAAATTTTGAGCAATATTTCCAAAAAATTTGAATAACTTATGTTTTTTGGTAACAGAAACAGCGTTTTGTAGCAAATAATTTAATCTCTAACTATCGTAATAAGCAAAAATATACGGAGCAGCTAACACAGCTTCGTGGCTTGCACACACACACACACACACAGACACACACAGACACACACACACACACACACACACACACACACACACACACACACACACACACACACACACACACACACACACACACACACACACACACACACACACACACACACACACACACACACAAACACACACAGGAACGTACGTGATGGAAGGAAAAGCTGAAATGGTAGTGACAGCTGTGGGTGTGAACAGTCAAGCAGGGACCATATACACGTTGTTAGCTGGAGTGTCTTCTAGTGTCATGGGCAATGAAGGGAAGGAAAAGCAATGTTGGTATTGTATTGTTTGTTTTTTAATTTATTATGTTTTATTGTATTAAATTATGTTTTTATTGTTTTTTTTGTATTGTATTGTATTTTTAATCGAATAAATTTCTTAGTACTTATGAAAGGATGGTAGTTTGATAATATAAACTAGTCTTACGAAAATCTTTGTGACTTTAAAATAATACTTTGTGTTTACCTTACTATTTGATTTAGGCTATTATACATCAATAAGCTTATCGCTTCTAAAACTTTGCTATTCTTTTCCAAGTTGACAGTCGTTATACAACCAAAGATCAAGAAGTTAGAAAATTTTTTATCTCAACAAATATGCTTATTTTAAATCTTCCTCATAAACTCATTTCCTTTTCTTTCCATTTTGTCCTCCCTCCTCCTTCTAACCACCATCATTATCATAATAACAAAGATCATTCTTATCATAATCATCTTGACCATAAACAACATCATCAGACGTCCAAAACAGATGCAAAAAGCAAAGAGAAATCTGTCTTGCAAGCTAAACTTACTCTGCTCGCAATTCGTATCGGCTATCTAGGTGTTATGGCTGGTTAAAACATTTAAAACAATTTCATAAACAAAAATATAACAAAAAAACCAACATAAGAAAACAAAAAGGCATACATACAAATAGATGTATAAACAAACGTATAAACAAAAATGAAAAGTCATACAAACATATTAACACAGAAATAAAGAAACATACACAAATATAAACAAACATCCAAACATACATACGCACAACACTCAGGTACTCTCCTAGCTGTGCTGACTGTCCTCATCTTGGCCATCAGGTTTTCCATCGATCAATTTTTCATCCAAGGGAAAGCATGGCATTCTAAGTAAGAATGAGGAGGATGAGGATGAAGAAGAGGAGGGCTTAGTTATAATGATGGTGGTGAATAGTGAAAATGATGATAAAAAAGAGAAAAAAAAGAGGAATGATGATGATGATGATGATGAAGATGATGATGAGGATGATGATGATGATGATGATGAAGATGATGATGAGGATGATGATGATGATGAAGATGATGATGAAGATGATGATGAGGATGATGATGAGGATGATGATGAGGATGATGATGAGGATGATGATGAGGATGATGATGAGGATGATGATGAGGATGATGATGAGAATGATGATGAGGATGATGATGAGGATGATGATGAGGATGATGATGAGGATGATGATGAGGATGATGATGAGGATGATGATGAGGATGATGATGAGAATGATGATGTGTTAGAGATGGTGGGGATGAAGATGATTATGATGTCGTTGGAATGACGTGGTGACAGCGAAGGTGTAAATAGTGATAAAATTGGTGATAAATGATTATTACGGGGAAGTGTACGTGTTGATGAAGAAACTAGGGGTACAATTATTATTTGTTTTTGATAATGTTGATAATTTTAAATTGTGTGAATATATTTATATATAAACAATGATAAAAATGAGAATCATAGGACAAAAAAATGATGAAGGTAACGATAATGATATATTCATGCAGATAAATGAGTGTTAACTAAAACATTACTCTCTTGCAGATACATCTACTACTATCTGCAGTTCTTTATCATAGGGGTGACGGTATTGGTTGTGGCGGTACCAGAAGGCCTACCATTGGCTGTAACACTTTCTCTTGCATATTCAGTTAGAGTAAGTGCTTTGTGATGTGAACTGTAGGCACAGGGTTCAAATCCTGGTTATGATTTGGTTTTTGAAATGTTTTTTAGAATTATGTTGGGTCGCGTCATAATGGGTCAATTTGAAACACTTGAAAATCTTAATGAAAAAAAATCATTATTTATTTTATTCATGCCTGAGATGAAAACATGGATTTATAGAGTTAAAACGAAGTTAAAACACGGTCATCACTTGATAAAAATCCCTTTTTAAACGATTTGATGACTAATCATCTAACGCATCTTTACACCAACTAATTTCACATACCTTACCGCGTCACATCCACCACACAAACTTAATTTACATAACTTCAACTACATTACTTCTCCTGCATAACCTTCCACCCATAACCCATCCCAAAACTTCCCACCACATAACTCAAACTCAAAATGATATAAATTTTATCTACGTTTCACCAGTTATCTTTCCCACACATTCTTTAATTCAACATCCCATTTGCATCTATAAATTTTTTTTACGTCTTTCAAAATGACCTTTCACCCAATATTTTCTCAACTAACACTCCACTAAACAAACCTAACATTATAACACTCCCTCCTCCATCTTTCCTCAGAGAATGATGCACGACAACAACCTGGTGCGTCATCTCGATGCTTGTGAAACCATGGGTAATGCCACAGCCATCTGCTCAGATAAAACTGGCACCCTCACCGCCAATAGAATGACTGTCATGCAGATTTATACTGCTGGTGTGTGTGTGTATGAGTGTTTGTTTTTTTATGTTTTTGTGTGTTTGTGCTTGTTTGTGTGCGTGCTTTTTGCCGTATTTTTTTTGGCTCATTGTTTTTCATGTTCAAGAATGCTTTTGGCTCCATATTCCACTTTATAACAGTTTTTAATATATTGAAACCCTATATAAAACCCATTCAAAAAACAGCACACACACACACAAACAAACACATACACACAGGGATATTCCACGTAGACAAACTACCTACATCTCCTAACCTACCTGCCATTGTTCTCGAGATCCTCATCCAATGCATCTGTCTCAACAGCTCCTACACCTCCAAGATTGTTGTAGGTTTTTTTAATAATATTATTATGATATTATTTTTATTATGATTTTATTTTCATTAAGATGTTATTTTTATTATGATATTTTTTTCATTATGATTTTATTCTTCACGAGATTCCCTATTTTTTTGAAAACTAATGGTTGTTAAAATTAATTATTACTTTTTTTAATGGTTTCTTATATAATGCTAATTTAGTATTTCATTTGAGTTTATTGAAAAAACCATTTAATCAACAGATAAGTGAAAAAAACAGTGAACTACCTTTACAAGTAAGGAGATGAAATTATTTTATGGATCAATAAAATGTTTCAGCTCAACACTACAGTTTATGCTTTGGCCACCCTTATCTTCACAACCTGCCACATCAACACCATCAACACTCCCACCACCAACACCATTAACACTCACACCACCAACACCATCAACACTCTCACACCACCAGCACCATCAATATTCTCACACCACCACATTAAACCGTAAACATCTTTACATCACCATTATCATGACCATCTTCACAACACCGCCATTATAACCACCGCAGGTAGGAAACAAAACAGAATGTGCCTTGCTGTCGTTACTCCTAAAATTTGGCATCAACTACGACGAGTTGAGAGGGAAACACCCCGAAAACACTTTCACCAAAATCTACACCTTCAACTCGCAAAGGAAGTACATGGCAACCGTCATGAGACTATCTGAAAAACCCAACAAATATCGTCTGCTATGCAAAGGCGCGCCTGAATATATTCTCAACAAGTTGGTTGTTATGGTATTTTGCTTTTTAGTTAGTTATTTCCATTCAAAATTTTGAAACTAAGTATATATTTCGAAAAAATTATTGTAGAATTAATGTTTTAATTACAAATTACAAAGCTTTTTAATCATTAGAACCGATCGAATGGTCGACTTACTTTGAATAATTAGAAATATTTTTGAAGCAACTATATCTCTTTAGAACACTTAACTTCATCATAATAAATATGCTTATTACCCTCATAACAACGTCACCAATTTTGCCAAAGGTGCTCACATGTCATGCTGGAGAATGCCAAGCTCGAAACCTACTCTTCACAAGCAGCTGTGAGTTAAATCCTTTTTGTAATGCTCTGTGTTGTATTGATATATTTGTACTGATTATCTTTGCCCCAAACTTGAGGGAACGATTCACTAGCTCATTCTACTAAACACTCACTATTTTTTTGTTAGCCATTTCATCTAGCCACAAACCACTTAAAACATTCATAACTAACCATCATATAAACCTCATTTTATCAATCATCACCAGACTAACTCTCTATTTCTGCCTATTACCACACCAACCACACCCTCATCCTTTTCTACACCAAACCGCCACCATCCACCATCACCATCCCCTCTTACCACTCACAGAAACTTCGAGAAATCTCAATACAAATGGCATCTATGGGAATGAGAACTATTGCTATAGCCTTCAGAGACATCATCACTACAGGTGAGTTGACGGTTGGGGTCGGCCCCTATAGCTCAATGGTTGAGCATTAGACTAATTATTTAAAGTTATCGGGTTCAATCCCGCGTGGGCCGACAATTAGCACCTTTTCCACAGTGTGTTTTCGCTACATTAAATTTGTAGCAAGCGCTTTGATCTATAAGGAAAAGCGCTTTATAAATACCGCTTTACATTACATTACATTTGAAGAGTCTCAAAACGCCATTTGAAGTTTCCATGGATTTCATCTTACCATTGATTACTTCAGAAGGATCTATTTCACTCAATATATTAGATTTTTATACTCAACAAAAAAATTAATATGAAATATCAGATGTAGCATAAAACAATGAAATGAATAAAACTAACAATAATAAAACAAGAATGAAAATGAAATAAAACTCTAACCCAGGAGCAACGTCGTCTACGGAGAAGCTGATGAAGGAGCCGATAAACTGGGAGGACCCTGACAAAGTGGTCACAGAACTCATCTGTGTCGCTATCGTCGGCCTTGAAGATCCTGTGAGGCCTGAGGTTAAAAGGAGGAAGAGAAGGAAGAAAATATATTTATGATAAGAAATATGGCTATAGTTTTGTATTTAGTGAAAACCAAAAATAATAAATATTCAAATATAAATTAATTCAAAAATACTTCAATAATTTAAAAAAAATACATAAAACATCACCAGGTTCCCAAAGCCATAGAGAGATGCCAGAGAGCAGGAATCACTGTCCGTATGCTGACTGGGGACAGCCTCGAAACAGCCAAATCTATCGCCTACAAATGTGGTATAACCAAGGTAAATGGTGTTTTTTGAGGATATTCTTATTGGAGTCAAACGAATTTCCACTAGTATCATTACTATCACTATGGGTCTTTTCACCATCATCAACCCTTTTTTCATCAACCTAAATATTCTTTTCGTTCTTTTGAGTAATTCATTATCATCATCATCATTAGTTTTTCACCGTTATATCACCATTAATATCCTATATACCTCCACTCCTATCTTTTATAACTTCAAATAGCAAGAAGATGACCATTTGGTATTGGACAGCACCACATTCAACCAGATGATCAGACAAAGGCCTGAGTACCCGGTATTAAGACTACATTTGTATATTAATATATTATTCAAATAATTTTATTTGATATTGTTCGGTTCTGATATTTTTCATAATTTTAGAAAATTCTTTAAGAATGAATAAAAATGGATTTTCAACCTGATGAGCGATATTGAAGTATTCACATTTTTTTAAATATAATATAATTATTTTTAATTAAAAATAAATTTGTCTATTAGATCGACCAACGTCTCTTTGACGAAGTGTGGCCTAAACTGAGAGTCTTGGCCAGGTATTGTTTCTTATCATTTTATTATAATTTAATTCCAAGTTTTATACTAATATTGTTGAAATATTGAGTTTATTTATTATTGTTGAGATTATTGTTTTTTTTATATTATTATTATTTTTAATATTATTGTTGTTATTGATATTATTATTGTTGTTATTCAGGTCTTCTCCCATAGACAAATACAATTTGGTTAAAGGGATGATTAACTCTACTTTAACACCTATGAGGTAGATAAGAACAAGAAAAATAAATAACGAAAAAATAAAAATAATAATTATGAATATATGAAAAAAAAGTATTTTATAAAAGTTTCAAATTTATATTAAACTCAATTTTATCATTATTTTGGGCCATATAAAAAAATAAATTATTCAAAATATGAATAAAAGAATGAAGACGGAATTGATAGTGTTGATAACAACAAATAACAACAATAGAGAAGTGGTAGCGGTAACGGGAGATGGCACAAACGATGGACCAGCCTTGAAAATCGCAGATGTGGGCTTTGCTATGGTAGATAAATTTTGTCGTTATCAACATGCGTTTTTACTATTTTGTTTTTTTAAAAACCACTAAAAAAAACAACAAAAACATAAAGAAAACAGACGTATTTCTTCATTATTACGGTACCCCCCCTAAAAACACAACTCTGCAGGGCATAGCAGGGACAGACGTGGCCAAAGAAGCTTCAGACATCATTTTAATGGACGATAACTTCGAATCCTTGGTGAAGGCTGTGATGTGGGGGAGGAATGTTTATGACAGCATTTCGAAGTTTCTGCAGTTCCAGTTGACTGTGAATGTTGTGGCAGTTACTATCTGCTTCCTTGGAGCTTGTATCATTAATGTGAGTTGGAAAGAGATGAGGGTGTAAAAGAAAGGTTGACCCGTACAGCTCAGAGGTAAAGCATTAGATTAATTATCTAAAGTTACCGGGATCGATCCCGCGTGTGCCAACAATTAGAACCTGTTCTACAATGTGTTTTCGCTACATTAAATTTGTAGCACGCGATTTGATCTACGAGGAAAAGCGCTTTATAAATACCACATTACATTACATTACAACTCAGTTAAAAGAGAATGTAATTAGTAAAGGTAGGGCTTGAGAAACTAATGTTACAGAAAGTAGGGTTAGGAAAAGAATGAATAGCGTAGAGGTTTAAAAATAGTGGTTGTAGATTTAGAGTCTCTTGCAAAAATAAAGAAGACTAAGATCAGATAGCAGCAACAATTTTTTTTGTTAAATTTAACACAAAACATTATTTATGAACCATAAATAAATTATATCAAAAAAGTCTCACATTTAAAATATTTCATAGTTATTTTGAACTTCGAATTTATTTGAAAACAATCAACAATCCCATAAAAACTAAAAGTACATATAAAAGTACAAACCTTAAAATCAAACAATTCCCTAGGTGTCGCCTTTGAGAGCCATTCAAATGTTATGGGTTAACCTCATAATGGACACATTGGCCTCGTTGGCCCTAGCTACAGAGAGACCCACGGCCGAACTTCTGGACAGAAAACCTTACGGAAGAACACAGCCCCTCATCACCAACATCATGTTGAGAAATATATTTTTCCACGCTGTCTACCAGATCTCTATCATTGTGGCAATCGTAATATGGGGTTTGTGTGTGTGTGTGTTTGTTTTTTTCGTTTGTTTGTTTATTCATTTAGTCCTCATTTATTTATTTTTTCATCATTTATCTATTTAATCCACTCATTCATCTATTAATCACACATTCAACCATCATTCATATATCTATAAGTTTATTTAATTCATCTATCTATCTTGCCTCCATTCATCTATCCAATTCATTCACCATGCATCTATCCCCTTTATTCCTTATGCATTCATCTATCCAATTCATTCATTCATCCTCCTCCCAATTCATCCACCCTCAACCAGGAGAATCATGGTTCGATGTAGACTGGGGGTTTGACACGGTTGAAGACCATGGTGCTTCAACACATTCCACCATCATCTTCAATGCTTTTGTCAGTGTCTTTATTTTGATGGTTCCATTCCAATATAACTATTTTTATTTGAGAGTATTATGAAAAATTATCTTTAAATAGCTGCTTTATGAGAGTTGATAAGTGATTGGATTGCAAGAAAATAACTAGGGTTAATTATTTGAATTGAAATGATATAATTAGAGTTAAACAATTGATTTAGTTTATTATTGATACTATTTATAACCTATTAAAAATCGATAAAAGGAAATACTATAAATAGCTAACCAATCAAAGGTAATGATGACACTGTTCAACGAATTAAATTCGAGAAAACTTCATGGTCAAAGAAACGTTTTTGGAGGTCTTCAGAGGAATGCTATATTCTGCTTCATTTGGATTTTGACAATGGTTGTTCAGGTAAGAGCATGGATGAACAGATGCATGGATGGATGGATAGATGATGGGTGGAAAAAAAAATGGGTACATAGATGGATGAGTAGAAGAATGGATAAACATGAAGAGATATATAAATTGATTGATAGATGGATTTTGGAAAGGTTAGAAAATAAATAAATGAAGGAAGCAGGATAATTATGATGCCACAAACCAAATGAAGGTGATGATAATAGAGTTTGGAGGAAGTGCTTTTGACGTCACGAAACTTGACCTAGATCACTGGTTGTGGTGCATCTTTATTGGAATTGGATCTCTTCTTTGGGGACAGGTGAATTTTTTGATTGGTTACTTAACTGACCTAAAAACTGCTCATTAGTCCAAAAACCTATTTTTTCAACCAATAAAACACTCACTCTTTTTTCAGTGACATTTTATGCATCTTTTTTAATTAGATTATTTGGATTTTTTCCCTTCATTATAAAGAAACTTGAAACCCTGCTTGTTTTCTTTACAAAACGTAGCATTAGAAATAGATAAGCTTTAGTTCCGTAGAGTAAAAAAGCTTCAATTAAGATGATTCTCTAAAGATGATAATTTCTTTTCTCATCAAACTACATTTTACCGTCCAGGTAGTAATATCTCTACCCAAACAAACTCTTCCCAAACACTTCTCTTTTCCTACCCACAAAAAAAATTGTGACAGTTTCGCTTTGAATAAAATGGTCAATGATTCAGAAACCCCCAAAGCTATTTTGTGGGTGAGAGGAATGACAAAGATAGCCAAGCAAGAAGGTGGTAGGGATGGGCGGTGTAAATTTTATATTTATATAGTGTTTCATTTTATTTCAGAAAAGGTTGTTGTTAAAAATATTTTTATATGTTTATTTGAGAATGGTATGATATATAGATATTCTATTACTGATTTTTTTTGTTATTGTTATTATTTCATTTTTTTTTTATTTTTTACTTATTTATTTTTATGTTGAATTTTTACAGAAACAAAACGGGAGTTCAACTCAGGAGTTTCCATTTATAGAGAGTGATTTTTATAGTGGAAATATTATTATTAACATAATAAAAATAATATTGATTAAATATTACAAATGAATAATAATAATAATAATAATAATAATAATAATAATAATAATAATAATAATAATAATAATAATAATAATAATAATAATAATAATAATAATAATAATAATAATAATTATTATTATTATTATTATTATTATTATTATTATTATTATTATTATTATTATTATTATTATTATTAATTAAAAATATTGAAATATTAGAATCTTCAAAACTTTTTAGTCAACATAATAAAAATAAAAATTGAAAAAACTCGCAAACTGAGAACACACATCGAAACATTATAACAAAAAATACAAGCTTTATGGGAATAATTATTATGGTTTGGAAAATATTTATTACTTCATAATTTTTCATAATTTTAAACCCCACTAATAATGAAAATAAAACTAATGCTTTACTTGATTATAATTTATTTTTCATAGATAATTATGAAGAAAAACATAAACTAATGTTAACTTTTAAATTTTGCAGGAGCTTCGAAATGATTGGTACAAGTATTAACAAAAAAAATAACAAGAATAATAAAAATAATATAGAAAAATCAAAAAAAAACAAAAAGCAGAATATAATATAAAAAAATAATATTCTATCACAAATAACAGCAACCTTAACAAGTAATAATAATAAACAGAATGATGAGAGGATAGAATAATATCAAAACAAAAAATCATAAAATAATAACAATAATACTAAAACAATAATAAAAAGAATAATCATAAACAATAATAATATCAATTATAATAACAACAATAATAATAATTATTAATAGAAATAAAAATATGACTGCAATAACTTCTTTCTTTTCTTTAACCAATACACTCATTACTTATACTGCTCCTTGAAGATTTCATAGATTTTTATGTAGAAAAGAACATTTTTTTAAACTTCGATTCACTTTTGGTTATTTTATATTTAAATAATTCTTATATTTCAATTTCTATGCCAATTGTTAGTTTTTTTGTTGTTAGTGCCCATCAGTTTTCATTGTTGTTAACTTATTCCAACTCGTTTTATACTTGTTTTTATATTAATTATTCCAAGACTTTTTTAAGATTTCTTATTATTTTTGTTGTTTTTATTGTTGTTATTATTAATATTATTGCAAATAATTTTTTTTCCAACTTTTCATTGTTATCTATGAATTTTTAACCATTACTTGAAATATAAAACTAAATACCATTCAAATCGTACTCAACATCTAAGCATAGACCCAAAAGAACTAGATCTCTTTATAAAGGCTGACAAGTCTTAGTGCTTAATATTATGGGTTAACAGATGAACCGGATAAGTAGATTGAGAGTAGTTTAAGCTATTTTAAGAATGGGGATGCTAGCGCTTAGATGTTTTGCGTTTAGTATTATCACTTGATATACTCGAAACAAAAACTATGGCTTATTGAAAAACTTTTTACCCAAAGCTTTTTGTAAGAATATCTTACATTATCAAGTTTCTCGTCAATATAATCACTTGAGAGTGTAAGTGCGCTTTACGAAAAGCTTCGTGATTTGAATTAAAAAATAATTTGAGTTCGTTTCTCTCACTACGATGGTAAAAAAAAAATCGCAGTCTACAGGATTCGAACCTGTGCGGGCAGAGCCCAATAGATTTCTAGTCTATCGCCTTAACCACTCGGCCAAGACTGCTGTACAGACAACAGGCACAATCGAAATAGAAAATTAATTTTCAAATAACCACTATAATTATGCCTTGATTCTTTGAAATATATGTATATAAATTCAAATGCTATATATACATGAGCAAAAGAGTGAAGATATATATGTATATGTAGAAGAGCGTGAAGTATGCGAAAAAAGGGCTATATATAGAGAAGGCGTTAAATAGCAGCTAGAGAATGGCCCGTGCTTTTGGTGTGTAAATAAACGATGAAATAATAAAAATAATGAAAATTCTTATTGTTTTTATTGTTATCTGAATGTAGAAAGCAAGTATTATTATCATTATTATTGTTGTTTTTGTTGCTTGAATATAGTTTTCTGGTTGGAGTTAGTTTTGACTAAGGTCTTATAAAAATGACTCAACATAGTTTGAATTCTTTGGACTTGAGATAAAAGACAAGTCTAACTTCAATTTTTAATAGATTTTATGAAAAATATAAAAATAATAGTTATTTAATGATAAAAAATTTTAAATCACGACAATAATAATAATAATAAAATTATATAGATACTGCAGCTAATTTGAAGGTAACAAAAATGAAGTCCCAGACATTGACCGTTTATTTGGTTTACATGTAATAATTCTTAATCTTTACAAGTTATAACCGGAAACCAACAGTGATTTATAAGTTTTTTAAATGTTTACTGTAAAGTTTTGCATAGGTAAGTGTAGTTACAATCTTGACGTTTTCGCTATTGTAAAATTTTGATAATTTTTGATTTAACGGATATTCTTAAAAGAAGGTTTGGGTTTATAAAAATTATTTAATGAAATCATTACATGATGGCAACTTAGTTACAAATTACTCATAAGGATAACTACGGCGTAGAAGAAATTATAAATTATAAAGATAATGATGGTAGCAACTATAAAAAACTAATACTATCAACAAGTGATAGTGACTTTTCTACACATTTTTTTATTTAATTATCGCGCTTTTTATCTATCCACCTATCTATCCCCTATCTATCTATCTATCTATCTATCTATCTATCTATCTATCTATCTATCTATCTATCTATCTATCTATCTATCTATCTTTCTATCTATCTATCTATCTATCTATCTATCTATCTATCTATCTATCTATCTATCTATCTATCTATCTATCTATCTATCTATCTATCTATCTATCTATCTATCTATCTATCTATCTATCTATCTATCTATCTATCTATCTATCTATCTATCTATCTATCTATCTATCTATCTATCTATCTTATCTATCTATCTATCTATCTATCTATCTATCTATCTATCTATCTATCTATTATTATCTATCTATCTATCTAATCTATCTATCTATCTATCTATCATCTATCTATCTATCTATCTATCTATCTATCTATCATCTATCTATCTATCTATCTATCTATCTATCTATCTATCTATCTATCTATCTATCTATCTATCTCTATCTATCTATCTATCTATCTATCTATCTATCTATCTATCTATCTATCTATCTATCTATCTATCTATCTATCTATCTATCTATCTATCTATCTATCTATCTATCTATCTATCTATCTATCTATCTATCTATCTATCTATCTATCTATCTATCTATCTATCTATCTATCTATCTATCTATCTATCTATCTATCTAATCTATCTATCTATCTATCTACTATCTATCTATCTATCTATCCACCTATCTATCCCCCTATCTATCTATCTATCTATCCACCTATCTATCCCCTATCTATCTATCTATCTATCCACCTATCTATCCCCTATCTATCTATCTATCTATCTACCTATCTATCCTATCTATCTATCTATCTATCTATCAACCTATCTATCCTATCTATCTATCTATCTATCTATCTATCTATCTATCTATCTATCTATCTATCTATCTATCTATCTATCTATCTATCTATCTATCTATCTATCTATCTATCTATCTATCTATCTATCTATCTATCTATCTATCTATCTATCTATCTATCTATCTATCTATCTATCTATCTATCTATCTATCTATCTATCTATCTATCTATCTATCTATTCTTTCTATCTATCTATCTATCTATCTATCTATCTATCTATCTATCTATCTATCTATCTATCTATCTATCTATCTATCTATCTATCTATCTATCTATCTATCTATCTATCTATCTATCTATCTTCCTATCTATCTATCTATTTATTTGTCTATTTCTCTATCTACTAAAAATGAAGATG
>OZ038325.1:2175665-2337571 GCA_964035795.1 Pterobdella sp. o SKG-2022 | reverse complement strand
ATATATATATATATATATATATATATATATAATATATATATATATATATATATATATATATATTATATATATATATATATATATATATATATATATATTATATATATATATATATATATATATATATATATATATATATATATATATATATATATATATATTATATATATATATATATATATATATATATATATATATATATATATATATATAATATATATATATATATATATATATATATATATATATATATAATATATATATATATATATATATATATATATATATATATATATATATATATATATATATATATATATATATATATATATATATATATATATATATATATATATATATATATATATATATATATATATATATATATATATATATATATATATATATATATATATATATATATATTATATATATAATATATATATTATAATATATATATATATATATATTATATATATTATATAATATATATATATATATATATATATATATATATATATATATATATATATATATATATATATATATATATATATATATATATATATATATATATATATATATATATATATATATATTATATATACATAGAAAGACACATAATCACATACAGATGCACACAGACAAATATAAAACAGCAAAAATCCAAAGGTTATTTAATGCTTAAAAGACACTAAATTTTTAGCTGCATACATCTTCCTGTGACTATTCACTGTATACATTAAGAATAAGAATAATAAGGAAATGATAATAATAAAAAAAATGGAAAATTGATAAAAAATAAAACATTAATAAGAAAAATAATAAAAATATAATAATAACAATAATAAAAACAATAATAAAAAAAATAATATAAAAAAACTTCAGTAATATGTAACACATATGTGTTTATAATACTCATGTGTTTTTGTTTGTATTACTAATGGTTTTATCATATATGATATTAATTTAAATTTAATCATATTACTGAAGTTTTTTATATTATTTTTTATATGATTTTTTTTATTATTATTTTTATTATTGTTATTATTATATTTTTATTATTTTTCATATTAATGTTGTATTATAAACACATAAACAAAACTGCAAAGTTACAGCCAAGCTAATGAAACTTTAAAAGTGAATCTAACTTATATGCATTTATACATACGATGCTAAAAGAAGAAAAATACTGAGAACAACAAAAACAAAAATAATAAAAACAATAATAATGAGAAAAATAAAAATAAAATTATTAGTATTAAAATAATAATAATAATAATAATAATAATGATAATAATAATAATAATAATAATAATAAAAATAATAATAATAATAATTAAATTTAAAAAATCGTAACAATAGCTTTGATCACAAAATTTAATTTTGTACTTTTCTCTGATTTTTTTTCAAACTTTTTAAAAAGTGAACTTCAGAACAAATAAAAAATAACTGAATTTAAAATAAATAAAACTGATTTTCTGTGGCAACAGTGCCTATGTTGAAGAAAAAATATAACAGAATAATTATAAATTTTTATTTCAGGAATTTTTACATTGGTTTTATATGAATTTGTTGAGATGCTGGGTTTGTTTGAAAAAATAATAAGGTTGATAAAGATGATGATGAAGATGAGGATGATGAGGGTGATAAAGATGATTTTGTTGTTGTTGTTTAGCGTTAAATTCCAAAGACTCTACCGACACTCCTTGGGACAAGTACCGAAAGAAACTTGTAGCTTCGAGTTGTTTGTGACTTGGTGAGCAGTGAAAAAAAAATGGATGGATTCTCGAAATGCTTTGTGGTTGGAAGCTGACGTGGTTTAGAACCTCTTCGACATTTTTGTTGGAGTGCACATCCAGTACCACGAGAAAGTGGGCTCTTTCGACGGGCTGATGATGATGATGATGGTGGTGATGATGATGATGGTGGTGATGATGATGATGGTGGTGATGATGATGGTGGTGATGATGATGATGGTGGCGATAATGATGGTGGTGATGATGATGATGGTGGCGATAATGATGGTGGTGATGATGATGAAAAACAAAATGAGATTTTGAATTTTAGCAGAGAATATTATTTTGATGCGAAATAACAAAAAAATCATACTAGAAATCAAAATAAGAAAAAAACAAAAACAGAATTATTAACTGATAAACTTATGAAAAACACTATAAAAACAGCAATAAATAAATAAAGGGTTTGAAAAAAATATAAAAAAGTAGAAGAATAAAAATTAAGAAACTATGATAATCATTTGAATGTCTGTAATGCGCAAGGTATTCTTACCACGTGCTTTCATGGCTGTTTTATCGTTATCATCCCGTTTTGAAGCTGGCTTAGAGGATATTTATTTTTTGTTTTTTATCATTATTCTTTTTGAAGTTTATTTGAGTTTTTAAATATTTTTTTTAGAGTTTTTGGTTTTTTTTTTCAAGAGTTTCTTTTTAATTATTATTTTTCGTGAAAATTGAATTATTGTTTTTTCGATTGAGATTCATTTTATTATCCGGTTTTTTAGTTTAATTTATAAAAATTACTTTCATTTTTCATTGAAAATATTTTCTTTCAAGATTTTTTTGAAAAATATTTCATAAGATTTTTTTTTTTTATTTTATATGTTTATTTTCAATTTTATTTTCTTTTATTATATTATATTATATTAAATATCACATCTTTGAAAGTGAAATTGTAAATAAATATGCAAAATAATTTAGATATTTTGAAAAAATAAAAAAAAATAATTTGAATCTAACTTTTTGAGACTAAACATGCAAGGCTAAAAATTTTGTTTTTAAACACGCTGTTCATTATCGCTTTTTCGTAAGTTGATAAAAATTCTCAGACTTTACTCTTATAATTTAATTTCACTTTTAATCAATTTTTGTAGCCATGAACATTTATTTTAATTAAAAAACTTGATATTATATTTCAAAATTAAAATTTATGAAAAAAATAATTTTATGGATAATAAAATTTAAAGTTTAAAATTTCTGATAAATTTGATGCAACTTGCAGATAAAAGTGTGATAGCAATAAAAAACAAAAAAAAAAACGGAACCTTATAAACTGAATGAAACAGAAAAAAAATCTGATAAGAACTTCAGTGTAAATAAACCAATTCAAAGACAAACTCAAGACAAAATTTATTTTTAAGTGGCGTCAACTCACAAAATTCAAGATCAGTCATCATGAACATCAACAACATATTTTACCCTGCTTTTCAGTTCATAATTTTCAATCTTTTTTGCCTAGTTTTGCAATTTTCACCTCAAACCCAGTGCAAAATTATCGTAGAAAAACGATTTCCCGACTTCAAAAACCAGTACCACATCAACGTCAATGTCCCTCAACAAAATTGGAATGATTTTTATGACAGATTTCAAGCGTCACTCAAATCCAATCTCTTCAACCAAACATCTGGCTACCTTTCCAAAACCTACATAAGCCCTTCCGATCCCAATCTTCTTTACGTCTCTCTTGCCAACAACGTTTTCATTCTTGACACAGACCTCTCTGTCAAAGGCAGGCTTGTATTGGGACCCATATGGGACTATCCTGACTGCATCTCCAACCAAAACATCCCATCAACTACCTTTTACAGTTCTTCACAGAACATCTCCTACTCATCCTACTATCAAAAGTGTTTGGATGCAATGAACAATGAAAATTTCTGCACCAGTCTGTATGATTACAAAGTTTATTTGATGGCACCATATACTGACAAAGAGGGCCAAAAAAGACTAATCTTATGTGGGTCATACCGCAAAGGTAGTTGCTACTACTACCTCATAAGACCCGATCCTAACAAGGCAGACTTCTTCATCATTAAAAAAGATCT
Source organism: Pterobdella sp. o SKG-2022 (assembly GCA_964035795.1). NCBI lineage: Eukaryota > Metazoa > Annelida > Clitellata > Hirudinida > Piscicolidae > Pterobdella > Pterobdella occidentalis. The sequence continues at coordinate 2,333,727 of OZ038325.1, read as the reverse complement.
CGAAAACACGCAGACATCCCTGGACAATGATTTTCTAGTAGATGAAGGAGCCATAGGTCATGTGGGAGGAATGCCAAATGGCCCTTTGCTTTTTAGAACTTTTTCTTCACGTCCCTTGAGCAAGAACACTCTAAGCGTATGGGGAAACAACGAGTACTTACGGATGTTAGGAATCAGTGTTAGAACAATCCCAAACTCTGCAACTCAAAGTGTCAGCTTGCAGACGAGAAGTAAAAACTCATGTAGATACTACTCCGAGTATCGCACTCCATTCACTTATCACAACTACCTCTTTTTCGTTTCCGTCTTCCCCTACTTTACGAACAGCAAAATCGCTATAACATGCTACCCAGGAACTAAATCCTTCATCAACACAATCTGCCTCGGTGACGTTGATGGTGGAAGCATGGTGACGTCTCACATTACCTGCGACAATCAAGATGGCGATGTAGTGAGTTCGATGGAAATGACGGTGGGAGAGTATTTGGCAGAAAGTTTTTCGGGTATGAAGACGTGTGACAGCAAGGTCTGTGGAGTCAAAAGCGGAGACAAAATCCTTGCTACTCTGTTTAGAACGTTTGACAAAAAACATTTGATCTGCTTGTATTCTTTGAGTGTAATCCAAGAAAGTCACAAACAGACTTTGACTGACTGTGTGAGAGGGTGGAGTGTGCTGTTTATAAACGATCAATTTGCCCGCAGAGAATCAGAGACTTGTTCTATGAGAGACACACAAACTGTTAGTATTTTATGGCAATCATCGTATTAGTTAGTAACGATGTTTATTAATTATATTGGTTCTTTTGTTTATTAACTATATATCAAATCAAATCAATGACGAGTATGATTATAGTGGCATCAACTTCAGGAGTTTCTAGACCACTGAGTATTATGAACTTTGAATGCAATTTAAGGTAATGTAAGTTTTCTTAGATATGACAATTTAAAAAAACTATGCAAGTATAACTAAATAAACAAAACATTTAACTAAGATTATATGAAAAAAAGGTCTGCTAATTGAAACAAAAGCAACCATAATAATACTTATATAAATGAAATTTAGAAAACTGAGTCCCTTATTGTGGCTATGGAAAACTGTAGCTTTTCTTTTAAATAAATGTATGAATCCTCAATTGATGTTTTTAAAGTTTAAAACTGAGTTATATGTTAGTTCTATTTTCTTTGATGTCAGGTCATAAATATTTTTTTTCTTCGAATAATTATCAATTTTGAGCTTTTTTGAAATACAAAAATACAAAATACAATTCTACAACACCACACTACATCAAACCACACCACATCAAACCACACCACTTCAAACCACACCACAGATAGATGAGTTCACAGAGAACAATTGCACAAGAACTTTCAACTTAACCCTCCAAGGACCTGTCAGCTCTTCTTCTACTTTCAGCGCCACATCCTCTTTCACTGTCCCCTCCCAGTCCCTTATTGTCGCTATGGAAGCCGCCATATCACATAAACACACCATTCTTCATCTTGTTACCGAAGATAAAAAATTATTGAAAGTAGAGATGGGTGGTGGGAAATTATATTTGTTTATATTAGCTCGATAAGATAGTTTAATTATGAGGATATAGAGTGGAAATAAGTTTAATACTTAAATACGAAAAACTATAGATTTTTAAAACGATCGAATTATATTGTTATAAAGAAATTAATATGAGAAATATAAATTAAAATGCCAAGTAAGCTTATTAAACAGAACAAATATTGCTTCTAACCATTTTGATCCCTCTTCATTGTTATCAACTGCAACTATTGAAACCTAAATATTTCCATCATTCTTATCCTAATTCAAATGCTTCATCATCATCCTCATTATCATCATCATCCTCATCACCACCATCATCCTTATCACCACCGCCACCATCATCATCATCCTCATCACCACCATCATCCTCATCACCACCATCATCCTCATCACCACCATCATCCTCATCACCACCATCATCCTCATCACCACCATCATCCTCATCACCACCATCATCATTATCATCACCATCATCATCATCATTTTCAGATAGTATTGAACAAATTCCACCACAACCAATCTTCTTCCGAAACAAAACATACCAACAAGCTTTACTATCAAGGATCCTTCGCTGATGATGATGATAAAGGTGATGATGATGATGATGGTGATGGCGATGAGGTTGATGGGGGTGGTGGTGATGATGATGGTAATGATGAAAGTAGTGATGTAAGAGATGATAATAGTGCTAGTAATGAAAAAAAACATAATAAAAAAAAAACAATAAAAGAAAAAAAAGCATTAGTTAATTTTGATGAAATGATTGGCAGGTGCGGCAAAAAGTGTGTCAACATTTGGAGATTATCTGTTTGTTTCTACTGAGTCTACGGTCTGTTTATGTGGGAAAGGAAGGGTTTTTTTTGTGGGATGAGTCTGATCGAACGAAACGTTAATCTTTTGGCTGTGTTGTGATTGGTTGCTAAAAATTTCCAAAATTTGTATAAATCCAACAAAAATATTTACTTGAAACAAAATGATTATTTTTTTCAAATTTGCAACCAAAATCTTAATTTGAAGCAACCAATTAAACCACAACAAAAAATTAACCTTTAATAGTTGTTTTTCTCAAAATTTGCAAAAAAATTCAAAATTTTAGTAGCCAATCAGAAGATAGCAAAAGATTAACCTTCGTTTCCTTACTCCCTTGTGGGGGTTGTTTGTGTGATTGTGTGGCTCTTTTTGTCTTTTGTGTCGTTGTTTGTATGTTTTTGTTTGTTTTGTTTTCTTTTTTTGTGTGTGTGTGTGTGTGTGTGTGTGTGTGTGTGTGTGTGTGTGTGTGTGTGTGTGTGTGTGTGTGTGTGTGTGTGTGTGTGTGTGTGTGTGTGTGTGTGTGTGTGTGTGTGTGTGTGTGTGTGTGTGTGTGTGTGTGTGTGTGTGTGTGTGTGTGTGTGTGTGTGTGTGTGTGTGTGTGTGTGTGTGTGTGTGTGTGTGTGTGTGTGTGTGTGTGTGTGTGTGTGTGTGTGTGTGTGTGTGTGTGTGTGTGTGTGTGTGTGTGTGTGTGTGTGTGTGTGTGTGTGTGTGTGTGTGTGTGTGTGTGTGTGTGTGTGTGTGTGTGTGTGTGTGTGTGTGTGTGTGTGTGTGTGTGTGGTTGTTTGCGATTTTTCATATGTATTCTTGTGTGGAAAACTTGTCTCAATTGTTGCAAAAAACAACAAAAAAACAAAAAAAAACAAAAAAAAACGTTAAAGACACCCACAACCAAACAAACAGGTATACAAAGTAGACACAGATACCTGCAAAACTCACAACACATGTGGCGAGTGTTTGGCATCCGGAGACCCTGTCTGTGGGTGGTGCACTTATACTGGGAGGTGTGTGTGTGTGTGTGTGCAAGTGTGTGTTTTGTGTTTGTCTTTGAATTTCTATGTTTATATTGCTCAAAAACACTAAAAAAGTGGAATGAAAAAGCCAAAAAAAAGCAGTAATATAAACTAATAAAATTTAGAAAATCTCCACCAATCAGATGCGTAAAGAAACAAAATTGCGCAAGTGGACGATGGCTTGACTCCTTCGATATCAATAATAAAGATAATAATAATAAAAATTATTATGATTCTTTTTGTCCAAGTGTTGCCGTTATGAACTCAACCAAGATCAACATTGATAAAACTGTAGAGAAGAAGGTTTGAGTTTAAATTAAATTATAATTCGAAAAAATTATAATTAACTAAAATTATACATAAATAAAATTATATTTAAAAAAAAATTATAATTAAATAAAATTATAATTAAATGGACTTTTCATTAAATTCATTTAAAGTAGAGAATTTATCTTATAAAAAAATTTAGAAAAAAGATTTTGATGCAAAATGAATGATATAATTAATTTCGATTGTTTTCCAGATTTTTTTCTCGGTGTCCAACATGCCGGCTACTTCACTCAGTTATCGTTGTATTTATGAACTTTCTCCGCCTGAAGTTTCCCCTTCGGAAATAGATGCTCAACTACTTCCGGGAAACACTATTTCTTGTGGAATTTCTTTTTTGGAAAGCTTACAAAGTTAGCTTTTTTAAATACTGAAAACTTAAAACTTCGAAACACATATATAACAAAATATTTCAAGTGGGAGATGTTTGTAAAATTAAAATTGGTTTTGAACTGGAATTATTGTCTTTGTAAAAAAATATTGAATTATAATAACATAAATCAAAAACTCTAAATAAGGAAACGTGGAATTGAAAGTGAGCCTCAAAGTAAAATTGACCGGAAATGATATTCCTCCTTTTGCTTCCTTTTCCTTCTTCCTTTTCAAATGCTCTTTTCATGAAAGGTAAGGTTGCTAATGAAATTAAACAGAAATTACCACAAACAAACATAACACACACACACACACACACACACACACACACACACACACACACACACACACACACACACACACACACACTTGGAAGTGCGTTATCCACTTGACAGTAGGTGCACTGAAGATTGATTTCTGGAACATTTCTTCACGTGGTTATGAAGTCCTTGTTTTTTGAAAACGTTATTGCAATTCGGGCAATGTTGTAATGATGGTGCTTTGTGGACTTGGCGAATGTGGTTTGTCAGACCTGCCTTGTTGACCGCTATTTTGTTGCAACCTGGATGCTGGCATTGGAATGGAGAGCTTTTGGAGTGAACATCAAAAATATTTTTTTTCAAATCTTTTTTTGATTGCTCGTTTCTTTCAGCTTCTTCATTTATTTTTTGCGATAGCGATTTGATATTTTTGCGCCAATCGTTTCTGTTGCGAGCTTCTGTTTTCCAGGTGTCAATAATGTTTAGCTTTTTTAGGTCTGTATATATTAGGTCATGCCATCTCTTCTTTTGACCACCTTGAGACCGTGAACCTTCAGCAATTTTGCTCACCATTAATTTCTTCTGGAGCCTTGAATTTTCCATTCTTTCCAAGTGCCCAAGCCACTGGAGTCTTCTTCGTTGAATCATCACGTCAACTCGCTCTATTTTTGAATTACATCGTAGTTGGGTGTTTCTCAGTTTGTCCCAAAGAGAAGTCCCCGTGATGATTCTCAGACACCTGTTTGTGAATACTTGGAGACGCTGTATGTGGCATTGAAGAACATTCCAAGTTTCGCTGCCGTATAATAGAGTTGGTATTATAATGGCTTTGAAAAGTTTCAGTTTGGTGGAAACTTTTATTTTTCGTTGATACCATACCAACCGACTAAGGCTGCGAAAGACTTGGGATGCTTTATTTATACGTGATTCAACTTCTGCATCGACTGTGTTGTCACTGTTTAAGATACTGCCCAGGTATTTAAACTGTGTCACTTGTTCGATGTTTATATCGTTACGTATTGCCAGCGTTGTGTTGAGGCTTGGAATTGAGTTTTTTGGTAGAATGGTCATGTATTTTGTTTTGCTGAAGTTTATTCTCAGTCCAAATTTGATGCAAACGTCATCTATTGAAGTGACAAGGCATTCCAGGTCTTTGATGTTGTCGCTCGTGATCATTATATCATCGGCATAAGCTATTGATTGTACTGTTATAGCCTCTTCTAGCTTATAGCGACTGTTATGCATCAACGGGGCATTGTGGCTATATTCAATGCGAATGCCTTTGTCTGGGTGGTTCTTGAGTGCCACTCTTATCACAGCGTCGAGGTATGTATTAAAAAGCATAGGAGCCAGCACATCTCCTTGTTTCACCCCAACGCTGATGGGAAACTCATCGGACAACTGTCCATCAGCCCGGATCGCTCCTGTTGTACAGCTATGGAGAGCTTTAAGGATGCGAATTATTTTTTCTGGCAAGCTGAAGGATTTCGACAGAATTTCCCAGAGAGCGTCTCGGTTGACTGTGTCGTAGGCCTTTTGGAGATCAATGAAGCAGAGATGAATGGGCTTTTGAAATTCCTTTGCCCTCTGCATCAGGATCTTCGCTGCATATATTTGGTCGCAGCAACCTCTATTCGGCCTAAAACCACATTGGTTTTCACCCAGTTGTTTTTCTATGACGTTTTGCATTTTGTTTAGAATGGCTCTGCCAAACACTTTGCTAGCCACACACAGTAGGGCGATTCCTCGGTAATTTTCACAAAGTGATCTTGCTCCATGTTTGTGAATTGGAACTATTATTTGATTTTTCCAATCACTTGGGATTGTTTCCATTTCCCATATCTGGTCTGAGATCACTTTTAGCCAATATACCGTTTCATTGGCGCCAATTTTGAGCATATTTGAGCTGATTCCATCTAAACCCGGAGCTGTTTCTAATTTACATTGCTTCAAAGCATTTGTTAGCTCCATTATGGAAGGGGGCTTAGATAGATCTGCTACCTCTTCATCATCAAGTGTGATTATAGAAGGTAGAAGCTCGCTGTATGCCGTAGTGTCTACTGTGGAATCGGAACTGGCTGCTGATGCAAAGTGTTCTTTCCATCTTATGATTTTATCTTCTGATGAAAAGAGTGTTTGTCTGCCATCTAAAGATTTCAAATTTGTCGAAGGTTTTATTTTTGTGTGTTTTTCTTTTTTCAGTAGTTTGAGAATTGAACCTCCCCGGCCCTGTTTGTTGGTGAGTTCGGTTGTTTTCTCAGCTTCTTCAGTCTTTTCTTCCCACCACGTATCGATAGCTTTTCTACAAGCTTTCCTGGATGCAGTTTTTATTTCTTTGTAGCTGCTAATCAGATTTTGTGGGATTGCACGACCGTTTTGTTTGAGGGCTTTTATTTTGAAGTGGAGTTCAGATTTTTCTGTTGAAAGTTTTTTAACCTCTTCATTTACCCATGGTCTTTTAGGCATTTTATTTTTTTTTGGTAATTGTTTTGAGGCGTTCAAAAAACTTTCTTTGAAGCATTTCCACATCTCTTCTACTGAATTATTTTGGTCTATTTTGTTCAAATTATATGTTAATTCTTCTTTAAATTTGTTTATGTATATTTTTTCTAATTTTTTTGGGTTCGTTATTTTATCGTGGAGTATATTTGTGTTATTATTTGGGTTTTTATTATATTTTATTTTATGATTCTTCAGTATCAATTTGGATATAACCATATTATGATCTGAAATATGAATTGTTTTTCGAGTGACCTTGGTATCACATATGTTTGCTCGTAACTGATGACTGATGAGCACATAATCAAGGACATGTCCTTTTTTTTGATTCGGGTGATACCAAGTCCATTGGTGTATTCTTTTGTGTGGGAAGATGGTGTTTGTTATTATCAGACCGTTGGTGTTGCAGAAATCAACTAACCTTGAGCCATTCACATTTCTTTTATCTGGGTTATGACGGCCATGGAGTCGTGATGGGTTTTCAAGTGGTCCAACACGTGCGTTGAAGTCTCCCAACACTATCACATGTTCTTTTTTGTTGATTCTGACAAGTTGGTCTTGCAGGGTTTCGTAAAAGTTTTCAGATTCTTCTTCATCGTCTACCTCCGTTGGGGCATAGACGGCTATGAAGTTTATGTGTTTGTCTTCAACTTTTATTCTTGCTTTAATCACTCTTTCTGAAATCATGCTGTGAGTGCCTTCTTTCTTCCAAGCCTTTCTGAGATCACCTCTGAGAGCAATAGCTACTCCTCGTTGGTTACCATTTTTTGGTTCTGAGAGCCCAGAATAAAGCACTGTTGTGCCTTCGATTTCCAGAGTGCCACTGCCTGCCCATTGCACTTCCGACATTGCTAAGAGAGATAAGTTTTTTTCTCTCATTGTTGCAATAACGTTTATCAGTTTTATGCTGAACTTCGTTGGGTTGCCCATGCTTTTGACGTTCCAGCATCCTATTTTTGTGGTTTCAATCTTCATTTTTACTAAGGATTTGGTGTGGTTTTGCACTGGTACGTTATCAGCAATACGCAGTGATTTTTTTGTGTTTAATGCTTTTTGAATATATTTGGATGTTTGTTTCATATTTTTTCAAGTTGATGTATAAGTTAGGTAATTAAGTTTGAGCCAGCTTTGTATGTTCTTTTTTTAATCCGCTCTGTTTCACCTGTGAACTTCGTTTTGCGTTTCAAAAATAACTTTTTGTTTCAAAATTTTGAAGCGGTATCCACTCAATTTCCAAAAAACTTATATTTTCAACAACTTGTACAAACGTTTTTTAACGAAAAATTCGCAATGTATCCAATATAAAACTCAAAAAACATTGGAGCTTTGAACACGTTTCGCGGGTTACACACACACACACACACACACACTTGGAACTTGGAAGTGCGTTATCCACTTGACAGTAGGTGCACTGAAGATTGATTTCTGGAACATTTCTTCACGTGGTTATGAAGTCCTTGTTTTTTGAAAACGTTATTGCAATTCGGGCAATGTTGTAATGATGGTGCTTTGTGGACTTGGCGAATGTGGTTTGTCAGACCTGCCTTGTTGACCGCTATTTTGTTGCAACCTGGATGCTGGCATTGGAATGGAGAGCTTTTGGAGTGAACATCAAAAATATTTTTTTTCAAATCTTTTTTTGATTGCTCGTTTCTTTCAGCTTCTTCATTTATTTTTTGCGATAGCGATTTGATATTTTTGCGCCAATCGTTTCTGTTGCGAGCTTCTGTTTTCCAGAACACACACACACACACACACACACACACACACACACACACACACACACACACACACACACACACACACACACACACACACACACACACACACACACACACACACACACACACACACACACACACACACACACACACTCACAGTTGCAGTGGATGTGATTTGAATGCATGTGAATGGTGTGTTCGCGACTCTGTATGCAGTGGCAAATGCTCAAATAATCCCATCATTAATAACAAGAACGTTAGTGAGGATGATGATGATGGTGATGATGGTGATGATGGTGATGATGGTGATGATGGTGATGATGGTGATGATGGTGATGATGGTGATGATGGTGATGATGGTGATGATGGTGATGATGATGATGAGGATGAAGATGATGATGATGATGATGAAGATGATGATGATGATGAGGATGAAGAAGAAGATGATGATGATGATTGTGCATATTCTCATTCAAAGATTAAAAAAAAAATTAGTATAACAACAAAGAATAAAAAAACAAAATTTTCTCAATTTGATAGAAATAATACAAACAGGATTGCCTGCGCATCAAGCCATCACAACACCAAGTCATCATTGGATCCCAAGAACGTTTGTCCATCTCCGTTGTCAACTCTCTGGTGAGAAGATGGTGATAGTGATGGTTGTGATGCTGATGGTGGTTGTGATGCTGATAGTGGTGGTGATGATGATGGTGGTGTTTGTGATGATGACGAAGACGAAGATGGTATGATAAGATGAACGATGATAATGTGTTGACAACCATTATGACAAAGCTAATATGCAACATGGTGATGATAATGATATCATCGGTTATAATCATTTTCATTACTTCTAGAGTCCAGTTGATGTGGTCTTCTACTGCAAGCTTCACCCCCATTCTCCCTCCCCCATGCGCCCCTTCATTTTTATTGGTTTTCCAGAAACCAATGAGATTATCTGCCCTATCAATACTGTTAATGCTTATTCAAATTTATTTAGAATGATGATTATGATTGTTGGAAATTTGAAGAAAAATGCATTTAAAACAAGAATTCAACTAAACTATGAAGAAATTTAATTAAGAAGGTTTTTGATACAGTACAACAAAAAAGTTTGAAAGTATTGCAGTGCAATACGATACAATACAATACAATACAACACAACACAATACAATACAATACAGTACAATACAATACAATAAAATAAAATAAAATACAGTAAAATACAATACAATGAAATACAATGCAATACAATACAATATGATACAATACAATACAATAAAATACAATACAATACAACACAATACAGTACAATACAATGAAATACAATGCAAAACAATAAGATACAAAATAGTACAATGAAATACAATGCAATACAATACAACGCAACACAATACAATACAATGCAATACAATACAATACATTACAAAACAGTCGATATTAAACCCTGAAGTAAAAGAGTACACTCTAACGATCAGCTGGGAGCCAGCTGGTGGAGGTTTAAGGAAGGAATTTGAAAATGCAAGCAATGTTAAAGGTAGCTTTGTTGATGTAGGCTGGATGATGAGGATATTAATGGTTATCAAATAAAAAATAATGATAAACATTAAAAAACAATAGAATAAAAAATCATAATAATAAATAAAAAAAATGAAAAAGAATAAATAAAAGAAATAAAAAAATAAAATCTAAAAAAATCTTTTCATTTGTTTCCAGCGATCAACTGCGCCAAAATGTCTAACAACGATTGTAGCCAGTGCCTCGCCTTGAATACCTCTTACCGTTGTCAATGGTGTAACAATAATATTAATAATAATAACAATAATAACAATGGTGGAATGTGTTATGGAGATTGTTCAAACCATGGTGGAACAAGTAACACATGCCCCCCTCCCGTCGTCACCAAAGTAAGAATAATAAAAATAAAAATGAAAAAAACAAAAAAAAACATAATTTTGATGAAATAAATAGTAATAATAATAACAACAATAATAAAAATGAAATTTTGCTATTTCTTTATTTTTCAGGTGGAACCGACCACCATACTGCGACAGGCTGGTTCTGTTCTAAAAATAGAAGGGCGAAATCTTATTGGTGGTCAAAAAACTATCAAACTTATGATTGGTGGAAAAGAATGTGAATTGCTACAAAATTCTAAGTGAGATCTATTTATAACCATAAAATATTGGTTGTTTTAGAAACAATATTCATAAAATCAATAAATAAAAATAAAAAACCAAACTACAACATCACAATAACTACACTTTTGCAATCTCACAACAACAACTGCACAACAAAACAATAACATAACAAAAACCACCAACAACATCAACCCAGACACATTAATATACACACATCAATACCACACCAACCAACAACAGTGACAAATGCATAGCAGCTGAAGATTCTAAAGGACCATTCACAGTGATGAAGAATGGAGTGAACTATAATACAAATATCATTATTACAAACAAGGTAGATGGTGCTTATAACAAACCAACACGTGATTGGGTGTGATGTAGTGGAGATTATTAATATGTTTTTATTTATAAATAGCTATTCTATTCTGTCTATTCCCACTCAACCAATCTCAACACAGCATATGTTTTAATTCTTCAAAACCCACAAAGATCCTCTATCCAACCATTTTTCACAAAATTATACGTTTCAATTCTACATGAGCCTTCAAAACTCTTATTTCACCTCATAGCAACCCTCAATATCATCAATGGACCCGACTTACGGCCCGATGGGGGGTGGGTCTACCGTGGAGTTGTTTGGGACTCAGCTTGCCTTCGAAGCTCCTCGAGTCAAAGTTTTGATCGAGAACCAAAAACAAGAGATGTGAGATTTTTGAAGATTGTTATAGAGATCCTTTATATTTTGCTTTTTTAATAGTTTTAAATGATTTTCCATGTTTTTTGGCTCATTGGTAATGTTGGACTGATAGCAAAATTAAAATCTACATTTTTATTTTTTTGGTAACATATTTATTTTTATAATCACTTAACATTTGAAAAAAACCCAAATTATTCTTGTTATCGACCATCTCATCTCATGTCTTCCCACCAGAATCTCTATAAGCGATGATAAAATAACTTTCAAAACCGGGGTCATCTGGAAAGAAAGGGAAACAACAGTGACCATTGTTTTGAATGTTGATGGAGTAGTTGCCGACGCCAATCAAAGATTTACTTTTAAACTTAACCCTAAAAATCTTAGACTAGAGCCTAGCCATGTTTTTCTTGCGTATGTGGATTGTGTTGTGGCTCGGTGTGGGGCATGGGGGTGTGTGTGGTGGTGTGGGGGTAGTTTTGTGGTGGTGGTGTAGTGGTGTTTGTGTGGGTTGTAAACAGTTTTTTGATTGCTTAGTGTGGAAGTTTTGGGTTGTGTAGTTTAGTTTGCTTTTTGTTGGGGTGTGGTTAAGAGAAGTCAAGCGTTACATGGTCGGGAATTGGATCAACGAATGATTGCTGTGTTGAAATAAATTCCTCTCAGTTTATTATTTAAGCGCTATACAAATTTTCATTATTATTTTCATTTCATTCAATAACAAAAATTAAAACTACCAAAAATGGAAACTGTTCACAACTGCACCAAACAGGGGTGGGTTCAAAGCTCAACTGAAGGGTGAAAATTTGAAATCCAGTTCCAACCTTCAAATAACACTCAAAGGAAACCCTGTACAGGTGTGACTCATATAAAAATGTGTTAATTTGAAAGTGAAACATTGAAAACAATGGTTTTATAAGCTTCTGAATAATTAACATGGAATAGCGCTCTAGGACCTATCAATTGCGCAACAAAACCCCAGTAAAGGATGACCAAATTGTCGACTCAATTTTATTAAACCATGGGTGTTTTTTTATTTTTAGAAAATTATTTTTCCTTAAAATAAGTATCGTGAATAAAAGAATATTATTTAGCTGATGAGCTTTTCATTATTTTATCGACTACCGGTCTGAGGGGGTTTAGTGGAATGTTAGAGCTCAATGTTAATTTAAATATTTATTGTTTCAATTTTATTTGGTTTTATAAATTTTATAAATTATTTAAAAATCTACTTTCAAAAAAGCTTTTTTTAATAATTTTGAAAATTGTTAGCAAGTTTAAGAAAATAAGCTGACTGAACTTTTTATATAAACTTTTTCCAAATATTTTTATTTTTTATATTAAAAAATTCAATTTGATTTTCATATAAAATGATACATCAAAATATTTATTCTGAAAAATAGACTTGGAAATATAAAAAATTTAACTCACTTGCAGCTAACTAAATGGACAGATTCGGGAATTGATTTCATGATGCCAGATTTATCGTCGAACAAAAGAAAAAAAAGATCAAATATATTCAAAAGGTCATCTCCATCAGCTTCCTTTCTCGGCCAAATGCCATTCAAAGAAGTTTTAGAGCTCCAATTTGATGGTTTAACAAAACTATCAACATTTGACCTAATTTCTGACCCACATGTCAACATGGCTTACCGTCTCAACAGCAACTCGACCATCATTATTATTATTGTTGGTTGATGACGATTTTTTTATTCCATTATTTTTTGTTTATTAATAACTACAATGGTAACTTTTGCAATGTTGGCTTCTTAATTTTATTAAAAAAAAGAATAATACAATTTTTATTGATTTATTTTTTAACAAAAAATAACATTTCAAGAAAAAAATATTATGTGAGACTCTAGTTTTACTTAACTCAGTGGCTTCCAAAGTAATGATACAACATAAACTTACAGGGGACAAATCTCAACTACCCAGTAGTGAGGGATATTGCAGAGATCAAAGTTCAAGGTGAAACTTGTTCGTTAGATGGCGTTCCTTACACTAATGAAACTCTCAAAGAGATACAAAACTCCATTGAAAACAAAATCAATAAAAAAAATAATACAAATAACGGAAATAATAACCCAAATGATGTCTTCAACTCGTACTTCGTTTGCCACGTGAACACGTCTTTTAGACCTGAAGAACCGCTGTTGTTGACGGTTTGTTTCATTTTTATCATTGGTTTGCTTTTTTTTTGTTTTGTTACATAAAATAGTAGTTTGTGAGACATATCTATTGCTCAACCGATCTCCAGTTAGGAGCGGTCTATTGGTCTAGAAACTTCTGGAGTTGAGGCCACTATAAGCATTTTTTTGCTTGATTTGATTTGAAGGGTTGATTTAGTTATTTTTCAATTTTCAACGAACGCCTTCCTCAAACTAAAACTTTTATTTTATTTATTCAAACTTTCATTTAAAAAAAAAAATAAAGTTGAGAACATTGTCAATTGCTAATAATTTTTGTCCATTGTTTTTTGTTAGTGGCAGTTGTTTTTATTTTGTGTAAATCTCCCAAGTCATTTAAATTGATGTTGAGGGTTTTGAAGTCTTTTTGTAGAACGGATACTATTGTGGTTTTTGGTCAGCCTCGGGTTGGTTTGGTTGGAGCGTTTGGCATTCATAATTGTAACTCTCAACAATCCCAACCACCCACTCAACAGATGAAAGTTGGACAAAATCTATCGCAGAAGAAGCCTCTTACAATCATCCTACCATCCACCTCCACCCTTCCTCCTACCATAGACCCAGACAGAGACAAGAAAATTATCATAGGTGTTGTAGTGGGCGCAGTGGTGGTGGTGGTTCTCATGATTATGGCTTTGTTCCTGTGCAGAAAAGCTACCAAGACAGACAAAAAGTATCTGAAGTTGCTGAAGAAATATCAGGATTTGCAGAAAACTATCAGCAAGGAATGCAAGCAATGTGGGTTTTAGTTTAGCTCTAAGTAGGTTTTAGGATTAGTTAAAGTATCTCTGTCACAGCTGCATCATTTGACAAAAAAATTCTATATTAAACATAAAAACCTTTCTTAAATCACATATCACCCAATTAGACGCAACTCCACTAAACACCATCTCATAAAGTTTCAATTCAAAGACATCCACTTCTTTTAATTCAACTATATACAAACCATTCACCTTTCACCTCGATCCTAACCAACCTCAACTCAACACATCCTTGCATAGCATCTGACCTTCATGTTATTGAGTGTTTATAGAGTTGTCTAGAATTCTATAACACTGTTATATATATTTGTTAAACTCTTTAAAATGATGTTATAGTCTCCTTGCATCATTCAAAATTCATTGAGCTGTTTCAAACTTTGCTTTGAAATAAATATTTTCTTGGCTTTTTATAAAATATTTTATAATTTAATGTTTTTCACCCAACCCATTCATTCTTTTCCACATCCTAACCCACCCCCACATAACCCATGGACCATCCATCCCATCCTAACTTTCACCCAACCCATCCAGCTTTCACAGAACTACAAACATACGTATCAACATTCTCATCTGACTTCAATGATGCTGGCATTCCGTACTTCCACTTTCCCACCTACTCTTTCAACTTCCTTTATTCCACCAACAACAACTACAGAAGCATTGTGAAATCTTCAGAACATAAGAATGTTAGTTTATGGTGGGAGTGAATGGGGGTTTGAAGATTTGAATGGCTTCGAGTTTTGGTTACTGTAATCATTAACTGTTATACTTCATTTGTTTATAAAAATTTACCTTCATACAGCAACCTCACAACTTTTCTACCTATACAAACTGTCTTAGTCCTTCCCCCCCCACACACACACACACAAACACACAGGCATACGAAAACAATGCAGTATCTACATCATCAGACGAGAGACTCAATATTCTCAACCAACTGGTCAACAGCAAAAGTTTCCTTCTTGTGTTCATCAAGGTGAGCAGACGAGGGAAATCATGACTATAATAATAAAAATAATAATTAAAAAACTAATAATAATCATGATAAAAAAATATTCATAAGAATAATAATAATAATAATTTACGAGGTTTATTATAGTGACGTTAAACCCAGAGAGTTTCAAGATCACTTGATATTTGTAAAATATTCTATTATAATAATAGGCTATAACAGCTTAATATTTTTTAAAAAAACTAGTTTTTTGCCTTTTTCCAAAGTCCTTCACTTTCCTAACCCTTCTTAAGTCCTTAAAGAAGAATAATAAAAATGGAAATCATACGAACAATAAGAATAAAATTAATAGCAATCATAAAAACATAAGATGAATCATCCTCATGTGAACTAGACTCGGGAAAGTTTATTGCCAACTTCGTGACTGACTCCTCAAATTTTTTACATCGGATAAGCCATTTTAAGCTTGCAAACATAACAATAGACGTTAAATATTGAGTGAGACTGGTAGTCTTTCTATGTTTGATTGTTTTGTTTCTTTTATTTCTAGCAAAATACTTAAAAGTGAAAAAGTTTATTTATTATGATTTTTTTTAGTTTTTATTATTTTTATTATTCTTCATTGAGTTTTCTTTCGTCGTGATTGCATAACAAGGTTGCTCCTTGTTTGAGGCGTGTTTCTTTAGTGCCTGTGTGTGTGTGTGTGTTTGTGTGTGTGTGTGTGTGTGTGTGTGTGTGTGTGTGTGTGTGTGTGTGTGTGTGTGTGTGTGTGTGTGTGTGTGTGTGTGTGTGTGTGTTTGTTTGTTTTTTTGTTTGTTTGTTTACGTGCGTGCCTTTTTGGTTTTACAAGTGGCTCTTTATTTTCAACAAAAATAAAGATAATAATAGAAATAACATTATTTGAAAAAAATTACAATAACAATAATAATGAAAAAATAATAATAATAAATAAAAAAGCGAAAAATGACTGCAGGTGCTTGAGAGTCAGGGAGAATCGTTCGGAGTGTTGGATAAGTGAGTGCGTGTTATTATGAATAATGTGAATAAAAAATATTAAAAATGAATAAATAAATAAAAACTAAAAAAAGAAAAACAGTGGTACAATAACTAAATAAAAAAGAAAAAAATAATAATAATAGCAATAAAAAAATTGAAAAAATTTTAACTAAAATAATAACAATAACAACAAAAAACATTCCATAAAAAACAACAATATTCATAACAACAGAGCGTCAATGGCATCTTCCCTCATGGTGGTCTTCATGGACAAACTTGATTACGTCACTGAGTATGTATTATGACATCATAATTTAATATTTTTTTTTATTATGATGGTTTTTTTATATTAATTTTTTCTTATTCTTTATGTTAACGTGGTATGTGCGTTTTGACCAATACTTTTAATATTTTGAATTTCTGTTTGTTATTTTTATTATAAAATATTTGTTGTTATTCTTATTTTTATCAGTATTTTTTTTATTATTATTATTTCAATTGTTATTACTGTTTTTATTGTTGTTATTATTATTTCATTACCAAGGGTAATCAAATCGTTATTGGAAGAGTTGGTGTTGAAATCCATAGAGAAGCAACAAACAAGGATAATGCTTAGAAGGTGAAAATGGTTTAATTATTGTTAAGTTTATTATCAATAGTTATTTCATTAATATTATTTTTATTGTTTTTTTAGTCGATTTTTTAAAAATATTTATCAATGTGTTTCCATGCTGTTTATCGAGTTATTAGTATAGCTTTTATTATTTTTTTGCATATTTAAAAATTAATATCATAATATTTGTTTAATTTTTCTACAAAAACCAAAAAATAGTTTTTTCAACAAAATAATGTACTAATTTATTCTTTAAATTAACTAAATTTACCAAAAAATATTTAGTTAAAACACAGCTTCACTTTCAGTATCCCAACTATTTAAAAATTAGCTCTATATGAGTATACTCTAATTGGCTAAATTTCAACCAATAAAACATCAGAACGGATTCAGTTGTAGAAAAGCTATTATCTAATTGGCTGAGTGTGTGCATGTACCCATACTTACGGAGCAGTGTGGGTAGGAAGCTATTCACGCTGTGTAAGGCCATTGACTTCCAGGTAGAGTTATGATTTCATATAATTTTAACCATAATGTTTTTATAGCATTTGAAAAATTATTTTGAGCAAATACATTAAAAATATCTCAAAAATAAAATTTGAATACTAATAATAACAACAACAAAAATGAAAAAAAAATAATCATAAAAAATTGGTAAAAAATCGTGCAATAAATCAAAAAAAAAAGCATGAAAATAGAGAAAAACCTTCCACAACTTGGTCTTTCAGACAGACCAAGGACCAGTAGACTCGGAGACTCTGGCATGCAGATACACCCTGTCTCAGGATAAGCTGCTGAGAGTCAACGTCGATGACAGAGCTATCGTGAGTGGATAAGTGGCTTTGGGTAGTTTTGGAAAAGTTCCGGTAAGAGTTTTATTGGGATATATTGGTTAATTTCAAAGTGGTTTTTATTTTTGAAAGATGTTTCATTGTGGTTGAAAAAAGATACATATCAGTTTTAGTGGTGATTTCAATTCCATTTTAATGCCTTTTCAAAAATTTATTTATTTTGAATATTATAAAAAGCTTCAAAAACATTTATTAAAACCCAATAAGTACTTATAAAATTCCCATCTTCTCCCATAATCTCCCTTTTTTGAGTTAAAATAATTTCTTCCCACCACTACCTCTCTTTTCTTTCCCATCCATCCACCATACCTCATCTCTTTACCCCTCACACCATACACCATCACCTCTTTTACCCACCATACCCTTGCTCTCTATCATTTCCCTCCTACTCATCACAGAACGTTTCAGTGGAAACAGCAGGCATGGAGACAGTGCAATGCCGTCTGCTTTCATGTGATACTCTGGAACAGGCCAAAGTCAAGTGTATGAAGGCTGCCTATAAGAACACACCTTTCTCTACCATCCCTCATCGCCATGACTTTGAACTCAGTATGTGGGTGGATGTAGGGGTTTGATGGTTTTATATATAAGATTAAAGTTCTGGTTATACTATTTGTAGCTAGAGTATGAATAATAATAATACCAACAGTAAACATAATAAAAAAATAATAACAATAAAATAATAACATCAAGAAAAATAATATGGTAATAACAACAACAATAATAATATCAAAAAACAATATTAAAAAATAATAAAAATAATAATAATACCAACAATAAGGACTGAAAACAGTGAATCACAAGAAAGGGATCCCTCTGGCTGAGTTCAAAGTTTCCCAGGTTTGTTGTCATCTGCGATAAATTTTGTCTACTTACATTGCTGTTGTAACTGTTATGTTTCTATGTTGAGTAATCCCACTTTCAATGAGCATCCTACAACATATAGCTCAACTGGTAGAGCATTAGACTATCTAAAGTTACCGAGTTCAATCCCGGGTGGGCCGACAATTAGCACCTGTTCCACAGTGTGTTTTGTATAAGTTAAATTTGTTGCAAGTTTTCTATAAGGAAAAGCGCTTTGTAAATACTACATTAAATTAAAAATTACTGATGCGTATAAGCGCAATAATGAAGATACTGATGATAGTGGAAGTCTTTATGGAAATAACACAACAATTGCATGAAGTTTAACTAAGAAAATGATTATTTATATATACTTATATAATTTGATCAAGAAAGATAATTAAAAAATAAAGAATTCATGTTAAAAACTATGGCTAATAAGAAAATGAAAACAACAGATAATATAATAAGCAAAATAAAAAATAATTTATTTAAAAAAAAATCAAACCTTTAGAAGAGCCAACCATTAGCAGCCAACGACAGATGGGTACAACTAAAGACCCTAGAAGACTATTTGATCAAAGATGACGTCACACTCATTCTATACCTCAAAAGCGCCACAAACAACAGCGTCAAGCAAAGCAACGGAAACAGCTTAAACAACGCTGACGTCATAGACAATACAAAATTTGATACGCTACGACCAAACGAGAGCTACTGCTACGCCGAAAACCCGGATGTTCAGAGCATCAACCAGAATAACAATAACAGCAACGATAAGGAGCTTAACGGTTAGTTTTGTTTTTGTATAGGGGTGTTAAGAATTGTTTTTTTTTTATTTTTATTGTTCTGTAGCACAAATATTATACTATATTATGATATTATATTATAATAATATTATTATTAACGCTGTTAATGTTTTTTTTTTCCAATTCATAATTATTATTGCTTAAATTAATTTCTAATTAGACGTGTAGTGGAAGCTCTCATTAGAAGAAATATAAACATAGATGAGATGCAGTGCGGTTTTATGCCTTGGCATTGCACCTTGACGCTATATTTATCCTACGCCAGCTGCAAGAGAAGTACATGACTGCCAACAAGCCACTTTTCGTGTTGACCTGGAGAAGGCATTCGATCGCGTTGCACGGAAGATAATATGGTGGGCTATGCGGAAACTTGGTGTTGAAGAATGGCTCGTGCGTATGGTTCAGGTTATGTATAAGGGTGTGAAGAGCATGGTAAAGGTTGGTGATGGTTGCAGCAAGGAATTTGGTGTGGATGTAGACGTACATCAGGGTTCAGTTCTGAGTCCCCTTCTTTTCATTAATGTAATTGAAGCTGTTTCTATGGGGTTTCGGATTGGTTCTCCATGGGAACTGCTGTACGCAGATGATTTGGTAATTATTTCTGAAACATTAGTATGTTTGGTTTCTAGGTTGGAAAAATGGAAAAATGGTTTGAAGGTCAAAGAGCTTAGGGTAAATATGGTAAAAAAAAAGGTTATGATATGTGGTAATCACTTGAGCATGCTCAAAAAATCTGGTTGCTTTCCATGTGGTGTTTGTTTTAATGGTGTAGGCTGTAATTCGATTTTTTGTGAAGGTTGTAAAAGTTGGATGCATAAGAAGTGTTAACATATAAGCGATGGTTTAAAGAGAAATCCATCAATCTGATGTGCTCGTTGTCTGGGTACTGCATGACCAGTGGATGGTAGGAAAATAACTGAAGTCCAAATGGGAAATGCAAGTTGGAAGTTGTTACTGACTTCTTTTATCTTGGTGACATGATTTCTGCTGGAGGAGGCTGCGAACTTTTTTCAACCACCAGATGCAAGTCTGCTTGGAGTAAGTTTTGTCAACTTCTTCCACTTCTCACCAATTCTCATTTACTTTTGAAAACCAGAGGTCAAATCTACAACACGTACATTAGAGCTGTGATGTTGTACTCTTCTGAAACCTGGAGCTTAACAACTCCTTCCCTGAACCGATTGAAGCGCAATGATTTAGCTATGATACGATGGATTTGTAGAGCCAGGGTTAAAGACAGGATAAGCACAGAAAAATTGCATGCAAAATTTGGCATTCAAAACATAGAAGCGGCGTTGCGTTGTCATAGGTTGAGGTGGTTTGGTCATGTGGTGCGCAGCTCAGGTTGGCTTCCAAAAGTTAGGGAATTCAAGGTTGTTGGTGTTAAAAGACCCGGTAGGCCAAAAATGACATGATAGAAGTTGCTGAAGAAGGATCGGGCAAAGCTCAGTTTGATGGAAATCGACCCACACGACCGCCTTACGTGGAAGAGGCTTGTTTTCAAAAAAGCCTTACCCTCTGCTGAGGAAAATGGGCTCTAAATAGTGATGATAATGATGATGAGACTACTAAAAAAATAATAGTTTTGCTTTTATTATTCCACAGTGTTCTTGGACTCTGGTACTCGTCTGGGAACGTTGAAACTTATAGACAACAAATCCTTCTACATCTATCACCTGGTGCGTTTTTGTTGTTGCTTGTTGTTTTTGTTTTTATTGTTTTATGTGTTGCTGTTGTTTTTTGTTGTTGATGTATTTGGCAGCAAGAATCAACATTAAAAATGCTATAAAACTACAAAAAACCAAAAATTATAAAATAATTAATATAAATATCAGATAAAAATCACATTTATAGTATCAAAAACAACATACAAACAACGATACAAAACAAAGCCAAAACAAACAACAAAACAAAACAAAAAAAAAAACAAAACAACAAAGCAAAAAAATGAAAGAAAAAAAAAAAAACCACAAACAGGTAAAAGAGGACCCAGACAAGCCCTCAGTAGACAAAGTCATAAGTGAAGTCTTTCTGTCTCGTATGCTCGTTGCTAAGGTTGTTCTCCTAATAGATTCTTTATACAACTATTATGGGTTTTAATTTATTCTTTCAACCCATACTATTGCAAATAACCCTAAATTTCCAAACTTTCAAACGTTCCCAACTTCACTACCACAAACACCCTCAACACCACCTTAAATATCCCCATGCCTCAACACCTTTACAACCTCCACCCTAAAAACCCTTCCAGTCTAAGCTAATCTTCCACCCACCATTTCACAGAATGTTTTGAACAAGTACATAGAAGACTTATTCAAAGAGATACTCACAGTTTCTTCTGACCTACCCCCTTCCATCAAAACCCTCTTTGACCACTTCGATAAACTCGCCAATAAATACAGCGTTCATGATAATGATGTGGTTCATATATGGAAGAGCAACAGGTTGGTTGGGGGTTATTTTTGGTGTTTTTGAAGTTTTGTTGGAAGTTATTTATTGTATTTTTCAAGTGAAAAAATTTCATTTTTTATATATTCTTCCATCTACCAACGCCCCTGTTTACCTCTTACCCACCCATCAGTTTCTTGCCTACTTCCTCACCCGTCCATACCTAATCTACTCATTATCCATTCACTCCATTCCCCTTCATTCTATGAGCCACCTACCTTACCCACTCATCTCCCATTTACCCACCCACCTACCCATCATCTATCACTTCATCTACCAGCCACCCACCCACCCATAACTCACCCACCCATTCACAGCCTCCTTCTTCGCTATTGGATCAACGCCATAAAGAACGCAGACTTCATATTCGACATAGAAAAATCTTTGACACGTGACTCGTGCTTGAACGTGATTGGCCAGGTGTTGATCGACTCTTGTTCTCTGCACGACCATTATGAAAACAATGTGGGTATTGTTGTTATGCTAATCTAGCTAGAGCATTTATTTGAAACTAAAAAATTTGATATTTAGTAATTCTTAAAATAATGAATAAAAACGAAAAAAATAATAAAAATAATAAACCTAATAATAAAAATAATAATAATGAAAAAAGGAATCGTCTCTGAGGGTCCTTTTTGCCAATGAGATCGCCACGTACAAGAAAATGGTGAAGGAGTTCTATCACAATGTCAAAATGACGCCATCTATCGAACAAAACAAAACTCACAACTTTTATCAAACTATGGTGGGTGTTATATAGCAATGACTGAATATTTTAGTAAGAACTTGTTCAATGAAACTCAAAAATATTTCAAAAATTTTTGTTTGTTAAAGAAAACACAAACTGTTGAAACGTGTTGATGAGAATACTAACAACAACAATAATACCAACTTGATAGTTGAAAAACATTATCAACCAACAAAACCAGCGTTATCAATACTATCACCACATTTCAACTTCTTATTAATAGATCTTAAAACACTTTTCCAAGGAGAACGAGGCAAAAGGGAGGTTCGACGTGGACATGGCTTTGGGACAGGTGCACAAGTATGCCCTGATGTTCTACCCACAAGTGAGTTCGGGGCTGATGGCTGTAATTTAATATATCAAGAATTTGGGTTGATGACTGTGTGTTTCTATTATATGATATAAGTTTGGGTTGATGGATGTATAATAATATAGGATATGATTTTGACTTTGATAACCATGTATATAATATATAGAATTCTCCCAAAAAACATAAGTTTGTTTATGATAGATGGATGTAATAAATAATATAAATAAAAACATATATACAAACAGATACAAACAAGCACATATAGATACACAAACGAACACACATACAGATATACAAAGCTCTGGAAGAAGATAACAACTGCAACATGTTGAAAACACACGTGAAATTCCAACATTGTTGCCAACCTGATAACTGAATAATTTAACTGGAAAATATTCAGGGTGGTGGTAGAAGAAATAAAAACGATGGTGGTGGTGGTGTTAGTGAC
This sequence comes from Pterobdella sp. o SKG-2022, assembly GCA_964035795.1. Lineage (NCBI taxonomy): Eukaryota > Metazoa > Annelida > Clitellata > Hirudinida > Piscicolidae > Pterobdella > Pterobdella occidentalis. Next base: position 2,310,373 of record OZ038325.1, on the reverse strand, counting down.
TGTGATACGAATGGTGATGTAGATGATGAAGATGAAGGTGGTGATGAGGATGAGGATGATGATGAAGACAAACTTGAAAAGTAATAAAAACAACTGCCATGTGTTCTGAATTCTAATTGAATTTATTTATATGAATAACTAAATATAATAATTGGGGCATGATAAAGTATTTGTAACCAATCGTTTGAGCTTAATGTAGGTCATTTTTTGGTCGATGTCTAATCAAATTATAATCAAAATAAATTATCAAAATTATAATGTATATTTTTGACTACCAAGTATTATTGTGTTGAAATCTGATGATGTGTTTTTATAGCTTAAAAATATGTTTTTATATTCTATATCATGCACAGTAATAGGACTTATTTTGTCTCAAAGATTTCCAGGTTTTCATGAAGACTTCATGATGGATTTAATTATTTTCCCACGCACAACTCTGATTTTATAGCGGGAAGACTAGGTCATTTAAATGTTGTGTTTGCTATTAGACCATCAATAGTTTTTGTGTATAATTTCGTTGAAGTTCAAACGTTTTCGGAGTTGTATCTATCTATCTATCTATCTATCTATCTATCTATCTATCTATCTATCTATCTATCTATCTATCTATCTATCTATCTATCTATCTATCTATCTATCTATCTATCTATCTATCTATCTATCTATTTATCTATCTATCTACCTATCTATCTACCTATCTATCTATCTATCTATCTATTTATTTATCTATCTATCTATCTATCTATCTATCTATCTATCTATTTATCTTTCTATCCATCCATCCATACATATTTCTAGCTATCTTACAACCTATATAATCTTTATGGCAGATTTCAACCAAACCGTCATTTTCCAAATCGTCCAAAAATTTGCCGTTCAATTTTGTTGAAATTTATTTATTTTTTGACTTTTTTATGATATTTTGTCTACATTTGATTGATTGTTGTTATTTTTCATTGGAAATAAATTTAAAATTTTTAAATTATTGGACTGATTCTGAAAGGAAGATTTTTTCAAAGCGAGTTTTCGAAACGTTTTGAAAGTGATTCCAATTGTTCATTTGCGCAGTTTGATTTTTTCGCTTTTATTTGATCAAGCTGCATCTAACTCCAATCGAGCACTTTTATTAACTAAATAATACGATGCTTCTCGTAAATTGACATTACATCAACAAATACATGAATAAAATTGTTATGATCTCAGGTGAATTCAGTTTTCATACATTACATTACATTCAAAGTCCATAATACTCAGTGGTCTATAAACTCTTGAAGTTAATACCACTATAATCATACTTTTAATTGATTTGATTTTGATTTGATTTAATTTAAAGTCTCATGTTTACTCAACTGTTGTAGCTAGTAGACTCCAGTAGCAAGCATCGACAGACTGATATTTTGGCATTGCTTTCAGTTAACTCGACGAATGGTCCTAGGTGACAACTGGTCCTGGGCATGACATTAAAAGGCATTTACGCTTTAGTGTAGGCCTGCTAGTTGGTGGGGCTGCTACCCTTTTAGAGTAAAAATCTAAACGACCTTTTCCTGTCCTCCAGTAATCCTTTGGACTTACTTATTTTACCTTGTTTCAAGATAATTTTTCTGGAAGACTCATCAGGCTAGGTTCTTAGGACAAGTTCTTAATATACAAAGATACATCCTTTGACCAACACTAACAGCCTGATGATGAGGATAGAGTAGGTTCCTAACCTACACGGCGGAACATGGGAGTAATGATAGATAAAAAATGATGACAACTACATGACAAACTGTCCGAACATAAGAAAGACGGATCTTGAATTCGATAATTTAAAGTTGGTCGTTAGCTGGCAGTCTATAAAAATTTTTAATAGTTAAAATGGTTCACATTATAAAATACGATACATTTACAAACTTTCGAATCAAAAAACTTTTTCAAAAATTTTTTCTTTAATGTTCATTATGAGAGGTTACATAGGGTGGAATGCCTGTACAGCCATTTTGAGTATTTGAAATTTTTGTTGGCTTAAAAATGTCTTCTGGTGAAACTTCAAAAAAACAAAAGATATAACTTTGTGATTGTCTAATTTGCGTTTTCTTTTAAAACCTTCCAAAAAACTCAAAAACATCTCATAAAAGTGAGGGTACCAAAAATTCAACATAAATATTTGGGAATCATTTGTCTTTAGAGACATCATGTATTCATGTATTCCTAATTGTTTCTTGAAAGATCTTCATTAAATGAGGCGGTCTTTTTGATGCTTTTTTTATTCAAACAAAAAATGTTGAAATATTCAACTTTGTCATAAATCCTTAATAATTTTTTAAAAACGTACAAATGATTTATGACAGAGTTAAAGTTGTTGCCATTTTTTCGACAGCTGGCTATTTTTCTTAAAATTTTCTATTTTTTTTTCGAAATTTTTTGTATAGCTATGTCTTTTTTATAAGATTCTTTGGGTTCTTTCTTTATGACAACTATGTCTTGGCGTCTTGCTTTCATTAATTCATCAACATAAATGTTAAAATCTCATAATATTTTTTATATTATTATTACTATTATTTCAGTTTCAACACAGTATAATAATACTTGTTATTATCTTTTATATTTTGTTTACAATGCCTTGGTATTAGTTTACTTCTTCTTGTTCTATTTCTCTGATAATAGTGTTCATTTTGTTACAAACTTGTACTTTAAAATGATTTTCCCTTTACAAAAAAAGCTTTTGTGCATTTTTAAATTTGATTTATATCTTGCCTGTGATATTCATGTCTCAACTTTGTACTATCATAGTTTTGTCTGATATTTCCAACTTCTTATCCATTCAGAATTTGATTTTCACTCATTATATCATGAGTTATCGCATTAAAATTCATAACATAAAAGTTTCTGGATTCAAACCTTCGTTAGGCATGCTTTCTTCCATGGCTACTTGATTTCTTTCTTATTTCATCTCATATTCTGTAGCCCCTTTAGAATGAATTATTTTATTTATTATTTTTTATTGAATTTTTAAAAAATAGTTTTTTCCAGTTTTATCAATGCAACTTTGAACTTTTTCATTTTGAATATTATTATTATCATTGATTTTTTTTTTGGCTATCTAGGTTCTTATCGTTCCAACATGGTCGTTCCCAAAAACTATTATCATGAATTTCTTTGGAGAATATTTTAAAAACATGATATTTTGAGTTGAAAAACTTGATTCTAGATTGTTCTTAACTTTTTAGGGCATTGTTATTGCAAATTTTGAATATTTCAATTGTTCGGATTATTTACGTTGTTTTAATTCTTCGAGCCAAACATAAATATCCAAATAAAAATACTTTTAGAAGTTTATTTTATTTCACGAAATAATTGTACCTCCACTTGATAATGTAAGTCCATTTTACGAAAAGCTTCTTGGAATGAAAAAAACTCTTAAGTGTTATTTGAATGTTTACGGTATTACTTTCAAATGCCATCAAAAAAAGAGCTTGAACCCTTACTACACAGAATTTTGAAAGTCTCAGAAAGGATTTGCGTTCTACAATTGAAAACCAAACTTGGTATCATCACCATCATCAAAACCTTATAAATTTCTGTCAATTTCATGATCTCATTATTACTAATACCCTGTTCCAACATCCTGCTAGACACATAACAACTTGGACAGGTTACAGAAAGAACAACAATAATGATATTACAAAAATATATAACCAAATAGACTATGTAATCTGCAAATATAATCAAAGAGCTATCATTAATAACTCAAGGTGGAACAGAACTCAACTCTGACCATAAAATTGTTATTTGTAAGATAAATTTCAAAAAAATGTATTCAAAATGGAAGAAAATGACAAAAAGGAACAATTCAAAAAAAGAAATCAATTATGAAATGCTTAAAGAAAAAGAAGCAGAATATAAAAACCAAATTGAATCTAAAATTAATAATACTGAAAAAATCACTTGGGATTCTCTAAAAGATATAATGAAACAATCAGCTATAGAAACAGTAGGCATGAGAAAAACGATAAAGAAAGAATATGAAGTCAACAATGAAATACATCATCTCTACAATGCAAAGAGATTAGAATAAAGATAAACACCACAAACAATACAATTAATAAAGCAAAATGGGAAAGTGAAAGAAATAAAAATTCTTTTTGAGATAAAAAATCTTTGCAATAAAGCTTATGAAAAAGGTTTGGAAGAGCAATTACAGCTTATGGAAAACTCCAGAGATGATAAACAAACTTTTAAAGCCATGAAATTCATCTATAGGAAAATTCCAGATAAATTATTTCTCAATGATCAAGAGAATAAGCAAATCCTTAACGAAACTAAAGCTGAAATAAAAGTCAAACAGTTCTACCACAACAAATTTTAGAAACTACCTAACAACAACCAAAATCCGATGTTGCAACAATCTCTCAATGACCCAATAAGTTTTAATGAAATTAAGCTAGCTACACTAAAGAATAATAAAGCTAAAGGTGAAGATGAGATCCCATCTGAAATTATAAAATGTAGTGGAGAAAAACTAATAAAAGAAGTATCAAGAATATTAAACTTAATAGTAGAAAATAAAATTCAAGAAGATAGTTTTATTGGTAGTGGAATATTAGTCACTGTACAAAAACAAGGTAAACCGAAAGAACAACTTACAAGCTTAAGACCCATTACTCTACTGAACAGTAACCGAAAAATATTATCGAACATTACTATGAATCGTATACGCAACAAAACGGAAGAATACATCGGTTCTTATCAAAGTGGATTCAGAAATCGAAGAAGCACGACAGACATAGTCTGGTCTCATAAATGGGATATAGCTAAAGCTCTTACGTACAGGGATGAAGAGTACTATATCCTTGGTATCGACCTGAGCCAAGCCTTTGATACTGTGGACAGACCCCTTCTAATAAATGTTCTTGAAAAAATTCTGAACAAAGATGAAATAATGATGATCAGAAAGCTATTAACAAACACTTGTTTGAAGGTAAGATGGAATGGCAAAAGCACACAAACCTCTTTCGAAACTAACATAGGGATCCCTCAAGGAGATGGACTCTCACCCATTCTCTTCACAATTTACTTAGAAGCAGCACTGCGCACTTTCAAGTCTAAAGTAACAAACCATATAAAGCTAGATCACAGCTACACAAACCTACAACCATTGACACCAGCAAAAATGGTAGGATATGCTGACGATCAAGATTTCATTCGTAAAGACAAACAGCAACTACTTGACCTAGAAAGCAAACTGAAAGATGAGTTCTCGAACTGGAACCTCAAAGTCAATACTGACAAGACGGAACTCATCAAAATATCAAAATCAGATGAGGCCTGGAAAACGAGCAAAAAACTAGCCTTTTTCCTTGATGACAAAAAAGATATTGAGAGGAGAAAACAACTTGGCCAAACTGCGATGAGTAAATTATGGAAAATATACATGAAAGGAAAAAAGCTAAAAATAAGCAAAAAAGTGCGAGTGTACAATTCCTATGTTAAACCAGTTCTCACCTACAACTCTTCAGCATGGGCAGTCAACAAAAATATAGAAGCTAAGATTGACGCATTCCACCGCAAACAGCCTAAGAGAGTGATCGGTATCTACTATCCCAATAGAATCAGCAACAAAGAACTATACAAAAAAAACGAATAGCATACCCCTTTCAGTTGAAATTGCTGGTGCAAGATGGAGTATGTTGGGACATATCATAAGAAGACCTGATACGCCAGCATTTCAGGCTATGAAGCAGTACTATGCCACATCAAATAAGAAAAAATACCCAGGCAGACCTTTAACCACCCTACCACAGACATTAAAAGAAGATGTCAAATTTATCCCAAAAATGAAACTCGAAAACTCAGAAGATTTCGAAACCATTTTTCTGCATGCCCAACGGAAATGTTCTTGGAGAAGAATTGTGAAGAGAGTTACCCAAGAGAAACTCAGTCAACTATACGACTAGAGCAACTCGATGGGGATATTATTATTATTTCAAATGTTTGAGGAGTTTTTTGAATCCTCAGATTTTGAAAGAGTTTTCACCAAATTTTCGTTCAACAAAAGAAGAGTTGTTATTTTTAGAGCTTTCAAATTAATTTTCTCTAAAATTTTTTCAAAATTTCTGCGAAATTTCTAAAAAACGACAACAAAAGTCGGATTATGAAAACGCTGAAACGTTTTATTATTATTATTATCATTATCATTATTAATACTACTCCATGCATAGATCATAGCACAAAAATAAGTATTTTTCACTACAAGAAATGATTTATTATTTCAAGATTTGATTTGTGGGTTTATTATATGAAATATCTTTTAAGAAAAAAAAATTTTCCACATATAAAGTAGGTTTTTTTCAAAAATTAATATCACTAAAATGCTCACCAAACTAAATTTCATATTGGCTTTTTGGCTTTTGATATCTTCGAGTTATGAGAGATTCCTAAAAGTGGAAAGATAATTTGAAACAAATAACATTTTAATTTATTTTAACACTAAATATATACTTTTTCATGAAATTCTCCGTAATTCAAACATAACTTCACAATCTACATAAAACTTCAAAGATAGATGACATAAAGAAATGATAACATTTTTTCTTTCTAGATTACACATGCGAGTCGAACTTGGCATATGGCAAGATGTTTGTAAGGAATTTTTCGGCGGATATTGTGACAAAAAGTTCAACTGATTGCAATTATGCTCGCTTTCGGATATTAATTTCCACGAGCATAAAGCAACTTGGGATGGATTTGGGTCAGAAATACTACATAGGAGATGTTTTTTTTACCCGTTAAACCGTAAGGAAACATAATTTCCTTTTATTAGTATTATCAAACAATGGTTATCAAACAGAAAAAAAAAATTACTAAAAAACTAGGCACTAAATAATTTCTATATTATTGAAAAAGTACCGAGGTTGTCGTTTACAGTGAAACATTTACAAGAACTCTGCTTAACGCGCTTGCAAATCTTCTACTGTTAACAAAAATCTCTGTTTTTTAAACAAAACTAAAAAATACTTGGTTCCTAGTGAATAAGTATTCATTATCAAAATAATCCCCTCCAACCCATATCAAACGACTCACCAACCTTTTAAAATCACATTTCTCCAGAGCTCACTGGAACATTGTTCATAATGGTGGTGAACGACTTTGACAGATACAATAATCTTTCTGAGTCCACTACTGATATATTGTGCCCCCTCAAGAAACTCACAGAAGTTACCAAACCAAATAAAGAATTGAATACAACAGTCTTACTCCTTAGGTACGAAGCCTCTTGTAACCTGAATGAATCGACTGGGCCATATCATTATGTGGCCTTTTGATTGAATCAGAGCTATGCACTTGTGAACGAATTTTTGGTTCATAATGTTTTTAGTTTCAAATTTTATTCTTAAAAATTTTCCACTTTAAATATTTATCCCTTAGTTTTAAACTGAAAAATATTGAACCTAAATAAGCTTTATAGTTGAATTCATCTGTTCCAAATGCTCAACGCTTCTCAGAAAAGTGTGCTGAGTTTCATGGTGAAGTTGTACTTACCAAAAATTTATAGTTTCACCAAGAATTCATGTATCTAATAAGCACTTCATTTTGAAGTTGAACAGAAAGAAACTCATTAAACATTGAGCAGTCCAAATCTTGAGATGTGAGCATAAGAATGTGATTATATGCAAGGGTTCTCAAAATCATTAGTTGCATTCTAGGAAAAACCATTGGACCGACTCAAATAAGACATGAAACCTATCAGATAACTCAATAAAAGTTTATTTTTCAACACAAAGGTGCAACTAACTCATTGTCCACAACGACAATTACCACCTCAACAACTGAGACGGCAACAGAGTCTACAACAAAATTTACGGCAGCATCTGATGGGCAAATGACTGGGACCACAACCACGGCCACAGAACTAGTTTCTAAAACGACCACTCCACCCGTTATAAGACCTTGCAAATCAGCAAGACCGAGTGATTTGAAAAGGAAAAGTATGTTTTTGATGTTTATCTCTTGCAATGCAGAACATTTTATTATTATTATACTGTTCATGGTTTTGGGCATGACGCTGAGCTGCAAGGGAAACAGCATTTTCAAATTGAGACTGTTTTTCTGTTATAACCTGAATAACAGTAAACTCTGGTAGCAGATATCGACGAACTGATATTCTGGTGTCATTGTCATTTGGCTTGGTGGAGGATCTTTTTTTAGGTGACAACGGCAAGACAAACTATCCAAGTCTGGGAAGGTTGGGTTTTGAATTCGATAATTCCAAGTTGAACGTTAGCCCAGACTGGCAGTCTATAAAAATTTTTGCCAAATAAATGGCTTTTTTGTAAAAATTACACTATAATAGTATCAATAATTTAGACCGACTGCTTTGAACCTCGGTTACTAGGGCATGTACAGCTGTATAATCTAATTGGTTTTATTGGAAAAATAAATAAATTTTTCTCAAACAGCTGACAAGACAACACCAGTACCCAGAACAACAAGTTTCCTGTCAGCCGCCCTTGCTTCTCAATACTGTCTTTTAGTCATTTGCATGGCTTCTCTTATCGCCATCTGTATCTGATTTGGACCAACTTCCAACACCGCGTCGTTCAGACCTGAACTTTTAGATTATATTAGTTTTAATTTTAGCTTAGCTAATATGAAAAACTTATTATTTTATCCAATTTTTAGTTTATCTGATATAATAACAGACTTACTCGTTAGAAGATGGTGTTTAACATTGGTACATGAACTTTTTTGAAACTTTTGAGCCAGTTTGAAGCACAAACATGTCAAATATTACAAAAAACGTTTATTTTATAATTCATAATAATTTTGTCTATTATTTGTTGAAACTTTGTCTGAATTAGCTAAATATTCAAAATGTTTTCTTACAAATACTTGCACATAAAGATAAATGTTCTAACAATCAATCAATCACACAAAGACATAACGAATACTATTATAGTGGCATGAAACTTTTAGAGTCTTCAAAAATATTTTAATATAGATTCAGAAGCAATTGTTCAATGGTAGTACAATGGTCACCCTTTATGACATGATTTAGCTTATAACTGAATGAAAAACATAACATTTGTGTATCTATGAAGCTAGAAAAACATCGATTGTAAGATGCGAGAAAAATGAACTCTGATACATATTCGTAAGACTTGAATGTTAATTCTCTGACTAATCAGTTATACGATTTGAACTATCGAAAATTTTAGCTGGTTTTCTTGAATAACGTGTTTTGAAAAAGGTTCATTTCATGATTTGAGAAAACTGTGGAACATTTAAGATAGTTAAGTGTGTTTTCCATGTTAAAAGTACGATTGCTCTAAATTTAATCTGCAATATGTTTGTAAAAGATGCGTAGTTTTTACATGATTAGTAATTTTTCATTCGTTACAGGTATTAGATCATTCTCCTTTCAATTGGAGTTTTTTTTCATATTAAATAACAAATCACATATAAAAAAAGAAGATGTTTTCGTTGCATAGATGCTCGAATGCTTTTTTTAAATTAAAAACAATCGAGCTAAAATTCGTTTATAAATCGAATCGAAAGGTTTGCGTTTATAGTCAGCCCGCATAGCTTGTTTTGCCTGCAAAGCTCAGCTGGTAGACCATTAGATTAATTATCTAAAGTTACAGGGTTCGAACCCGCGTGGGATGACAATTTAGTACACAAGGATTAGTGCCTTGTGAAACATCTGTTGAGCTGACGAAATCTCAATATGGGGCGAATAATGGTCAACTTGAAAAAAGAAACATCACGTGATGAAAATTTTGGTATTGTGCTAAATAAAAAGGCTCTTTTTATCACTAAGGTATCCGTGAACCATAAATAACTGATTCAAAAAACTAGCAGGCAATTATTAGAAAAATATCATGAAACAGCAATGAATAAATAGAACAAAATGAATGTAAGGAAGTGATGAGGTAAGTGTGTCTTTTTTCCACTCTTTGCATGCTACGTATCATACCCTTTTAAAAACCAAGATTATAACTACCAAAAGCAGATCTTCTACAAACAAGAAGAAAGAGAAGAAAACTCAGACATTTTTTTTACTTTTTGCCTATTTAAGAGCTGCTGAAGTCTGAAAGCCATCATTTCTGTGTTCATAGTCCCAAGAAGTTTTGGAGCGAAACGGAGTATCCAAGAAGCATGCCCTTACTTCCCTAGCATAGCTCATGTTTCATGGCATATAAACATGCAACTATTTAAAAATTTAATTTCACAAGCAAGTCATCTGAAAAAATCATATTTGAAAATGAGAAAAAAATTGAAGATTGATAGACGATTTTGAGACGATTTCATGAGCTTACATAAGCATTCTGTTCTTTTTATCATGCTCGATTTGATCGTTTGTTTGGTATATCAGTGCAAGCTGAAAGATCATAAGGGAAATGAAAACAAAAGCAGAATTACAAAATGTGCCTAACTGGTAAACACCAGGATCAGATCAAGTTCAAAACTTATGGGTAAAGAAATTTACCGCAAGCCATACTTTTTTGGCTTATGTTCTTAATAAAATAATGGGAAACCCCAACAAAGCCCAGAGTGGTTACTTACTCACTTACTTAGGGCGGCATACTATTATGTCGAGAAATAGTAGCCGCCACGACACTAGCCCAAAGACTCTTGTCTCTCATTGCTCCAGCCAGATTTTCCTTTTCCATGCCACAGTGGTTAACATAAGAAAATATATATTTACTGGCAAAGGAAAAAACACACAAGATTTTAGAAACTTTCGTCCGATTACATTTTTGACGACTTTTTATAAACTTTTGACATCGGTAACAGCAAAGAAAACTTATTTCTATTTGGAAAACTCTCAGCTGTTGCCAGAAGAACAAAAGGGCTGCAGATAAGCTTTATATGGATGTGAAAACCAAATCAGATCAAATATAATGACCAAACACCATCGCAAATAAATTCCTTTAAACCGAGTCATCTTCCACACTTTTTTAATATTTAATTGAAATATATTGCTCTATTGTTCATGTAGCATTCATTCTCCATCTTTTGTAATGACGTATTTGAAATACTCCAATAGTAGTTTTCATTGATCAACGCCTTGTTTTCCGTTTTGTAGGATTCTAGGTTTTTCTTGAAGTCTAAAATTGATTTTGGCTTTTTAATTTTTATTGGTAATACATTCTAGTAGCTTTTTACTCTCAGGGAACGATGATTGAAATACTTTGCTTAAATCGTTATTATCACTGCTCATCAAATTTAATTCAGGTTATTTCTGTTATTGCTTACGTTTAGTATGTCAGATTTTACATTTAAGTAATTATTAATTATTTTATATACTTTTATTAAGACACCTCTAATACGCCTCCCCGCCAGTGGTTAATCTTAAAACTTACAGTCGTTGACTATATGTTAATGATTTTATCTGTTATTAGTTGTGTAAATTATCGCTGCATATTTTCTATTTTTACTATCGTATCCCAGTTGACATGATTAAAATTAAGAATCTTAATTCCTAAGTGAACCTTGTGGATAAATCATATTTAATTGTGCGGAAAAGTTGAAGAGTAATAGACTTTGTGTTTTGAGACGATTTCATAAGTTTGCATAAGCATTCTATTCTTTTTATCATGCTCGATTTGATCGTTTGTTTGGTATATCAGTGCAAGCTGAAAGATCATAAGGGAAATATTGTTTTGGAACAAAATAGATTTTTCGAATAATCCAGAAAACTTTTTTGGGATCGGAGAGAACACAGTTGTATAAGGCAGGCTGTGGTATGGTGAAAAAGCTCTTCTTTGGGTAAGAGCTCGAAATATCCTAAAACAGTTTTAGCACTAAAATTTTCACTAAATTGAATTTTTTTGGTACGCCGACGCTACAAGTTACTTTAGTCAAATTTTTAAACCCTAGGTCTCTGAAAATAATCACTAGATATCTAAAAAATTAAATCGTGATCATTATCAATGATACTATTATTTTATAAAAATATTCTTTTGTCAAGGTTATAAATGCGAAGAGAACTGGGCTAGATGAGAAAAGATAGTGTGTGTTCTTAGAGATTATGTGATAGGAAACGTTGTATGTTGAGACTAACACTTTTGCCTCATTAGATTCTGGGATAGTTTTAAAGGCTGGAATATTCCTAGAACAGAGTTACTGTATAATGATGATAATAATCTACAAAGTTTATTAGAGTGATTTTTAACCCATGGAGTTTCAAGATTAACTCATAAGGTAGAACTCCTTATTACACACCTACAGATCAATAAATTTTTTTTTATTTTCTGAAACAAATTGAAAAGCAAAATTCACTTTTATTCGAAAACATACATCAAGATTTAATTCTACTTTTATCCATTAACACACTAACCAATCATTCTCTAAGCTGCATTTTTCGGACTTGGAAGGAACATTGTTTCTGAAGGCATTTGGACCTTTAGGGTTAGAAGTCTTGGCCCACCTCATTAAATCAGTTATTGCTGAAGGTGTAGTTTCTGCTGATTGGCGTGATAGCATCGTTGTAAACCTCTACAAAGGTAAGGGGTATGCTTTGGATCGAGGAAGTCATAGAGGCTTCAAGATGACAGATCATGTGATGAAGCTTGTTGAGCATACCCTAGAGAGACGAATGAGGAAGATGGTGGATATTGATGAGATGCAGTTTGGCTTCGATTCTTGTAGAAGCGCCACTGATGCAGTTTTTATTGTTCGTCAGTTGCAGGATAAATATCTAGCCGTCAAAAAAACACTCTTGTTTTCGTTGATTTAGAAAAGGCCTTTAATCGAGTTCCGCGCAAAGTGATTTGAGGGGCAATAAGAAAGATCGGGGTTGAAGAATGGGCTGTCCGTGTAGTTCAGAGCATGTATATTGGAGCAAAAGGTCGAGTACGCATTAATAACCAGCTCAGCGATGAGTTTGGTGTACATCAGGGATCTGTATTGAGCCTAGTCTAGAGAGTTATGAACCGGTGTTCTTGGAAACTTTTATGTGTTAATGACCTGGTTTTGATCTCAGAATTGCAAGACGATTGTATATCCAAATTTAAATGGAAACTGGAAATAGAAAGTAAAGGATTGCGGGTAAACTTCAACAAAACAAAATTCATGAAGTTCGGTTATGGATATTTGAGGGATTCTGGAGCATTTCCTTGCAGTGTATGACAGAGTTGGCGTCAACTCAGTTTTTGCTCGACATGCTTTCATTGGGTCTACAAGAAATGTAGAGGTTTGCCTGGGCGGCTGAAAGATCAGGTTTATGTATGTCCTCGCTGCCTCAATTTAGCGCCACCTTTGAAAAATAGGCCTGTCAAAAAGGTTACTGTTGGTAATGCTACAATAGATGTAGAACCGAAGTTTTGTTACCTTGGTGATATTTTGTGTGCAGATGGAGATTGTGAACTGGCAGTTATCACCAGATATTCAGTTGCCTGAGGTCAATTTAAAAAACTGCTGCCCATATTGACCTCTAAACACATCACCTTGGAATCTCGTGGCAAATTATACAAATCTTGTGTGCGTCCCGAATTCTTATATGGCAGTCAAAACTGGACCCTAACAGTTGCTTATTTGCAAAGGCTACAGTGCAACGATAGGTCCATGACCCGCTAGATATGTGGCGTTAAGCCAAAGAACAAAAGTCCATCCTCAGTCTTTCTTACAAAACTCAAAATCTCTGACATAGGGACGCTACTTACAGAGCCGTCATTTTTGTTGGTTTGGTCACGTAAGACGTTTGTCCATGTGTATCTTTGCCCGAAGGTCGTTCTCATGGTAGACCAGCAAAAACTTGGTTGAGTTGTGTTGAAAAGAATATGAAATCCTATGGCTTCAAAAATGTGAACCCACTCAGTAGAGTTGAGAGAAGGAGATGAACTAGGCAACTGCTGTAACCCCAGCTACTGGAAAACTCTAGCTGTATAACCTAATATGAATTTTTTTTATTTTAATTTTTTTTTTCAATTATTAATATATTTTTAAAACTGTCAATTTTTATTTCAATTTATTAAAATCATTATGAATCGTGTTATGAATTTTCCGTTTTATTGATAATGTTTAAGAAAAAAGTTGGATGATTTGCTTTTCGTTCTCAACAACAAACTTCCCCAACAACGACAATATATCGCTGTCTGATAGCTTCACCTGTTTGATAATAATAATGATAATAATATAAATTTAAAACCTTGTACAATCAAACCGAAATCACAAACAAAAAAAACAAACGACTTTTAAAATAATTCATAAAAATCACATATCAATAAAATGAAAGAATCTCGCATCATTCTTCCCGCGGTCAAACAAGGGACGCGACCTTCAGTAAATGATCAGACTGAGGTCGAAAAATTTGCTGATAGATCAAACTCCTCTCAAAATGGAAACTTAAGTAGACCCCAGAACGGGATTTTATCCACCCCTGGCCACTCAGTTTCACCAACGATTCATTCCAGAGAAAAAAGAAATAAATGGACTAGAGAGGAGTATAAAGAAGTTATTTATTGTTTTTACTATACACTATAAAACTCATGATCTAGTAAAAAAACTAATGATACTTACGTAATATGGTGCCAACGCAATAATGAAAGCAACAAGAGGAAAAACATGGATGCAAATAAATTAGCGAATCAAAGAAGATACATCATTCGCAATAAAAAACTGACTGATATAGATATAGAACAAATTAAAGAACAGGTCATAAATAATACCCAAAAAGAAAATAATAACGATAATACTAATAAATACGATAATAATAATAAAAATCGAAATAATAATAAAAATAATAATAATGATGATAATAATAATAATAATGGTAATAATAATAATAACAATAATGATGATGTTGATAGTAATAACAATAAAAATAATAATAATAAAATAAGAAATTATTTGGTTAATGGTAGAAAAGAAGAAACTGGGGATGAAGTAAAGGAAATAAGTGAGCTTAAAAATAATGGTTATATAAGTTGCAATGATGAAGTGGGTGGAACATTTAAACAAGAAGAACGGTCAATTTGTGATTATAGCGGTGAACAAAATTACATGACCAGACAAAGAGCGGTTGATCAGTTAAAACAAGAAATTATAGAAGAATTATCTATTGTCAAATATACTGAAATGAGCAAAAGAGAATCCTTAATGAAAATTAAACAAACCCGAAAATTTGAAACTTTTTTTGTATTGGGAAATGAAGCAGTGAAACAAATTTGTGATGAATTAAACCCAGACTTAACAGAGCCAAACAATCTAATTTACGCTACATCAAAAATTCGCTGTCTGATAGCTTCACCTGTTTATCTTCTTTGTTGTTAAGAATAATAATAACAATAAAAATAATAATAATAATAACAATAATAATAATAACAAAAATATAAATATAATGATAATAATAAATAAATAAATAATAATAATAATAAATAAGAATGATAATAATAATAACAATAATATAAATAATAATAATAATATGGGGTTTTAAGACCTATAGAATAAACTTTGCGACCAACTAGATAATTTCTCGTCCAATAAGATAATCTTTGCGACGAATACAATAATTTCTCGTCCAATAAGATAATCTTTGCGACGAATACAATAATTTCTCGTCCAATAAGATAATCCTTGCGATAAATTCGATAATTTCTAGTTCAATTAAATAATCTTTGCAAGCAATACAATAAAAAAGGTATTTAAGAATTTTTTTAAAATTACTAAAAGATATTTATTCTTAGAAAACTCAAATTTTAATTTTCCAAAATCTTCTCCATTGACCGCTGTGTCATTAGTTTTGTGGAATACCAGTTGGTACCTATTCATGGCTGCTATAACTGAGATATTCCTAGATTTTGTGAAGGCTGAAGCCCCTTTTGGACTTTTTTTTAGGTCCCGATACGACCGAAAACCCGACTTCATCGAGAAAAACCAGGTTCTTATCTGAGTTTTATGTTTCCAACTCTCTCAGTTGTTTTGCGTAGACCTGCCTTTTATCTAAGTTAGACTGGCAGTTTTTTCTTTCCGGTAAAGTGGTGAGGTTTTTAAGGGTGTAATGAAACTGCCGAAGCGATCGATCAATCGTGCTTATCGACACTTCTACGCCGTGACCACTCAACACTCATTCTTTTAATTGTTTCAAAGCTTTTGTGTCCTCTTCGTCAACGTGGTGAAGAAGAGATTGCTTCGTTTCTGGAGTCAGCTTTGATGACCCCTTCGAAGAGCTTTATCAAATTTTCTAGTTTTCAAATATTTTACAAAGCATCTCGTTTATAGCTTTGACGGAATTGCCATCAAGGTATTTGAAAACGATTATTTGTCTATCCTCGTCGAAAATCATTGATCTCACTCTAGATTAAGCCATTTTATAATCAATAGCGAGAAAATATTGACAAAAGTTCTATATATGAGCACAGGAACAATAACAATAATAATGATAATAATAATAATAATAATAATAATAATAATGATAATAATGATGATAATAATAATAATCTGGTCACAAATAATTCTTTCATAAAATTTCATTTTATGGAAGAACTAAATATTGTACCAGGTTGTGACCAGTTTATACCAAATGAAAGCGCCCGAAAAACAAAGTGTTTTCAAAGCCAGATGCCTCGATCAGCTTGTTGAAAAGTGGCATGACAAAGCACTTCATGGACAGTTCCCTAAAAGGCTTCAAAATACTGACGTGGACTTATAAGCAACCTACCAGTGGCTTTCTAGCTCAAAATTGAAAGCGGAGACAGAAGGATTCATATTTGCAGCTCAGGTCAAAGTCTGTCTACCAGAAATTTCCAAGCAAATATAATCCATAATGGCGTGGAATTTATGTGTCGATTTTGCAATAAGCCATTAGAAACAATAGACCACCTTGTTTCTGGCTGTTCAATACTGACGCCCTCAGTGTACAAAAACAGACATCATAGAGTGAGTCGGTATCTTCATTGGAAGATCTGTACGAATTTTTCAGTGGCTACCACTAAAAATTGGTACGAGCATAAACCAGAACCAGCGACAGAAGGACCTGGCTTCAATATACTGTGGGACTTCCCAATACATACTGACAGAACCACTCAGACCAACCGTCCTGATATCATGCTCAAAAACAGAGTCGAAAACACTTGCTACCTAATTTACATGAGTGTGCTTTCAGATAAGAATGTGTCAGCGAAAGTGTTTGAAAAACTCTCAAAATTCAAAGATTTGCAAATTGAGCTCGCAAAGATGTGGCACATGAAGATGAAAAGCCTTCCAGTGGTAGTAGGTGCTTTGGGAGTGATCAAAAAAGCTACTGAAGATTATTTGAATGATACTCCTGATAATCCTTCTCTCCGAGAAGTACAGAAGATAGTACTAACGAGCACTGCCCATGTGTTAAGAAGAGCATTATCGATATAACTATAAAAATTTATTTCATTCAGCATAGGTTGCTGGTAGCAACCCGATTTTTGATCTGAAGTAAAAGTGAACTAAAGAGAAAATAATAATAATAATAACCTGGTCACAAATAGCACTCCTCACATCGTCACGAGCATACCTGTTGACTCCCCTCGTTACTGTTCTTGAGCTGTTGTTATAATAATAAAAAAAATAATAGTAACAATAATAAATAAAATAATAACAATAATTCACCTCAAAAGTTTTCAAACCCGGGGTAGCTCTCAAATTAGCTTTCAAAGTGCAACACCCAAAAAAAAAACATTGAAGATTCAACGACATAGATGGACTTGGGAAAAGTATCAAGAAAGTTTGAGATGCTATTTCATTTAAACAAAGGTTTACCCAGAATATCCAGCCATAGAAAAATATTATCAAATATGGACAAAAAGCTCAGTTAGCCGAAAAAGCACCAACAGACCCCAATAAGCTTGCCAACGTAAGAAGGTCTGTTTTGAGAAACAAACTTATACCAGAAGAAATTTTTAAAAAAATAGAAAAAGATGTGGTCCAAATATCTTACAAAAATGAAGAAGCAACATTAGAAAAAAAAAGCGCTTAACTGACAGAAAAACAGAGGTATGACTACACTATTGCTGCATCTAAAAAAGAGCACACAGGTTATTATGACATCAGCTGCGCAAGAAAATAATGGGATTTATTAAAAAAATTTTTCAAATTTTTGATGAAATAAAAGCTGGAAACACATCTCAAAGGCAAACATCACCAATAAATTGCTTAAAACAAAGCTATGAAAGCAAAAATAGAAGTGGTGAACAAAAATATTGGTAAAATATTTCAAAAAAAAAGGACCACTATTACTTTCAGATTTGAATCTTGTGATAAACGCAGCGGCTGCTTATCTGAACGAACCTAGGGAGGACAATGGAAAGAGTGCCTAAACTAAGCAAAAAATCTCCAAGTTAAAAACTAGATTGCAGTCAAAAGTAAAAAATCTCAGAAAAGACCTAAGCATAGTTGAAGAAATTCTTAAGAACAATCAAGCCTTGGAAATTCAAAACAAGGCAAACATGGAATAATGAAACTAAGCATGGAACAGAAAGATTTGAAGAAATAAGTTCTGAAACAGAAAATCTAAGCTAAGGCATATAGGATTCAAGGATGCCATAAAAGAATAAAGTTCTTTAAATGGAACATGATGTTAAACCACTAACGCTAGAAAATTTCAGAGCTGAATGGATGCAACGCAGTTGTGAAAGAAATACTAGATCAAAATGAAACTGCTAAATTCTGGAAAAGTATTTAGAAAAATAAAAAACACTGAATGGCTACCTCGAATAAAAGACCGGTAAACACCAAGACCAGATCGAGTTCAAAACTTGTGGGTAAAGAAATTTACCGGAAGCCATACTTTTTTGGCTAATGGCCTCAATGAAATAATGGAAAACCCTAACAAAAACCCAGAATGGTTAAGATATGAAAATATATATTTACTGGCAAAGGAAAAAACACACAAGATCCTAGAAACTTTCGTCAGATTACATTTCTGACGACTTTTTATAGACTTTTGACATCGGTAACAGCAAAGAAAACTTATTTCTATTTGGAAAACTCTCAGCTGTTGCCAGAAGAACAAAAGGGCTGCAGATTCCTCATAAAAAATTGAAAATAAAGAATTAGGTCTGACAACAGAGAATACAGTATCTTAAATGCTGATGAAAGCGTCTGGACCTGTAAGTTAAAAGTCTTGGCTCACCTCATTAAATCAGTTAATTGCTGAAAGTGTAGTTTCTGATGATTGGCGTGATAACATCATTGTAAACCTCTACAAAGGTAAGGGGTATGCTTTGGATCGAAGAAGTCATAGAGGCCTCAAGATGACAGATCATGTGATGAAGCTTGTTGAGCATGTCCTAAGGCGACGAATCAGGAAGATGGTGGATATTGATGAGATACAGTTTGGCTTCGTTTCTAGTAAAGGTCTGCTTGTAGCCGCTTTCAAATTAATTCAAAAAGTAAGAGTTAGGTCTGAAAACAGAGAATACAGTATCTTAAAGCAATATTCAACCAATAACAGAAGCCAAAAACACAAAAATATAATTTTAAGAAAGTCATGGAAGAAATTCAAACTAAGTATGGAAGAAAGCCAATGCATGATCAGCATACAAAAGTTCTCAAAAGCGAAAAGACAGACAGGGAAAAACCCCATGGTGTGGCTATGCAGCGCAGGATTGAAAAAACGACAGAGCTTCATAGTTGCAGCTCAAGATCAGATGCTAGCAACAAATTATTACAAAACCAAACTAATTAAAACTAGCTTCGATCCAAATTGTAGGCTTTGCAGAACTCACCCTGAAACAATATCACACATAGTTTCAGGGTGCCCAATGCTGGCAAAGCACGAGTACCTAGAGCGCCACAACAGAGTCGCTAAATTCATCTACTGGACAATATGTAAGACACATGGATTTGAAATCAAAAATGAGTGGTACGAACACGAAATCTGACCAGTGATAAAAAAAGACGAACTAACTGTATTATGGGACAGTCAAGTACACACAGACAGAAGTATACAAGCAAATAAGCCAGACATAGTGATTAAAGATGCAAAAAAAAGGGAGTGTACTCTAGTTGATATCTCAGTGCCATAAGACACCAGCATAGTGTCGAAAACATCTGAGAAAATTTGCAAGTACCGTGATCTCTGTCGGCCCCTATAGCTCAATGGTTGAGCATTAGACTAATTATCTAAAGTTACCGGGTTCGATCCCGCGTGGGCCGACAATTAGCACCTGTTCCACAGTGTGTTTTCGCTACATTAAATTTGTAGCAAGCGCTTTGGTCTATAAGGAAAAGCGCTTTATAAATACCGCGTTACATTACATTACATCTGCAAATAGAGATATCAAGATACTGGAGCATGAATACAAAAGTAGTTCCAATAGTTGTGGGCGCACTAGGAACAGTCGGAAAAGATTTAGGTCTCAAACTTTCGACGCTTCCTGGCTCGCCTAAGATGTATGAAATCCGGAAAACAGCGCTTATGGGCACAGAGCACACCTTAAGAAAAGTTTTGGCCCGAAATGAATAGCATCGGACTTTACTACCCTAGGGTCTTGGTAAGACTTCGGTAGTAGTTTCAACTTCAGTAAGCATAATGCGCTAATAACCGAAATAAAAATATAAATCTTATTATAAATAATAATATAGATAATAATAATGAAAAGAACAATTATAACAATGGATATTCATAAAAAAAATTTAAATCATAAATAATCAATAAACGCAATAAAGAATAACTACGACTAAAAAAATAACAAAAAAAATCAATAAAAACAGCTATAATAAGAAAATAATAGAATCCCACATGTTATGCTTGGGGGACGAGGGTGGGAGGATGTGTAGACTGATGTGTTTATGATTGTTGTGCAGGTTGTATACCTCTTCTAGTACCGTTATGTCTGTGTGGTGGTGGTGTGTGTGTGAACCATTGATGTTAATGGTGGTGATGATGGTGGTGGTCATAATATAATTGATAGTTGTAGTCATAACAATAATAATCATTATTATTATTATTATTATAGTTGAAATAAAATTAATAAAAACAATAGTAATAATAAAGTGAATCATAAAAATGATAAAATAAGCAGGTTATTTTTACTATAGACTCACTAATGACGTAGGAGGTAAACAAAGGATAGTTGAAAGAAGATTTCTTCTTGATGAAATTCAACAACTCTATAAATAGCTCCTTGTATGCCAGCCAATCATATTGCAGCAACACAATCATGTGACCTAAACAAGTTGTGTGTATATATAAATTTTTATAAGTAATTCGCTTATGGTTATTATCATTATTAGTATTATCATTTTTATTATTATTATTTTTATTATTATTCCCATTATAATTGCTATTGCATCAATGTTATAACATCCTCATAAAACTATAAGAAAAATCTCACCAAAAACAAGTATACTCCGAAAAAAGACGAAAGATTACTAAGACAGACAACGGTACAAAAAATATTTCAACGTACTAAGGTGAGGCTATACTTATGAAAAATTCTAGCAGAGTTTGTTAAATCAATCAATCAATCAAATCCTTTTTATAACCCGTTTTCCTTTACCAAGGGTTGGGCTTTTGAAAGTTTTATCTCGAAGTCGGCCTTTCCATTAAGAGCGATCGAGTGGATCTACACAAACCATGTCTAGCTTTCTTTTATCATTCAATATGAGCTCATTCCAAGTCTTTTTGGGCCTACCAGGCTTCTTGCAAGTATCTAAATCCAACTTTCGCACCTGAGAAATCCAACCCACGCTACGCTCTACATGTCCAAACCACCTCAGCCTGCTTGTACGAAGAACTACCTCAACATCCTGAATGCCAAGTTTTGAAAAGAGTGAGTGAGAGCAAACGTTATCATTCGTTTTGATGTTGCACATCCAGCGAATCATGGCAAGATCATTTCGTCTAAGGCGGTTCAATGTGGAAACTGTTACGGACCATATATCAGCAGCATTTAACATAGCTCTTCTAACGCAAGAAGTGGAAGAAGTTAGCGAAATTTAGCCCAGGCACACTTACAACGTGTTATTGAAGCAAGCTCACATCCACCACCTGCAGATAACATATTCCCAAGATAGCAGAACTCTGGCACAACTTCTAGTTTTTCATCACCAATCATCACTTTCTTTACTAATCTCCCATCAACAGGCCGTGCTGTACCAATGCAACGAGCGCATCGGAAGTTAAGCTCCGAAGTTAGAAGGCCTTTTATGCCGCTGCATTTCTTGTGTACCCATTGCCTGCAGCCTCCAATAATGGACTAAAATTTTCTCATAAATCGACGTGAAAAGTTGCATAATAATCTAAATAATTAGTCCAAATACATGAAATACAATACAAAAAATTATTCCAAATACATGAAGCAGAACTAATCATCCCCAAACGACAGCACTAATCACTTAAATACAATAACGTGGACAACGAAACAACAAAACAACCAGTGATGAGTTGGATGGAGGTGTGGTTGGGTTGCTGCTTCCATAACTGTGTGGATTGTTCTTTGTTTTATCATTTGTTCATAAATATTACTATTATTACTATTATCAACAATTTAATAATATTAACGTTAATATTATTATTTTTAGTAGCAGTAGTAGTAGTTGTATTATTAGTAGTAGAATTAGTATTAATAGTAGTAGTATTAACAATAGTGACGTCAGAGATAAAACTGGAAATAGTAGTGAGTGAAAATTAGTATTAGTAGTATTATTAGCTTTAATATCATTATCATCATCATCATCATCACCATCATCATCATCATCAATGAATCCACCTTATAAAGACAACCAATAAGAAGATCGATGAGGTAAACAAAGGCATTGGGATTAGTTGCTGAGAAGAATTTTGATTGGATGTCTTCTCTATTGCATGAAGGAAAGGTGGAACATGATTGGGCGGAAAACGCCATGTAGTCTTCAATTCTGCCTTCTGATTGGTTGCCCAATTGCTTCAGTAAATCTTTGATGAATGTCTGGATTTAAGGAATAAAAACGTTCTATTTTATATTATTAATTTAGCTATTTCTTTCATTATTTTTATAATTACTATTAGTAGTAGTAGTAGTAGTAGTAGTAGTAGTAGTAGTAGTAGTAGTAGTAGTAGTAGTAGTAGTAGTAGTAGTAGTAGTAGTAGTAGTAGTAGTAGTAGTAGTAGTAGTAATAGTAGTAGTGGTAGTAGTAGTATTAGTGGTAGTAGTAGTAGTAATAGTAGTAGTAGTAGAGTAGTAGTAGTAATGAATGTATTATTATTATCATACATGTTATATTTACGATGGTTATATTGATCATCAGCATCATTATTAGTCACCTCCGCAGACTTGGTCCTGTAAAGGCACACAAACTTCTGCAACTCGTATGCAGTATCATCATTATTATTATTATTAATTGGTTTATTAGTGTTATTATTGTTGTTTTTATTTTCGTTCTTATGATTTCCTTCCAGCAATCCCAAAGCCACGGTATATTTATTCTGTGAATTTAAGCACACTGTTAGTTTTTAATATTCTTTTGACTCTAACACTAACATCCTTAACGTTGACAACATTATTAACATCACTATCATTATTATTATTATAACTTTTTTCTATTGTTATTATTACTACTATCCTTATTGTTATTATTATTGTTTCACCTGATACACAGCAGAATCAATAAGGAAACTCTTCCACCACCGTTGATCCACCCATCCATCCTTCTGCACCTCCAACAACACTAATAATAGGTATAATTTTTTTACGTTAGCATTATTACTTTAATTCGACAGATATTGAGATTATTACTTCGATAGTAAATAAGATGATTCTTTATTTAATTTATTATTATTTATGAAAATATTATTTTTATTATTTATTATTATTATTGTTATTATTATTAGAACCCTGGTTGAGAGAAGGAGTCTTCGTTATTATATTGTGGTACTCTACCGCTTTGATGAAACTTTCTTGATTATCATTATCATTATTTTTATTATTTTTGTTTTTGTTCTCTAATGATACGTCCATCTTCGCCTTTTTAGCCCTCAAACTTTGAAATGAATAATGATAAATTTAATCATTATTATTATTATTATTCTTTATCTCATTATTATTATTATTATTCTTTATCGCATCATCATTATTATCTAATTATTATTATCATTATTATTGTTTTATGCTTTTATTTGCAATCTTTGGCGACATATAAAGTGATATTTCAAGAATTAATATTGTTATTTATGTTATCGCTATTATTAATATTATTTTTCTATAATTACTACTACTATTATTTTCATTATGGTTACAATTATGATTAATTTCACTCACTCATGCACCATTTCATCAGCAGCTAATAGGGACGCTTCTAAGAGACAAATAACGCTTGAAGACTTCTTATTGGCTGAATTTAAATTATAATGTTAATAATAATATTATTATTCTTTATTACTAAGTAGAAATGGTAGTAAAATATTAAACAAATATAACAGAAAAAAATGTAGAGGTGAAAAAATAAAATTTTGTAGGTGTAACATGTGGAGGATAGGTGGAAGAGGAGGGCGTGGAAAAAGGAGAGGACATACGCCCACTGTGTTTCTGTGCCCCAGTTGCTTAGAGTCCTGTTGTTGCTGGCAATAATGTAAGTAATAACAATCAAAATAAAACAATAAATAAGAAAAATAATTATAATTTTATGAGTATAAATGATAATAATTTCCATAATAATAAGAAATGCTTATTATCGTCATAAAGCAGTAATAGTAATAAAAATAATAAACATAAAATTAATATGAACAGCCACAATAACAACAATGACGTAAAAAAGCAACCTATTAACAACTGTGATGGCAGATGGGGCCACCTTGGCCAGCAAAGCGAGCAGCTCCTTGACCCCGCCCAGTGCTGCTGCGTACCCCCTGACGCTGCTATCTTTGAGTTGAGACGCCATGTTTGTTTCGTCCGCTATGTTTGATTCAGCGTTTATATTGATTTTGGCGAGATGATGACGGAGGGAAAGAAGGAAGCAGGTGGTGATGATGGAGGAGGGTGGTTGGTTGTTGTGGCTGAAGTAGTGTGGAATCAGTCTGCTTACTATGGGGGTTTGGTGAAAATAATAACAATAATATATATAAAAAAAAAATTGATGGTGAAGTTTTAACTTTAAATATATAAAACAGAATCTTTTCTCATTATCATAGTATCATTATTATTATTATTATTATTATTATTATTATTATTACAA
This sequence comes from Pterobdella sp. o SKG-2022, assembly GCA_964035795.1. Taxonomy (NCBI): domain Eukaryota; kingdom Metazoa; phylum Annelida; class Clitellata; order Hirudinida; family Piscicolidae; genus Pterobdella; species Pterobdella occidentalis. The sequence continues at coordinate 2,285,263 of OZ038325.1, read as the reverse complement.
AGGCACCCATAGCACTGATGAGTAATGCATTGGATGATGGACTGGCACAGCTGTTAAGCAGCTTCAGGAAGATGGTGTCCTAGTGAGGTGATAATAACAATCATATAAAAAAATAAAAATAATAATAGAATGAAACAAAAAAAAATACCACTACTACTAAAAATAATTATATTAGCAATAATAATAATAATATTTTAAACAATAAAAATAAGAATTTTTAACATAAAAAGATAATAACAATAATAATAACTGACAGTCTGTTGAGGATTGAGAAGCAAGCACTTGTTGAAGAGCATCACCACCAAGTCCATCTCCTCTTGGCTGGATATCTATGGGGGTCAAGGAAGTGAAGAATAATAATAAAAATGCTAGCAAGATAAGATGCCGTTAACATAATAGAATAATATATATAAAAACAATAGTCAAAATAATAATATAAAATAAAATTATATAAAAATATAAATAATAATATATCAGCCAACCAATTTTCAAAAAGGTACATATAACAACAGTTCCAACAAACAACACAACAGGTCCACTAAAAACAAAGATAACAACAAGACCACTAACTATACAACAACGAAATTTAATCAACACTAACAACTTTGTTGATTTTGTTGCTCAACAACTGAACAATAAGAGTTGCTCTCAAGCTGTTGCTGAGGTTTTTGTAAAAATCTGTGTTGATGGAGTTGGTTTTGTTGATGTATACATATTCTTTGTTAGTGAAATGTGACACATATAGTAACAATAATGAAAACAATCATACACACATACACACTTCTTCTTTGTGCTTTTCCACCAAAAAGCAGGTGCACAAAAAACTGGAATCAATTGAACAGCCTGAAACACTTCTTAAGGTGGTTGGGTGGTCGCTGCTTTCTGAATTGTCTGTTGCAGTGTGGGCACGTCATGTGGATGGGAACTTGGTGGGTTTGTCTGACATGATTTGCCAAACCACCTTTATTTTCCGCTAGGAAGACACAGCCAGGATGTGAACACTGAATAAGGAATGGTTCTGTATTTTTTTCTTTGGCTATTTTGTATATTTCATTGCGCCATTCATTCCGATTCAATGCTTTTTGTTTCCACGTTTGTAACATGTTTAACTGTTCCAAGTCTTTGCTGATCACATCATTCCACCTTAGCTTCTGTCCTCCTTGCATCCTTTTACCTCCTTGCATTCGAGCTGACAACAGTTTTTTCGGAAGTCTGTTGTTCTCCATTCTTTGCAAATGTCCAAGCCATCGGAGTCTTCTTTGTTTTATCAAAACTTCTACTCGCTCGATGCTTGAAATTCTTCTCAGCTCGGTATTTCTCACTTTTTGCCACAAGGATATACCTGTGATTATTCTGAGGCACCTTGTTACAAATACCTGGAGTCGCTGTATTTGAGAACTGAGAGGACACCGTTTCACTGCCGTGGAGGAGGATAGATAAAATGATGGATCTGAAGAGCTTTATTTTTGTTTCCAACCTTATTGATGTTTTATACCATATTAACCTATTTAAACCCCGGAAAACCTTTGAAGCCTTACTTAACCTATTATTGATATCTTCTTCAATTGAACTATTATTAAATAATATACTTCCTAAATATTTAAACACACACACACACACACACACACACACACACACACACACACACACACACACACACACACACACACACACACACACACACACACAAAAACACACACACACACACTTCTACTGCAGCCTTCTCGTGGTGCCGGGTGTGCACACAACAGGAGTGTCGAAGAGGTTCTAAACCACGTCAGCTTCCAACCACAAAGCATTTCGAGAATTCATCCATTATTTTTATCGCTGCTCACCAAAAGTCACAAACAATTCGAAGCTGCAAGTTTCTTTCGGTACTCGCTCCAAAGAGTGTCGGAAGAGTCTTTGGAAGTTGGCGCTCAACAACAGCAAAAATCTTCTACTGCATTTGTTCTTTATTCTGGTTGAGATCAATAATGAGGGTATTTATGCTTTTCCGCCATTCGATTCTATTTTTCGCTTTGCTACGCCAACCAGACACCAACCCAATAGCTTTCATATCGTTATTCACCACATCATGCCACCTATGTTTTTGACCACCTTGACTTCTTTTACCACCACATATTTTACTGACCAATAATTTTTTGGGCCACCGGGAATCTGCCATTCTTTCACTATGTCCTAGCCATTTGAGTCTTTTCAGTTGAAAGATTGAATCTACACCTTCAATGTTGCCTCTGCTTCTTATTTCGATGTTTCTCAACCTATCTCTCATAGAGATTTCACATATAGACCGAACACACTTATTAACAAGACTGCAATCTTTGAACATGGTTGCTAAAAGGAGCCCAAGTCTCACAACCGTAAAGCAGGATAGGCATTATAATGGATTTGAAAAGCCTCATTTTCGTTTTCATTTTTAAATTTTTTTGATACCATATGAGCCTTCCAATACTTCTGAAAGCAATCGATGCTTTACAGATACGAGTAGCAATCTCTTCATTTATGGAACAGTCGTTTCGAAGTATACTGCCCAGATATTGATACTGCTCAACTTCCTCAAAACCACCGTCAATTTGATGTACCGACCTGTTGTCAAGATGAGTGTCTGTATTATCAGCTTCAGGACGCACAGCCATTATCTTAGATTTTTGAGTATTGATCTTCAAGCCGTAACGTATAAATTCTTCACTGAGCGATTGAATAAGAGAGTTCAATACACTTCGATCGTTGCTCAATAATACCACATCATCCGCGTACATGAGGATTTGAACCTTATCACTCATGTTGAACTTATGACGGCTGTTGTTTACCAGAGGAGCGTCAAGGTTGTATTGAATATGGACTCCGGCATCAAGATGTTTCATCATGGCAGTCCTTATGATAACATCTAAAAATAAGTTAAACAGAGTTGGAGCCAGTACATCATCCTGATTTACACCTGATTCAACCTTGTATTCTTCAGACAACTGACCTTCAAACCGCACCACCCCATATGTTTCTTTATGTAAGGCTTCTATTATACTCACGAACTTTTCAGGAAAGTTGTAGACACGACGTAACACAGCCCAAAGTAAGTTTCTGTTAACTGAGTCGTACGCTTTACAGAGATCAATGAAGCACAAAAAAACCGGTACGTTGAACTCCTTGGCCCGTTGCATCAATATTTTCGTAGAAAATAATTGATCACAACAACTTCTCTTGGCACGAAACCCACATTGGGACTCACTTAGTTGCTTTTCAACATAATGTTTCATTCTGTTCAGCATCGCTCTTGCGAATACTTTGTAGGCTGAACATAAAAGTGAGATGCCACGGAATTTATCGCACTTCAACCTGCTACCTTTCTTGAAGATGGGAACAGTTATTTGTTTGGTCCAGTTTGAAGGAACTTTTTCTTCGACCCATATTTGATCTGCAATCAACTTCAACCATCTAACAGTCTCATCAGCACCTAGTAGCAGTAGCTTTGTACTAATTCCATCAATTCCAGTCGAGCTATTCTTTTTACACTGTTTGTGTGCGACACACAATTCTTCGTTTGTCAGAGGCTCAGTCATTGGATACAGAGAGCTATCAGATGGAGGGAGACATTGAGGGAGATGTGAAAGAGCAGAATGATTGACCAGGGTATTGATGTTTGTGACCTCTTTGAAGTGTTCACACCATCTCTTTAGTTTGCTTTTTGTTGTTGTTAGCCTTGTTGTATCGTCTTTGGCTAAGATCTTCAAGCATCTATAACCTCTTGATTTGGTTAAAGACTTCAAATTTTTTATTAAAGAGCCACCTTTAACTTGTTTCAAACTCATTTCATAATCATCTTCTGCCTCTTTACTTTTTTGTTCCCACCATGAATTCAGAGCAAGTTTACATGCTTTTATGCATTTTTTCTTTATTATCACATATTGGGACTTGAGAAATAATGGAACTGATTGATTTATTTGTTTATGTTGCATAATTTTTTGGTAAACACCAGCTTTTTTAATTGTCAGCTGCCGAATTTCTTCCGTTACCCAATCTTTTTTATATTTTGTGTGTTTGGTTGACAAAACTTTTTTTGCAGATGTTAAACTTTCTTTGAAAACTTTCCATAGCTCATCAATATTTTTGGGGTCACCAGGCACTGCTAACTGGTTTCTGAAATTACACAAATACACACGCACACACACACACACACACACACACACACACACACACACACACACACACAAACACACACACTCACCACATAGAAACTTATCTCTCACATCCACACATCCATCATCCTCTTTCAGTCCCACCCTTAATAGCTGATCTACTTCTGCTAGTATTTCTTCATCCTCTTTAAATTTTTGCAACCTATATGAATTATAATAACATCAATAATAAAAAAAATAACATTATTATTGCAAAATAACAATAATAAAAATAATAATAGATGGATAACAGAGCTAAGAAAGAAAAGGTAGATAACTATTGGGATTAGAGATTAAAAACAAATACATCGAGTTATTAATATTTTCATTAATATTCATAAAACTATGAATAAATTTATGAATATTCCTTAAATAATAGATGACTCCTAAACACAGACATGTTTTGGAGAATACTGCTTGCCTCATTGATCTTCTTCTCATTCTTGCTCACTTTATACATTTCCAACTGTTTCAGTTGAGTTAGTACATTTTTGTGTTAATGTGTTGCAAGATGCCTTTTCACATTGTGTCTATTATATTAATAAGGAATCATTAAGTTATGTGGAAATTCCATATTTAAATATTGGCCTGCTAAAAATTATATAAATAAATTGAAACATTTTATTTAGTTTTACTTATAAAAAACTATATTTATAAATATTTGGTTATATTATTTGTTTGTATTATATTTTTATAAATGTTATTAATGAATTTACCAAAATGGCCAAATTATCAGGGAAAAGGTATTTGGCTGTAAGAAGCAAAGATTTGGCTTCATAAATTTGATTGTCATCTGTCAACACTCGACTCTGTCTCACCACCCAATCGACGTCTGAATCTTCAAGTGTCATTTCTCAATCACTATTTGATTTGAATTTATGAAAATTTTCAAAAATTTGAAATTTTCATAAAATTTATTTTAAAAACTAATTTTGATAGATGTTTTTGAATATTCTAGCTATCTTTTTATGTGGCTAAATTTAAAATTAGGTCGTATCAAATTTTTTGAAGATTAACAAAAATGAATTCGATAAAAAGCCTTAAAAAATACAATACATTATAAATCTTTTCATGTCCAAGTGAAATAAATTTTAAAAAACTTTTTTGAAAAAATTATTGAAAAATTAAAATTGAATCAACAAAACTCATAAAAAAACTTTATTGTCTGATCAATGAAAAACCAAATGACTAATTCTTTTAACAGACAGCTAATGAATATATTTATAAACTAATATACTCATACAACAGCAATAAATATACATACAAATAGATAGATAAACTTAAATATATTGTTAAAAAAAGATCTATAGAAACCAATTAGGTGAGAAGTTGAGTATTTAAGAGGCATATATAAGTTGTTGTCACTCTGCTGACACACCTTTTCTTGCAACAACTTCAGTTTTAGCAGGTTTGAAATTTAATCTCAGATTGATTTTGACACATAATTTTTTAATATTTAATTCAGATCATTTGATAGGTTTTTTAGGGTGATTGTGTTTTTTTCAGTTTTCAAGTATATTTCCAGTATCCTGGTTGACAGCTTCCAAAAATCAAATTCAATAAAATTATTATATAAAGTTATAATATAAAAATTTTTAATTACGAATAAATTATAAAGATAAAAATATAATTAAAAAAGATCAAAAAACATTTGAATGCGGATAAAGATAACTATTTATCGAACATTATTTTAAACATTAATATTTTAAACTTATATTACAAAATATAAATGTTAAAACTCGGCACACCTGCATATATTTTTAAGGTTGATCTAATCGATAAATTGTGGAAAATGTGGATAATACATAGATCTCATTAAAGAGATTCTAATATTTAATTTAGAAAAAGAATATTTGAATTTTTGTTTTATGAATATCATTTTATTCATTTTATTTATTTATCATTATTCTCACTTATCAGTTATATTATGAACTAAAAAATTATTTTTATAAAAACAAGCATAAGTAACTTAACACTATTACTATTATTTCTATCAACCTCCACAGCACACCAACACAATGTCGGGACTTTTGAAACCTCGCTCATACGACTGGAAAGACTCCAATGTGTCCCTCTTCGGCTCCTCAGAGGATAAACAAATTAAAAGTTAACGCTATATATTTTTATATTGGATCTTTTGGTTATCATTGTATATTAGATCTTTGGTTGTCATTGTATATTAGATCTTTGGTTGTCTTTGTATATAAGCTTTTTTGTTATTATTCTATGTTATGTTTTTTTTTTATATTTTTAATCTCATTATTGAAGTTAGTGATCGCTATTTCTAATGCTATCTTATCTACTGTTCAGAATACCTCTGCCGCTAATATTGCTCATTTTGAAATATTTTTTTAACCACAATAATCAATGAATTTACAACAAAGTATTCAAATGAAGCATACTTTAAATAATAACCAAAAACAAAATAAACTTAAAAAAACACAGAAAACGTAGCAAAAAAACAACAATACTAAACAATATAAAATAACAAAAATAATAATAAACAACATAATAACAATAACAACAAAATAATAACAATAAAACCAACAAAACAGAGGAGGCGGCAGAAGGAGAGAAGGCATGGCAGGGAGCAGGACAACAAGAGGGACTTCAGATTTGGAGAATTGTGGTGCGTTGTTATTTTTCTTATTAATTTTTTTGCCTAGAATTTTTTCTATTTATTTTTCTAAATTTAAAATTTTTCAGTTTCATCATTATGCTATACTTTTTTCTGAAGTTATCATTTTTATTTTTATTGTTCTCAATATTTCCACCTGCAGCAATTCCAAGTGAAGCCATGGCCCAAGCAGGATTACGGAAAGTTCCATAGTGGAGACTCTTACATCATCCTCAACGTAATCATAACAATAATAATAATAACAAGAATAATAGGAATAATCAAATCTTAACAACAACAACAACAACAATAGGAATAATAAAATCATTAAAAAAAACAATAATAATAATAAAAACAGTAATAACAATAATAATAAAAATAATTAAATTTTAACAAGAACAATATTTATGTAGAAAAATCTATATAATTATTTTATTTTAGTCTTACTACCACTATCAACCCATCTCATTGATGCATCACAGACGTACAAGAACCCAGGAGAGGATGAACTCAACTATGACCTTCATTTCTGGATTGGAGGTCAAAGCACTCAGGTGAAAACAGATTCACCCACCCACCTATTCATTCACTATAATCCACCCGTTACAAAAAACCTCCCACCCACCCATTCATCTCAACCTTTAATTCACCCACCCATTTAGTTATTACAACCTTTAACCTACCCATCCACCTCAAACAACCCACCCACTCACTACAACAACCCACTAAGCTCAATTCACCAACCTCAATCCAGCCATTCATTACACCTACCACAACTCATCACACTCACCTCCTACAATCAATCCATCCACTCCATTCCCTCCCCCCTTCCACACACAGGACGAGTACGGCACTGCGGCTTACAAGACAGTGGAGTTGGATACGTTGTTGGATGATAAGCCAGTGCAGCATAGGGAGGTTGAAGGATATGAGAGTTCACTTTTCAAGAGCTACTTCAAAGGTGGAATCAGGTTAGACGATGGCTTGGGTGTTTGAGAGGGGTTAGTTAGAGATGCGGTTGGCTAATAGTGCTTTGAGTTAAAGGTTATTTAGGAAGTATTTATGTTTTTCTAAGAGCAGTTGTGGGTTTGTATGGCTGATTGGTGTGAATTTTTTTTAGTAAGACTTTTTGAGAGATTTATTTAGCCGATAGGAATAAAATACGTAGAACTGAAGTGGCTACTTCTTCATTTCATGCTTCAGTCTCCATGTATTGTATATAAGTCAACCAACCCAAGTGAAGGTTTCAACAGCACGATAACAATGTTCTATAACCTTGATATTGGACTTCCAGTAGTTAACCGTTAATTATGTTCAAATATCAAGTTTTAACATTGTTCCTCAAACAATATTATCTCATTATCCCAGTTCACTGACAATCCTTTGATTATGGGCTTTAAGTAATGCGGTGTCTAATTTCATAATTAGTTAATTGCTTCCTTTTAAACAATTTTTTTATCAAGGTTAGATACCAGCTTTTAGTTCCCAATTAAGATTTGATTTATATAATATATTTCCACGCCATTTCTTTATTGTTGTAGCGGAAAAGTAAACTAAAATTTTGATTAATTTGTTTGAAAACTAACCAGCTCCATCACCTAACCCACCTCACTCAACTTGAAATTGTTGCTCATCTACGAAACCATATATCTTATTAGTTTACCCTTTCTCAAAACCATAAGCTAATCTTTTAAAATCTTGAACTCCTACCCAATCAACCCAATGTTATTTCCCCTATGATAAATCCCAATAATACTGAATGTTATTCTGGCATCAACCAATTCTCTCACTCAAAAAATTAACACCAATATCACAACTTCACTTCACTCACCCACAACTTAGCCCCACTATCACAACTTCACCTTCTACCCACTCACTCACTCACACATAATTTAACACTAATATTAATACTCTTTTTTTCTCTACAAATTTATATACTCATGAAGATACTTCAACATCACAACAATTCTTCCCACCTCCCAACCTATTCAACCTTCTTTTCTAGCTTATTGTCTGGAGGTGCAGACACTGGTTTCAGACATGTGACTCCAGAAGAATATGTTCCCAGACTGTTGCATTTCAGAGGGAAGGGAAAAGATGTGGTTGTGAACCAGGTTGGTGGGAAAGGTTGATGGGCGAAGGAGTAAGTTGATGGATGGGGAAGAGAATTGGCGTATGAATGGTTTGAATGGATTGGCTTGTACGTTAGATGTGTTTTTCTGTAGATTGTGATAATCTTCACAAAGGTAAATACTGCAAATTATTTGAAGACAAAAGGTAATTTCATTGAGTACAAAGCTTTTTGTTAACAAAAATTGTTATCAAGTACGTTAAAATTCACAGACACCATTTTTTATATTCTGACTATAGATAAAATTAAATTAGAAACAATAAGATAGAATAAAAAATATATAGATTGGTTTTGAGCTCTACAAGCAAATGAATTGAAACAAAAACTCAAAACAATTTGATTCATTATGAGAACCAAAACAGAGTCAAACTTCTTATCCAACTAAACAACAACAGGTGGCCTTGAACCCATCCCGTCTGAACAGTGGTGATGTTTTTATCCTGGACCTAGGCCTCATGATATACCAGTGGAATGGGAATGAAAGTAGCAAAGATGAGAGGTTTAAGGTTTGAAATTCATCTGTTTTTAAATCCTTTTATACATCATTTTTGGGGTTTTTAGGTGTTATGTGAGGGTCTATCAATTGGTTTTTTCATATTTGTGTTCATCTTCGCATTATTTGTATCCTTTTCTTTTTATCTGCAAGTTTTTCTATTCTTTTTCCAACCATTCCATTTTTAAATTTGTTTATTCATCCATCTGTCTATCATTCACTCATGAATCCACAATTCAGTCAAGCTATTCGTCCATTTTTTCACCACCCATTCATCCACCCATCATTCACCTACCCACCTTTTCACCATACACCTACCCATCTTGCCATTATTCATCCATCTATCCATCTATCCACTCATTCTCTCACCACTCACTCATCTTCCATCCATCTTCCCTTCATCCACCACCTATCCACCACTCATCCACCAGGCCATGCAGTATTTACAGACTCTGAAGGGAACAAGAGGCAAAGCAGAGAGTGAGGTGTTGGAGGAAAGTGACGTAGATGAATCGGTTAATTTTATCTTTTTTTATATTTGGTTTTATTTTTTACTTTAATTAATAAATTAAATAATTAATTAGTTATAATAACTTCCATTTATAATTGTTTCTTTATAAATATATATAATATTTTTAATCAAGTCTCAAAAATATAAAGAAAACAACCCAACACCATTCCTCAACCTCACACACATCTCAAACTTTTCATCAGCACGAGTTTATGCAGAAGTTGGATGGTGATGATGAAGATGAGAATATGACTCCGTATGAGAAAGTCGACAATGTTCTCTTCAGGTCTCTAGATGTCGCTCTTTTTTATTGGTTTTATGGTTTTATGCGTGTATTCTTGATTGATAATACTAATTAACACGTAACATTTATAATTTTGGAGTTTTTTATGTTTTCATGCCTGTTTCAATTGGTCAGTTAACTTCCAATGAAACTTAGCTATGTAGCTACCATATATATTGACCAATAAGAAAAAACTCATTTTAAATTAAATTTTGAACAAAAAATTTGATTTTTCGATTTCGTGAATTTAAAATGTGAATCTTATGGCCTCACAGAGTTTCAGACGAGGCAGGCCATCTGAAGAAGGAGGAGGTCAAAAGTGGTGACGTCACTATTGATGACTTCCAACCTAATGTTGTTATTATTGTTGTTTCTACTTTGTTACTGAATATAATTTCAGAACTTTGGTAAATTTATTAAGATACTTAATATCTTACTCGTATCTTAATAAACTTACTAATGTTCTGAAATTATCTTCATTCTACGGTTTGGCTTTTGAAAAAATCATTACTTTGTTACTATTTTTATTTTATTTATCAGTTTATTAAATTTATTTTTATTCACTTGTTTTGTTAATTCATTGTCGTTGACTAATTAACCAAAGCATAAACGAACTAAGAGATGAGGAAATTCTGATAAAATATGGAAAAAACTTTTTTTAATGAACAACAATAATAATAATTATTATTATTATTATTATTATTCTATTATTATTATTATTATTATTATTATTATTATTATTATTATTAGTAGTAGTAGTAGTAGTAGTAGTAGTAGTAGTAGTAGTAGTAGTAGTAGTAGTAGTAGTAGTAGTAGTAGTAGTAGTAGTAGTAGTAGTAGTAGTAGTAGTAGTAGTAGTAGTAGTAGTAGTAGTAGTAGTAGTAGTAGTAGTAGTAGTAGTAGTAGTAGTAGTAGTAGTAGTAGTAGTAGTAGTAGTAGTAGTAGTAGTAGTAGTAGTAGTAGTAGTAGTAGTAGTAGTAGTAGTAGTAGTAGTAGTAGTAGTAGTAGTAGTAGTAGTAGTAGTAGTAGTAGTAGTAGTAGTAGTAGTAGTAGTAGTAGTAGTAGTAGTAGTAGTAGTAGTAGTAGTAGTAGTAGTAGTAGTAGTAGTAGTAGTAGTAGTAGTAGTAGTAGTAGTAGTAGTAGTAGTAGTAGTAGTAGTAGTAGTAGTAGTAGTAGTAGTAGTAGTAGTAGTAGTAGTAGTAGTAGTAGTAGTAGTAGTAGTAGTAGTAGTAGTAGTAGTAGTAGTAGTAGTAGTAGTAGTAGTAGTAGTAGTAGTAGTAGTAGTAGTAGTAGTAGTAGTAGTAGTAGTAGTAGTAGTAGTAGTAGTAGTAGTAGTAGTAGTAGTAGTAGTAGTAGTAGTAGTAGTAGTAGTAGTAGTAGTAGTAGTAGTAGTAGTAGTAGTAGTAGTAGTAGTAGTAGTAGTAGTAGTAGTAGTAGTAGTAGTAGTAGTAGTAGTAGTAGTAGTAGTAGTAGTAGTAGTAGTAGTAGTAGTAGTAGTAGTAGTAGTAGTAGTAGTAGTAGTAGTAGTAGTAGTAGTAGTAGTAGTAGTAGTAGTAGTAGTAGTAGTAGTAGTAGTAGTAGTAGTAGTAGTAGTAGTAGTAGTAGTAGTAGTAGTAGTAGTAGTAGTAGTAGTAGTAGTAGTAGTAGTAGTAGTAGTAGTAGTAGTAGTAGTAGTAGTAGTAGTAGTAGTAGTAGTAGTAGTAGTAGTAGTAGTAGTAGTAGTAGTAGTAGTAGTAGTAGTAGTAGTAGTAGTAGTAGTAGTAGTAGTAGTAGTAGTAGTAGTAGTAGTAGTAGTAGTAGTAGTAGTAGTAGTAGTAGTAGTAGTAGTAGTAGTAGTAGTAGTAGTAGTAGTAGTAGTAGTAGTAGTAGTAGTAGTAGTAGTAGTAGTAGTAGTAGTAGTAGTAGTAGTAGTAGTAGTAGTAGTAGTAGTAGTAGTAGTAGTAGTAGTAGTAGTAGTAGTAGTAGTAGTAGTAGTAGTAGTAGTATTCTTATTATTATTACTATCATTCAAATAGGACGTGTTCATCCTGGACAACGGAGTGAATTGTTTTGTGTGGGTAGGTCAGGGTGCATCACATGCTGAGAAACAAAATGGACTGGGATATGCACATGTTGGTGGGGGTGGAATGTGTGATGGGTTTGTGAGTGGATGAATAGAGTGGGTTGTGCCCGTGTTAGTGTGAGAGGGGTGTGGATTGGCGGATGTGTGATGGGTGGATGGGTAATTGTGTGGTGAGAGGTTAAATAGATAGATTTATGAATGATGGTTAAGGATGGGTTAATAGATTGTAATTATGGATAGGTTCATGGATGGAAAATGAATGAAAAAACCAGAAGTGTCGGAAATATGTCAAAAAAAAGGTATGAATGAATGATTGAAAAATAATGGTGACATTCTGAAGAAGGAGAAAGCAAGTGTTTAATTTTTGAACCATTTTGGCAATCACGCCTACGCTAACTATTCAACCATTTATTATTTCTAACTAATTATCCACGCATGCATTTATCCATCCATCTATTCATCCACCTATTATATTTTTTTTATTTTTCATCTATATATTCATCAAAAGATGGTTTATTCTCACCAATCCATCTATTAATTCTCCCAATTTTCTTCACCCACTCATCTCCTATCCATTCATCCGACATTCATTCTTCAATTATCAACCTATTATTCCACCAATCCACTAACTAATTTCCTTTTTCTTCCCATCCACCTCAGACCCATCTGATGGACACAAACCATCCATTGGTTCCCATCCACGTGATCAAACAAGGTCAGTTCAACAAGGCCTTCAATACTGCCATTGCCGCTTAAAGAGGAGGAGAAGAATAACAAAATAGATGAAGAAACAAAGAGATTTGAAAAGTTGATAGAAAAACAATATTCAGTAATACTGAAATAAACCTTGTTGATGTGTTTAAAAAATTTTTTGTTTGATGTTTTGGTGATATTGCTTGTGATGTTCTGGTGATGTCATGGTGATGATGGTATGGTGATGATGATGTTGTTATGATGATGTAATGGTGATGGTGTTCCTGATTTAGAATCTACTTATATGTTTTACAATGTTGCACTTCATCTTGCAGCTTGAACCTCGATATTGAGCTTGACTTAACACTCTTTTTGGTGACTTCCAGGTTGATAATAAAAATTACTTCATGAGTTAGGAATTGAAAATTGAGTATTAATAATAAAAGTAGTACTAAGAATAATAACAGAAGTTATAAGAACAATAAAATTGCTAGAAATAACAAAAAAACGATGAGAATATTAATAACAATAATAATTGAATATTTGGTTGGGACAGGTGATGCTTTGAGAAGTAAACCATTGAAGATTGATAACTATTAAATATCATTATTGTATTATTCACGTGAAAACATTTTAAAAAATGACGTCATCAAAATCGAAAATTTTTCAGAAGTAGAAAAATCGAAAAATTTATTCGTTTCATCTATGAAGTTTGTGTGTGTGTTTTTTGTGTGTGCGTATTTGTATTCACACGTGCGTTAAGTTTGAGTAAACATGTCACAAAATCACATAAACACTTTAAATGTGTTAATACATGCCTTCGTATAAACATTGCATTCTAACACATAAATGTATACACACACACACACAAACACACATATACATATGTGTTAATATATGTATGTCTATGAATGCAAATATTATTGAATCTTTCACGTACAAACTTACATACATTTTACACACGTACATACAAAAATCGCTCGTGTGGACACATGTAAATTAGAAATAATCTCACATCGGGGGCGGTAATTATCAGAAACACTTGAGCAAGACTCGAATTATCCAAAACCTATACACGCACACACAAACTTACAAAGTCAAAGACTATAAATACGAATGGCGAAAAGATTTTGAAATTCAACTAGAAGATCTAAAAAGGACTCCTTATAAAGGTAAATCTTATTTGCATATATTTTTTAATTAATAAATAATTTTATTTATTACGTATAATATTGTTAGATTTTGTATAATTTCTTTCCGCTTCTATAAAGGTTTCTATACAAAATGTTACATACGTGTATATTAATATATTCTCTTATAATAAAATAGATATTTCAACTCTTCTATATTATTTTTTTGCCTCATATATATATATATATATTCATTTTTTTTTTGAATTAAACCTTTAGGTTATTGAATCAGTGATGTTATCAAGTGTTAGCGATAAAAGGAACATAAACATAACATCAAAGATACAAAAAATTATTAATTATTTTATTTTTTTGGTTTGAAATTACACATAAACAAAAAAAATTGAGCATAAATAGATAAAAACACCGCCTAACATATAAACATACAAATAAAACACATAGCCTAATATACAAACAGACAAAACAACAAATATAAATATAAACAAACACACACACAGATGTTGAACAAGACAGTGTTAATAGTGTTGTTCATGGGGTTGGTGATGATGATGATGCCCAGTGAAGCTTTCCTCATGAGTGAAAACACAGCTAACTTTGTATGTTTATATGTATGTTTACTTGAATTGTTGTTTGTTTTTGTGTTTGTGTTTCAAAATTTTTTTTGTGTGTTTATTAATTTTTTTTTTTGTATTCATCTGTGTGAACATTTGATTTTTTAGTTGAAACTCAAAACCAATGTTTGTTTAAATGATTTAAATACAAGCTTCGTATGTTTTCTGTATTATTTGTTTTTGTTTGTAAGAATCAAATTAATTAACAATGTTGCAACAACAAAAACACTAAATAACAACAGGAAAAACGCTTGACCTTACAGCAACAACAACAACTGCAACAACAGCAACAAAAACTCTTCCAGAGGAAAATGTTTGAGTTGAGGAAGAAGATTGATGAATTGTTTCAAAAACATTTAAATGAAGATTATTAATTTGTGCATGGGGAAGGGTGGAAGGTTGGGTGGATTGGTGAGTAGATGGGTGGATGGATTGGTGGGTAGGTGCATGGATGGGTGGAAAAGTGGATTGTTATATGGAGTTGATTATTGGAAAGATCAGTTGAAAAAAAAAGGAATATTAAGAGTGTAGGGGCATAGGTAGATGGGTGGGTGGAGGCATAGATGGATGGGTGGGTGGATGTAACAAAAAGAATAGATGTAAATGGAAATTTTTAAAAACAAGCGGGTTATGGTGTGATGGAATAGTTGATGAAAGGCTAAAAAACTTTTGGGACTTAGTGATGATAGGGACTTTAGGTTCATTAGGGCCATTTTGTTTGTTTTTAATCATGCACTATTTAAAAAATTTCAAAATAAAAAACGACATTTAACTTGTTTTGTTGAAAAATAATTCTCCAAAAAGAGAAAAATATATCAAAAGTCGGCGTTAAAAAATTTCGAAATAATTATAAAAACGAGTATTAAATTCATTTTGCTTTCGAAAAACAAAAAGTTTCCAAAAAAAAAAACTGACGCTTTGAATAACTATTTTTTCTTGATATTTTGATAACATTTTCTCAATATTAGTTTTAAATAAAATTAACTTCATTGATGTTCTATATATTATTATTTTCTATTATCTATTATTACATACCTTCAAAGACTATTTCCAATGCTCTTCAGAAGTTGATTTGGGAAACTTTCTCCCAATGATTGGTGGAGAAAGTTGTATTGAAGATGATGGTTCGATGTAGCATAAGATTGAGGAGGGGGATGAGATGTTGACTTCTTTAAAAAAATCTTTGGAGCCATATTTCAAACACAATTTTATTGTTGTCGGTCCATTAGCTCAGTGGTAGAGAATTAGACTAATTATCTAAAGTTACCGGGTTCGATCCCAATTGAGCTGACAATTAGTACCTGTTCCACAGTGTGTTTTCGATACATTAAATTTGTAGCAAGCGCTTTGATCTATAAGGAAAAGCGTTTTATGAATATATTTTACATTGAATTGCATTGAAACGAAGTAGTTCTGGTTTATGCTTAACCAGGTTGAGTTGCTGTTCACGGCTAATTTGTGTTCTATGCTAAAGTCTGACTTAGCGATAATTAAACTTTTTAAAATTAATTCATCTCAAAAATTTTGATTCCCAAGTGTCAAATGAAGAGCTATCGAACAAAAGCTACATATGATGTATAAAAGAGGCTCTACTGTGCAGCAATAGATTGGTTGTACCGCATTTAATACTTGAAATGACAAAAAAAATAAAACATCTACCTTAGGCCAAAATTTTAAATATGTTTTTTGTGCATATTTTAAATCTAAAGAAAAGCTTATTGGGTTTCAAGACGTTTGGTGCCTTATGCCCACTAGGAAGTGTGAAGACAACAGAGGATGTAATGAGACGTTTAACTTGGTGCTTGAGCCAATAAATCACTACCATAGAATAAAAATAAACTGAAACTATAAACTTGAAGGTTTTATAGTAATATTAAAATCTTTGAGTTCTTTAGAAAAAACTAAGATCGATTTGAAAAAAAACTCATTTGAAATTCATAGCCAACACAAAGCTTTGTTCATGGAAAAGAATCCTCTCAGACAAACTAAAAGTCTGGTGCTATTGATAATGAATCTCATCATAAATTAACTATAATTGTTGCTGATGATATCTGTGCTTGTATTATCTCTGTACAGGTTGTCTTGTTTTATGGTTTCACACAAAAACTTTTAATACAATCAGCAGATGGTTCTCAAAACCCGCAACAGACTTGCATACTTACACAAGCTCTAGAACTTTCTTGATAACATACCTTTGTGCCATTTGGTTCCAATATTTTCAATGCATGGGACTGAAGGTCCAAGAGTGAAGGATATAGACCAAGCACTTATCCACTTTCTCATTGATGAATATAGAGAATTTCATGAATTTCAGTGTTGTGAATGAATAATAATAATAATAATAATAATAATAATAATAATAATAATAATAATAATAATAATAATAATAATAATAATAATAATAATAATAATAATAATAATAACTATTTATGTAACGCCAAAGAACTGAGGCATAGTTTTGTTTGAACAAAGAAAGTAAAATTGGACTGAGAGAAAATATTGATGAAACGATAATATTGAAATATTGTTAATAATAATTAACATGAACTACATAGGAAGCCCAACTATATAATCTCGATGGTGCATCTATGTTTTAATTGGATAATCATATGTTCATATAATCATTTTAAACACCGTATTAGTTTAATTTTTCTATTAATTTATTGAGTTATAAAATAACAGTGACCAAGCTTTTTATCAAGAGCAACAGTTGCCGTATCAATTTTGACATTACAAATTGGATGTGGGAGAATAAATACAACCGAACATGCGCAAACATACATACAAAGAGTCATGAACAAAGACGGATTTTCATAATTATGGTTGATAATTGTTGAGAAAATAATTTCCATGAATTATTGGAAAGTTGTAATTGTACACGCACACATAAACAAACACACACACGCACACATCCATAAAAAGGTATTGAGTATAAATAGGGTTGGAAGAAGTATAAGACAAGAAGCAAAGATTTTCGCAAAGGTTTTAATTTTTCCATAAGCAGATACTAAGAACAAGCAGTGGAAAGAGACTAGATATTGAATATATATCTACAGATAAAAATAAATAAAAGTAAATAAATATAAACTTATAAACACACATATACACACAAACCCACGCATACATACAAACACACAGATATAAGCACACACACACACACACACACACACACACACACACACACACACACACACACACACACACACACACACACACACACACACACACACACACACACACACACACACACACACAAACACACACA
Organism: Pterobdella sp. o SKG-2022; assembly: GCA_964035795.1. Classification (NCBI taxonomy): domain Eukaryota; kingdom Metazoa; phylum Annelida; class Clitellata; order Hirudinida; family Piscicolidae; genus Pterobdella; species Pterobdella occidentalis. Next base: position 2,267,271 of record OZ038325.1, on the reverse strand, counting down.
AACACACACACACACACACACACACACACACACACACACACACACACACACACACACACACACACACACACACACGCGAACAAAAACACTAACAAACTAACAAACAAACACGCCCACAAACAAACTAACAAACACACACACACACACACACACACACACACACACACACACACACAGATGTTGAAAAAGACAGTGTTAATAGTGTTGTTTGTGGGGTTGGTGATGATGATGATGATGCCCAGTGAAGCTTTCCTCATGTATCCAAGCGGAATCGAATTCGTATGTTGCTTTTTGTTTTTTTCCCTGTATTTGTATTTATGTAGGTCTTATTGCGTGTGTTCATGTTTTTGTTTTTATGTTTTTGTAAGAATGTGTTTGTGTCTATGGTTTAGTATCTGTGTTTGTTTTTGTATGTGTGCTCATTTTTTGTGATTTAAAATTTAGAGATGATTCTTTTTTAAAATTTTAAAAACCAATGCTTATTTGTTTCTTGTATGCATTTATATATTAATTCACAACTATTTCTACCCATCCACTTGTTATACTATCAAATACAATAAGCAATATAAAATACATGTACTAACATAAATATCGACACACCCACCAACACCACACAGGACAAAAGATTATCAGCTCCCTTGCAACAGCAACAAAAACTCTTCCAGAAGAAAGTGTTTGAGTTGAGAAAGAAGATTGATGAATTGTTTCAAAAACATTTAAATGAAGATTATTAATTTGTGCATGGGGAAGGGTGGAAGGTTGGGTGGATTGGTGGGTGGAAGAGTAGATGAACAGATAGATCGACCATTTGATGGATTTAAAACAATTTAATGATGTATTTATTTATTATTTAGAAATAAAATGCATGTTTTGAATTTGTGGTGAAAAAACAAATATTAAAAAAAAACTGATCCAGGGTTTGAATTTTATTTCTTAGCAAAACTCAACAAAACCAACACAAAAACCTTTGAAACACATTTTTGAATTCATATTATAACTTCAAATTTAGAGCAAGCAACAATCGACAACTCCATTCACAAATCATTGGTGTTTTGGTGATGTGCTTTCAAAAATTCCATAAACTGAGTTTCATTGCAGTTTTTCAGCATTCAAGTTATTGAAAATTCATATATTTGAGAAATCATCATTTTACCTACATAACTCTCATCCCTACCATCATCATCTTCAGCAACCTATCCTCATCACAACCCCTACCATCATAATCACCACCACACCACCCTCATCACCATCACCCCACCATCATAATCACCCCAATCCCACCCTCATCATCACTCCCTCCTTTTCATCACCTTGGTCTCACTAATCATGAGCACCCAAAAGCATAATAATCTATAAAGCAAATGAAAACAACCGCCATATTGGCAGACTTGTTATTGCAGTCTTAACACTGATTCAAGCTAGACAAAGGCAAACTATTGTATAGAATATTAAATAACAAAAATGACATCGATTTAATATTATAAGTTCTGTGTCTCCCGGTTATAAATTTTATTTTATTATTATGTTATATATATATATATATATATATAATAATAATAATTATTATTTTTATTATATTAATATTATTATCATTATTATTCTTAGAGTATTATTATTGTTCTTATTAAAGTAAAATGACAGTAGTTTATGTTATGAATTCAAAGTTTCTCAGTTTAAAATGTTATATTGTTGCAAAGATTCATGAAGCGCACAATCAAAGACAAAATTTACTTCAGAAGCGCTCAAATAGCATGAAGAGAAAATAAATTATAATATAAAAGATATTATTAGAATATTATATAAATCATAAGTCGTCTGCTGAATATATATGTTATAAATAGGATTTCAGCATTATAGTTAGTACTGTAAAACCAATGTTTTAACAAAAAAGCATCAATGTTAAATGAATCTATAAGAAAAAACTTATATAACAGAGAAGGTAAATGTTATAACGTTATAAATACAAAATGATAAACTGTTACATTATTATAAGGCTAAATGTTATAAATATATAACGAGAATAACAAAATCTTGTTATATCAAAAAGCTTTGAGATATTATCATAGTTGCGATAAAAAGTATTTGGTTATAGTCTATGTTGCTAACGTTATACTGGTAGTTTTCGATTGATAGATTATATAATTCATTAAGCGCTAAATAAATTCCCCTTTGATTTATTATTAGCTAATGGCATTATTATTAATTATTTTTCTCTAGGTTATGAATAGCAATATCACAAATAATCAATAAAATATCGGCATGATAAATTACAAAAATTATATTAACTTGAAGACATTCCCAGACTGGGATTCGAACCTCGGACTTCAGGTGGGTAAGATATTTTCAAAGGTTTATCCCGTTAATCTACCCGAGTTGATGGACCTCTTACCACGAGTTAAGAAAGCATAAAAGATTTCGGAATTTGTTGTATAGATCTGTGATACGATCTTAAAAGATATTTAACAATTGATGTAGTTGTTATTTATTCTTATTTATATAATTTTTATCATATTATTAGTATTTTTTTATTATATTATTATTTTTTCGTGATTATATTATTATTTTGTATTATTATTTTTATTCAATTTTTTTATATATATAAATATATGCCTTTTATCATATCTAAACTAATCGAAATCATCTGAGAAAGGTAGGCGAAAAAGTGTAAAAAGGTTATGAAGATAAAAAGACTGGAAAAATACAAAATGAAATCATGCTAAGAGCCAGAAACAGATCAAGAAAACACGTTAGATCGAGCTGGAAACCTCAGGTGCTGAAAAGATGGAAAAAAATAAATAAAAATAAAAATAGTAGATAAATAAAAGGTCGAGAAAATGATGTTAGTTTTATTATGGGTGTTTAATATGATACAACATAACAACAATTATGAGTTGGGAAAATGTCAATAACAAAAACAACGATGATAAAAATAAAAATAATATTAACCTTAATCATAATTTTTTTGTTAGTAATAATAAAAATCATAAACTCTTAACAATTTAAACAACTTAACGAGTAAAAAGTCGGAGAAATGTTATGCCAACATGTCATATGCTATTTATTATTATTATTATTATTATTATTATTATTATTGTTGTTGTCATGACCTGTATAGCTAATACAAGCGTTATGTTTTCAACTGCTGTAACTTTACGATTAATTCTTGCCTTTCATTGTTATTATTTATATTATTATTATTATTATTATTGTTATCTCATCCCAATCATGATGTATTCGAAATGTTGTAAGATCAAATGGTTCCCGTAGGATCTTGCAGGAAGTACCTGTGGATTATCAATTTTATTTGAAACCTTTGATTGGCTGTCGTTGGGTATTTATAGAGCTCTCAACCAATTAAATGCTTCAAAAAGCAATCAATCAATAGTACACCAACCAATCGGTGACAGGAAGTTCAAGGTTGTCGAAGTTACTCAAGTCAAGGATCACCACGCCCATCCACTTTTCTGAGTGCTTCTCAAACACTCCTGTGTGTGTGTGTGCGTGTGTGTGTTTGGGGAACAATAAAAAATATTGGAATAATGATGAACATAATAAAAGAAAAATGATAATAATAAAACTATTAAAAAATATTGAGAACTGAAAAAATTGAAACAATAAAAATTAAATGAAAAGAAAAAAAATTAAGAAAATAAAAACAAGCTTGATGAAATAATAATAATAATCATAATAATAATAATCATAATAATAAAAAGAGTGGCACCAATATGGTTCTTGACGGTGACCTCCAAACTCCTGTTGGGAAGGTCATCCTTCTTCAGCGACCACTCGAACCTAGGGTTTTATTTTAATAGTAATAATGAGAATAATAATAAAAACAATAATAACGAAAAAAAAAAATAATTATAAAAATAATAATTATGAAATTATTGATATTGAAACGAATGGTGAAATGGGGGTTTGTTTGAACTCAGTATTAGTTTTATAACTGATATTTTTATAGCTCTTATTATTATTATTATTATTTTTAGTATTAGTATTATTATTATTATTATCACGTCTGGTTCCAGATAGGGTTGAGGTTGTTCTTGATCACTTCTGTCTTCATCTTGCTCTTCTCATCCGGCTGTGTGATAATAATAATAATAATAATAATAAAACTAGTCGCAACAAAATAATAATAACCTTGAGGTAAATGTTGACATAGGGATCCGAAAAGTGGTCTTTGTCGTAAGCAATCAGATCTCTAATCCATAACAATAAAAATCAAAATTATAAACAATATAACGATCATAAAATAATAATTTACTAGCATTAAAAAATAAAGTTAAGTAAAATCAAAAAAATAAAAAATAATAATAAGAATAACAACAAAACAATAATAATAATCAATAATAATAATAACACCAACAACAACATACGCGGCTTTGAGGACAGTAAGGTATAGTTTCTGTTTGTCGCCCTTGTACTGCACTGTCAACTGTATCCTGCCTCTCTTCGTGTCCCCCCCTGTGCTGTTGTTGTGGATATTATTATTTTTATTTTTATTATTGATACTATTATTATTATTATTCTTATTATTGATATTAATATTATTATTGATATTATTATTATTATTATTGATATTATTATTATTATTATTATTATTATTATTGATATTAATATTATTATTGATATTATTATTATTATTATTGATATTATTATTATTATTATTATTATTATTATTATTATTATTGATATTATTAGTATTCCTATTTACATTCATTATTGTTTTATTATTCTTTCAGAGACATCGTAAGTATTTTGTATTTTATAATTTCAGTTTTTATTCTTACAAATAAAAACTGTTTTATCATTCTCTTTCATTTTTCACCACTTTTCTTATTGTTATTTAATCAAAAAAATCTATAATTATCAAAGTAATATTGGTACTTGGCTTTCTTCCCTCTGAATCTAACGCCCTCGTCTGGAGCGCCTTTGAACAATAAAAATGATAACAATAACAAAAAAATAACATAAACAAAAAAAAAACAATGAAAATAAGATTGATAATAATAATAATAAGAATAATAACAAAAAATATTAACAATAATAATAAAAATACCTTCATTAAATGGGGACTGCACTTTCTCCATGGGAGCTTCTACCGTATTTGGTGTGCTAGGTGTCTTTGTCAGGTACTAGACAGTGTTATTACTATTATTATTATTTTTATGATTAATATTTATTTTTTATTATTTATGATTATATTACTAGTATTTATATATTTTTTAATTTAATTCCAGTCTCGCATCATCCTCATCCTTGTATTTTGCATTATTATTCTTATTATTATAATTATAATTATCATTATTATTAATACTATTCTTATTATTATCATTATTATTATTATTATAATTATTATTATTGGGCATAAGTTGGTGAAAAATGTCCTATATGCTATTGGACGTAACAAGTCCTAATAATGTTATTGAAACAGACCCTGAGTCCAAGTTTGAGATTTAGATGACAAACATTCTTGGAGTCTCTGAGTTGAAAGGGTCTGTGGCGGTTTGAAGAAGAAGGTAATTAATTAGATTTAAAATTTGGATAAAAAGGATTTTATTATTGCTTAAACAAAAAAAAAAAAAATAAGTTTTTTCATTAAATGAGAAATTAAAGAAAGTAGTTTTTTCTGGTAAAAAATACTTTTTTTTGATGAAAATAGAAGAAATCTTTTTATCAAATAAAAAATTCAAAAAATCTTTGATAAAAAAAATATTCTAAAATGAGTTTTGATGATATCACAGAAGTTCATGATTGCTTGCAAGTTCAACGATTTAATATAATTGGTTAAAAACAAATAAATAATTTGAGGTAACTTTTAGAGACACCTTAATTTGCTTACGATATTCAACAATTTTTTATGTTGATTCATGGAAGAAGTTTAGTACATTTATTGAGCAAAAACACAGCTATAATTTTCGATAAGTTTAGCCTTATCATAAAACATTAGCGAAAAGTTTATTTTTCTTTAAAGTAACAAATTAACATTGAAATAATGGTATTGAAAAATAAGTTGTTCCTAAATTAGTTAATAACCAAATTTTGTTACCTATAGTCTTTGTTTAAACTGCTTCATAACCATAGTTACTAAATAACTTTCTAACGCTAATGATTCATGATAGGACTAAACTTATCGTAAATTATAGCTGTATTTTTGCTCAATAAATTTACTAAAATTTTTCCATAAATCGACGTAAAAAAATTGTTGAAAAATGGTATAAAAATTAAGGTGGAAACAAGATTTAATAAAATAAATAACGATAAAAATGAAAAAAGAAAAATTGAATAAATAAAATGGAAAGAAATTTTTATAAATTATATAGCGCTAAATTCAACAATATGGATATGTGAAATTATTTTTCTTATTATTATTTTTATTTTCAATATACCTTCTACACTTATAGTTGAAATTTTTTTATTTACTTTTAGTTGACACGTCATAAATCTATTGTCGTTAATCTATAATAGAAGCAGTATTAAGATGAGTACATTCCGATTATTATAATTAGCGTCATCCTTATCTTCTTCTTCGAACCATCATCACCACTAATAACAATATATACATAAATTCATTTTTATCACTAACACCATCATCATCACAACCACCCTCATTACTCACCCGTCACCCTCACCACCTATCTTCATCATCACTAACACCTCCACCGTCATCAGCACCTATCCTCATCATCCTCTTCTCTCGCTCCTTTCATCATCACCCCCACCACTTCCACGTTCATCATCCCCACCCACTCACCATTATCATTCCCCCAAGATCACCGCCATCTTCATTATCATCTCCACCACTACCCACCTCAAAACCACCACCTATATTATCATTCCCCGCTTCCCCCTCCCATCCCCACAAACACCACCACCATCCTTACCTATCAATGAAAGGTCTAGACTCTGACAGAAGATTAAGTAGTTTGAAGGTGATGGTGCCCAAGATTTCACCACCTTTGTTCGAATCTTGTACCTGTGTGTGTTTGTTTGTTTGTTTGTTTGTGTGTGCTTAAGTATGTGACGTAACTCACCTGTATAAACAACATTTCACTCTCAGGATTTGCAACCAACATTTGAAAACTTTCGTCCCATCTGATGTTCATAATAATAGGAATAACAACAAAAATAATGATGAAATCGAAATAATGATAAATTATAGCAGCTCACACGAAAATTTAAAGTGAGAAATTAATCAATAATAACTAAAGCTATGAAAAACAGCAACAATAAAAACTAAAACAACAACATTAACGATTGAAATAACATCCCCAACACCACCATAAGCAGCAACAACAACAGCAACAAAAACATCACCAACAACCCCTTCGAAAACAACAACAACAACACCACCCAAAACAAGAACAACATCCCCAACAACACCTCCGAAAACAACAGCAATAACAACAACAAAGATAGCACCACAACACCAAGAGTGTCGGAAGAGTCTTTGGAAGTTGGCGCTCAACAATAACAACAACAACACCATCATCAACCTAGGATTGGTGGTCTTTTTCTTGATGGAAGTGGTGTACTTGTTGTTCGCCAGCTGGATGTTGACTACTGGAGATGGTTCCAACAACTCTTTTCCTTGTTTCTATGGAAGGGCGGTGATAATGATGATGATGAAGATGTTTAATGGGGGATGAGTATGGGGAAGTGGGGTGGAGAAAATGTAGGAAGAAAAAGGCAAAGAAATTGATGATGAAAATGAAGAAAAGGATGTTTTTAAAGGGAATAAAGAAGATAAGGGATGGGAGAGTGGTGAAGAATAATGATGAGGATGAGTAGGAAGACGATGATGGAGGATGTTGAAAGGAAAACATGAAACAAGAACGGTGGAAAAAATGAAAACAAAAGAAAACGAAAAAAGAAATAGAAAAAACGACAAGGTGGAAACGATGGACGGAAAGATGAGGTGGTGGTGAGAGGATGATGAAGGAGTGATGTTAGCAAACAACTATCTATCATGCACTTAATAAAGATTTCAATGAATTAATGTGAGATGTGAGTGTGTGAAAGTGCTGGTGATAATAATAACAATAATAATAATAAATAATGAAAAAAAAACAGAAAACAAAAGTATATTAAAAGTGCAGATAAAGATAATAATGATAACAATAATATTAATAATAATGCGATTAAATTTGAAGTTGAAAGATCATACGTCAACCTTCAAACCGCTGAACTATGAGTGGGTTGATGAGGTTAGATCATAATAATAATAATAATAATAATAATTTACGAGGTTTATTATAATGATGTTTAACCCAGAGAGTTTCAAGATCACTTGATATTTGAAAAATATTCTATTATAATAATAGGTTATAACAGCTTAATATTTTTTATAAAAACTAGTTTTTAGCCTCTTTCCAAAGTCCTTCACTTTCCTAACCCTTCTTAAGCCTTCCAGCAAGCCATTCCACAAACTTGGACCTTCAACCTCAAACCTACGCTTTCCAATACTAGACATTTTGGACTTAGGGACGTATAAATTGATTGAGTCCAAAGGTTTAAGCTTTCGCCTTTCAGGTATTTCAGAGATAGGTATGAGTCTTTCTGATATGTGTTTTGTACCATATCCTAGCCTACATTTAAATATAATTAATAATATTTTATGCAACTTTTTAAAAACTGGAGTTATATGGTTAAACTTCCTTGTGCCTGTAATTAACCTGGCTGTAGTGTTGATGAGAGACTGGACTCTACACAGCTGCTTTTCAGGTAACCTAGCTAAAAATGTGTTGCAATAATCTATTCTGCTCAGAATCAAAGCAACAGCAAGAGTCCTCGACGATCCATAAAAAAGACACTTCTTAATGGACCTTATCTGCCTGAGAGCTGAAAAGCCTGCTTGCAACATCTTACTTATATGTGAGTTCATGCTCAAGTCTCTATCCATGAAAACACCCAGGCTCTTGACACTTTCTGAAGGTGATATGAAAGTATCCAGTATCCTTATCTGTTTGGTTGGTAACTTGTTCACCTTTCTCAAAGAAGAAAACCATATAGCTTCAGTTTTGGATATATTGAGTTTAAGACTATTGGATTCCATCCAGGCTGCCATCTCATCGACACAGACAAACAATCTGTTCTGCAATTGCTCAGTTTCACCAGGAACACAGCTAGAATACAATTGTGTGTCATCTGCATATTGGTGAAAACTCATTTATTTCATCTCCATACTGGTTTGCCACAAGGTTCTGTAATCGGCCCGCTCTTATTTAATCTGTATTCTAGTGATCTAGAAACAATTGCACAATGTCTTTGTGCAATTGTTTCTAGATCACTAGAATACAGATTAAATAAGAGCGGGCCGATTACAGAACCTTGTGGCAAACCAGTATGGAGATGAAATAAATTAGTTCTAGCACTATTATTAGTAGTATAATAACACCTATTATTTAAATAGCTCTTATACCATTCTAAAACTAAACCCTTAAAACCGAATTTTGAATTTAGTTTATTTATTAAAATATTATGATTAACTAAATCAAAGGCTGAGGAAAGATCCAACAATATCAAAAGACTCAACCTACCTTCATCAGCTGTTTTTAAAATATCCATGTGGATTTTTGTGATAGCAGTTTCTGTTGAATGAAAAAGGCGATAAGCAGACTGAAATCTCGGAAAAAGATCATTTTCAACCAAAAAACTACGTGTCCTTTCTAAAACCAACCGTTCCGTCATAACATAATAATAATAACAAATAATAATAATAATAATAATAATAATAATGATTTAATTAAGAAAAACCATAAAAATAATAGAAGTTTTTGGAAAGCAAAACAATACTCAAAATAATTCTATTAAGCTTAAGCAGCTAATCAATGATAGAAACAAAAAATCAGCAAATAATAATAAAAATAACCATAATAATAATAATAATAAACATACTAATAAAAATAATAGATCCTTTGAAGCCAAAGTTGTAAAGGCAATGAATTTACATAGTTATACATTAAAAAGTGACTGATGATGATTATCAGGGTTAGGTCTATTCAAAAGGCTTTGTGCTTCTTGAAACAAACTTCAATGAACACTGATTCAGTGATTTTTCAAATACTACTACTACTACAAATAATAATAATAATGAATCAAACTAATAATAAATCAATGATAATAATAATAATGACTTAATAAAAAAATAAAAATTAGCATTGTGAGTAACAGAACTTGTTAACTACAATCAACACATCTTTAATTAATTCTGAATCTAAAACTAAACCAAAAAATTAAATAGAGCACTCCAAATCTAAAACCGGAAACATTAATCACACAGCAAACCGAAACTGAAACTGAAATTTAACTAAAATTCCCCACCCTTCGTCTGGACTGTTTAAACATTTATGACATGTTTAATTTTAATTTAAATTAACTTTTGTAATATCTGAAAAACAATACTCAATTTTCAAAGCAAAATCGGAACTAAGTTCACTTTTAACGCCCCTTCAGCAATATGATCGTTAATCAGAAAAGCAAATTAACTATACACTAACAATAGTGTAACATCACCATCAACATTACCCCCATCATTATCAACAAAATTTTAAACATTATAACCACCATCATCATCAACAACAACATAACAGCACCACCACCATCAACAACATCAATAAAATTTTAAGCAACGAAATCTTAATCATGTCTACAACAAAAACAATGATTCTATAAACACCATCAACTAAAAACGCTAATAATATTTAGAAGTAAATTTTTTTAAAAATAATAATAGGAATATATTCAAAAAAAAATAATAGGAATATATTTAAAAAATAATAATAATAAACTTTAAAGGTTAATAAGTACTCCAATGAGATTCAAGACAACAAAAACAACATAAGCAACAACACTACCACAAAACTGCAACAAGGAACAAAAAAAACTCACAACAACATCAACTCACAGGCAAATCCTTGGCGCTCTCAACACCCAACAACAACACAGCTGTCGACCCCTGTGACTGTTTCACCTGCCATGTTGATGTACTGTTCTTGATATTCCCAACCACAACACCAATCACATATAATCTATACTATTATCCCACACTGCACTATAACATTTACAGCACCGCATCACAGCTCATAAAAATCTTCAATACTTCACCCCCACTTGCTACCTCACACACACAACCGCACCTCTACTCATAAACAACTTAAACAACCTCACCACTACCCACATGCAGCTAAATCAACCGTACCTGTAACCCTATCACACACACACATCCTTTCCCCCAACTCTTCTTCCTACCCTGAGAGGATCAGTAGAAAGGAAAGTAAGATGGAAAAACTCTGCAACAAGATGGATTCTGCCTGTCTTGATGTTATCCAGGTTCATCCATTCATCCAGACGTTTGCTCACGATCTGATTCAGCTTGATGTATTTGCTGTGTGCATGTGCACGTGTGCACGTGTGTGTGTGTGTGTGTTTGTGTGTGTGTGTGTGTGTGTGTGTGTGTGTGTGTGTGTGTGTGTGTGTGTGTGTGTGTGTGTGTGTGTGTGTGTGTGTGTGTGTGTGTGCAAGCCACGAAGCTGTGTTAGCTGCTCCGTACATTTTTGCTTATTACGATAGTTAAAGATTAACTTCTTTGCTACAAAACGCTGTTTCTGTTACCAAAAAACATAAGTTATTCAATTTTGTCGGAGATATTGCTCAAAACTTGAAAAATAAAAAATCTCTCCAGTTTGAAAAAAGCAGTTGACAGGTAAAACCCAGCGGATTAAGAAAAATTATACGAAGTTAACAGCTCTGCTACAATTACGTTAAGTAATACAGCAAAAACAGCTACAACACTGCGTACAGCTGATAACTTACCAGTGCAAAGGGCAACACACACCATATCCACAGAAAAGATTGAGAGAATTGGATGCTAGACTGTAAAAAGCCTTGGCAACCCAACAAAGTTTAGCCTTAAACTGGTGATTGTTATTGGAATCATGCAGGACAAAAACGTAGTGCTATAAACGATTTCAGAAGCACAAATAAAGCAACAAGAAAAACAACAATAGCAAAAATCAAAACAATAGAAACAACAACAATCGAAACAACAAGAGTAACAAAAACAACAATAATAGCCACAACAATGTTATTGGAATCATGCAGGACAAAAACGTAGTGCTATAAACGATTTCAATGTTATTGGAATCATGCAGGACAAAAACGTAGTGCTATAAACGATTTCAGAAGCACAAATAAAGCAACAAGAAAAACAACAATAGCAAAAATCAAAACAATAGAAACAACAACAATCGAAACAACAAGAGTAACAAAAACAACAATAATAGCCACAACAATCAAAACAATAAAACAACAACAATCGAAAACAATGGCAACAACAATAATCGAAATAAAAAGAGCAAGAACAACAACAACAACAAATATAGCAACATTAATCAAAACAATAACAGCAATAAAAGCAGAGGCAACAACAACAATAGCAACAATCAAAACAACAGCAGCAACAAGAATAGCAGCAATCAAAACAAAAGCATCAACAACAATCTAAACAATAGCATCAACAAAAATTCGAAAAACAAAGAGCAACAACAACTACAATAATAGCAACAGATTCAAAACAATAGCAACAATAAAAACAGTTCTGACAAAGTCTTATCCTGCAGGTTTCCGAGATGCAACAGAGTAGCTGCCAGTAAAGCAGGTCTGGCAAACCACGTGAGACAGAAGCACCAGACACAAGCAAGCATAAAGTGTAAATACTGCGGGCTGAACTTCAAACCACAAGGCAGTTATAATTACAAGAAAAATGCTCGTCTCTCAATCCTTTGCACCTACCTCATGGTGGATGAACGCAAGAACAGTGTGTGTGTGTGTGTGTGTGTGTGTGTGTGTGTGTGTGTGTGTGTGTGTGTGTGTGTGTGTGTGTGTGTGTGTGTGTGTTAGCATCAGAAATGTGAAACATAAAAATACGATAATATGTGTATTTTTTATTGAATTTTGCGCTGTGCTACCGGACAGTCTAGAAGTGAGGCTTTGCAGACACTAATATAGAGCCCCTTTCGACCAGAATAAGAAAAAGCAGACTTAGTTGGTACGGTCACCTGGAACGTATGAGCGACTCGCAATGGCCTAAAGTAGTTCGTGACGTTCAGATTCCTGGAAAGCGATGAGTCGGGAGAGCAAAACGTACGTCGATCCAGCTGGTTGAAACCGATTTAAAAACTGCAAGCCTTATAAAAACAGACTCTTTAGATAGAAACCTCTAGAGAAGAAAGATATCTGTGCTCTAAAAAACCGTCTAATCTCATGCTATAAGACAAAAGACGTCGAAAAATAATATTAATTATTATTCCCTATTAAACTTATTTCAAAACACCACCACCACTAGCACCAACACCAACACCACCACCACTAGCACCAACACCACCACTACCACCACCATCACTACCATCACCCACTTACTTGCCAAGAAAGTCATCCTTCATGTGATCATCCTTGTCGAAAATTCTCACCTCCATTTGAGATGTTACATCTCCTATTATAAACTGGATAATAATAATAATAATAATGATAATAATAACAACAATAATAATATTAATAATAATAATGAATAAAAGTAATAATTAAGTTGAAAAAAGATAATAATAACAAAAAGTGAATAATAATAATAACAAGAATAATAGTAATAATAAAATAAAAACAACCTCAAAGCTTTCATCCCATCGAGGGTTGATGGAATTCTTAACCACCTTGGTCGTCTGGGTCACTCCGTCAACTATAATAATATCAATAATAATAATAATAATAATATGAATGATAATAATAATAATAATTATATGAATGATAATAATAATAATAATTATATGAATGATAATAATAATAATATGAATGATAATAATGTAAAGAATGAAAAAATAAGAATAATAATACCAGACCTATAACTTGAGCGTATGGATCAGACTTTCCTTTTCCGAGGATTTTCCCTGCATCAGCTCTTTTGAGGTCGTCTGCTTCTGGAATTCTTATTGAAATCAACCCCTGAGTGGATAAAAGGTTAGATAGATAGATAGATAGATAGATAGATAGATAGATAGATAGATAAATAGATAGATAGATAGATAGGTAGGTAGATAGATATATAGATAGATAGATAGATAGATAGATAGATAGATAGATAGATAGATATGACTCACAGCAGGCTCCTTGACATTCATGCCTCCAAACACTCCACCTGCTCTAGCCGATGATGGACCTGGAGAGATGGCTTGAGGTGCCAAGTCAACTCTGTAAAAGTGAAAGAGAATGCGGAGGAGGAGGAAGAGAAGAAGATGGGAAAAGAATTAGTGGTGACGATGATGATGATGATGTAGTGATAATGATGATGATGATGTAGTGATAATGATGATGATGATGATGTAGTGATAATGATGATGATGTAGTGATAATGATGATGTAGTGATAATGATGATAATGATGAAAATAAGTATATTTGTGATGAGGTTGTCATGATGACAGAAAGAGATAGAAAAAGATAGATTGATTGATATCCTAATAACAACATTCAATAATAATAATTTATTATTATTGCTATTATTATTTTCATTCTTATTATTATGCATAGAAACCTGATGAAGTTAGGAAGAACGACAATGTTTGACATCTGGTCTGATATCACCTTCAACATTGTGTCACTGTGATGATGATGGTAAAAATAATGCTAATAATAATAATAATAATAATGACAACAACACTGATGCAGTTTTATTAAGTACTGATGCAGAAATACATAGTGAAAGTTTAAAATAAATGGAACAGACTTAAGGAAGGGTACATCCAAGACGTTTGCTAGGTTGGTGAGATCAAAATGCAGATCCTGGTAGCGGAGAGGTTGATATATAAATTAATGAAGAAGAAATATACTTAAACAATATGGAAACATATATACAAACAAGTAAAAGGACTGAAACTTTTTAACAAATGAAAAAATCTTATAATAGATAAAAATACAAACAAACAAAAAAACAGATAAAGCAGATAATTAAAAACATGAAAAGAGAAAGAGTTCAAAAAGATCAAAAAAAAAAACATACAAACAAAAAGACAGACAAATAACCAAATACACAGACATACAGGCGGTTTAAGGAAGCACACTTCTACCCCACCAATCAGAGGAATTTTGTTGATCAATGGCCTCATTATTACTCTAGCTATGCCGTGTAACTGTGGGTATATGTATGTATGTGTGTGTGTGTGTGTGTGTGTGTGTGTGTGTGTGTGTGTGTGTGTGTGTGTGTGTGTGTGTGTGTGTTTTTTTTATGTAAATGTATACAAACAAACGTACCAGGACATCTTTAATTCCAGCTTTGGCACCCTTCAAAGAGACTGTTATATCACAATCCCCTATGTAGCTTGATAATGATAATAATAACTATTATCATCATTAAAATTTGATCAAAAAAATAAAATAGAAAACATCATAAAAACATTAGATAAAATATAATAAGGGTGTTCTATGAAATGTATTTAAAAAATCAATAAAAACATTAAATATAATTTGAATAACTTTTTATTTTCAATTTTTTATGAAGAATTTTTGATACATTTTAAAAAAAAAACTAAAATTTAAGCTAAAACTTAAATATAATATAATTAAAAATATAAAATAAAATAGGAACCTTATTTCGATATCCATGACAATCTCATCTCTCTTGACATTATCAATGTACACTTTCACTCCACCCACCCTCGGAGGCTGTGAGGAAGATGAAGACAATGATGGTGGGGATGACGATAATGATGTTTCATATGTTGTGTTGCTAACGATAAGTGAAGATATAGGAATTGGAATAAATTGAAAAGATAGCAAAGATGATGATGAAGATGATGATGATAAAATTGTTCTCATGCTCTTAATGATAATTGAAAATATAAAAAGCCAAAACCCATCATAAAAAGATAAAACCAATAAAATTTTACTGTGTTAATCCTTGGAAAATGAGAATTATTCATGTCTAATATTGATTAAGAATAATCAAGTAGATCAACTCACAATAGTTCCCATACAGATCTCTTCGAACTTGAAAGGTTGAAGCAATGCTGGTAGGTTCTCATTGATTTTTGGCTCCATTCCTTAGTATAATACATAGTTATTTATTAATAATTGACATGAATTTTATTTATTTATTAAATATTAATATTAATTATGGAGATATATATTTCTGAGGCAAACAAACAAAAGGTATATATTTTCTTATTACACAAAGCTTTTTTTAAGAAAAGTCATGTAGAATTATACAGGAATAAATTAATGTATAATTATACATATAATGTATAATTCATATATGAAAATTTATAGATGGAAAATATTATTGAGATGGTTGAGGTTAAAGAAGGTTGGAACCTTTAACTGTCTTGGAGACATATTTTCCAATGAATGGCCACATCTGTTGTACTAACTTCAATAGTTATTAATGTGTTAGTAGCTTTGGCAATTATTGCCGAAATATAGGTCAAAATATTTATATTAAAGTTTTAATAGTTTGGGTAATCCAAACACAATATATAAGTGAACTTATGATAAAATTTTATTAACTGATTCTCACCATATTGAGCCACTCAGCCTTTTCAACATCAGGATAATAAACCCAGGTAGGAAGTTCATCAACTCTCGCCAGAGTAGCTTCCTCTTCTTCCTGCTTCTCTTGCAAGGATTTGTGGTAAGTTTTTCCGGCATAATAAAAAACCGAAGCTCCAATAACCCACGAAAGTCCAAAATTGTAAAATCCTGCTCCCCATACCGCTAACAACAAACCCGCTGTGGTAGCTGATTTGATTGCAATCGGAATAATTTCAATTCCGTGTCCTCTTTTTCTTTTCACTAATTCACTCATGATTTAAATATTTTATAAAACTTTTGATGAATTTTAAAATATTACATTTGATCTAATTTGCGAAACGATTTTAGGAAGTTTTTAAAGTTCTAATATTACAAGGTGTTCTGAAAAAATGGACGATTTAAAAATTCAGACAAAAAAATCAAAATTTTATTTAACCACCAAAGTCAAACAAACCAAAATCAAATTAAAAAAAAAACTCAAAAATTAGAAAAATATTATTTTAAAGCACCGCAAACACACTTCTTATTGCAGTTTGATATTGAAACTTTAGATAGTTTATCAACTAAGCCATCCCCACAACCACCGATATCATCTTTATTATCATTGTTACCACAACATTTATTACCCTTGACAATATCACTTATATTTCCTTCATTTTTAAAACCATTTTCCTTTTCTTCCTCTTCATTATTAACTTTTTTATCGAGATTATAAGTTATACATCTATTATTTTTGATAACTTTGGTTTGAGCTGCCAACAGCTTAGTTTTCCTGTTGTACTTTCCGATTCCAAGCCTGTGTGGTTGATATAATTGATAACATTATTAATATCAATTTAATTATCATCATTTTCTCCAGCATTCATATTATGATTTGAAACTAAAACTGCATCCTTCAAACTTTTCTTCCTCATGATACAACTATCACCATGATATTTTTATCCTTCATCTCCTTCATAACCATTATCTTCACATCTCCTTTCATCATCATCCCACCCTCATAACCACCACAACTTTTTTTTTTACCCTGAGCACCTTAGTCTTTTTGGGTGCTCATCATGTCCCTATCAAGATTGTCCAGGGGTCGAGAAGCTCAGCCGCTCTCGCGGGGTCGGTCCACAGACTCTCGGGGCCCAGTGTGGTACTTACTTTGGGGCAAGAGAAGAGGGGAGGGGTGTCGCGAATGCGTGTTTGGCAGAGTGGGCATGAAGGTGAGGGATGAGATGAAGGTGAGATTTTGTTGAGGTATGAGAGGATGAAAGGTGATTTATTTGATCTGAGTTGGGTGAGTGTGGTGGTCTAGGGTGGTTTCTGATTCATGAATGGGTGGGGGTTGCTTGCTGAGGATTTTGTTGTGAGTGGATGATATGTAGTCATGAACTATTTTTGTGTGTATTGTTTTCATGTTGTTTTTTATTTGTGTGTGAGAGGTGGTCTTGGTGGAGGAGGGTATGTTTAGGGTGTAGTTGATGTTGTTGAATGTGGATTGTTTTTTTGTATCTGGGGTGGGCTTCTTGTGTGTTGACTGGGTGTAGGAGATGAATGAGATGAGAGGCTTTTTGTGTGAGTTGTGATGCGTGGAGTTTGAAATGGTTTTGGAGTGGGAGGATTTTGATCTCTGAGTGGAGGTGTTGGTGTCTAGGGTGCAGCCAGTGATTGTTCTCAAGGCTGTGTTTTGGATTTTTTGAAGTTTGTTGAGGGAGGTGGATGAGATGATGGGTGACCAGATTGTGTTGGCGTATTCGATGATGGAAAGGAATAATATTTTTTATGTGGTGATGAGTGTTTCTTTGCTTTTTCCCAGTGTGTTGATGTGAGAAGTTTTAGGAGATTGAGTGTTTTTTTTGCTTTAGTGATGGTGTTGTCTGTGTGGGTAGAGTATTTCAGTTTGGGGTCAAAAGTTAAGCCAAGGATGGTAGGGTTGGAGGTGGTGGGGATGGGAATGTTGTTGATGTGGATGTTCAAAGGTTTGTTATATTCTGATGGGTCTGGGGTCATGAGAGTTGATGTGGTTTTGGTAGGGTTGATTTGCAGGTTGTTATTTTGAGCCCATGTGTGTATTTCATTGAAGTATGGGAGGGGGTTTTGGGTGGCTGTGTTGATGTTGGGGTGAAATGATGTTATGGTGATGTCGTCTGCGTAGGTGATGAGATTGAGTGAGCTGATTTTGGGGAGTGGTATGTCTGAGAGGTATATGTTGAAGAGAATGGGTGATAAGACGCTCCCTTGGGGGACACCTGCTTTGATGTTTGTGTTTTGATCTGTGATTGTTGTATAAGGTGTATTGTCGGCGGCCTTTTAGGTAGTTGGCCAGGAATTTGATTATTGTTGTAGGAATGTGTGTGTTGTGTATTTTGTGGATGAGTTGGTGGATGTTGACCGTGTCGAATGCTTTGGTCATGTCGAGGGCGGTGAGGATTGTTCTATGGGAGGGTTTTTTTATTGAAACCAGTGAGTATGGTGTTATTGATTTGATGTAGGGCTGTGGTGGTGGATTGTGCGGCTCTGAAGCCGTGTTGGTGTGTTAGGAGGATTATATTAGTGGTGATGTGTGGGAGGATGATTTTTTCTAGAGTTTTGCTATGGGAAAGAGTAGGGCTATTGGTCTGTATGAGGAGGGAAGAAAAGGGTTTTTGTTGGGTTTGGCGATGGGGATGATTTTTGAGGTTTTCCATATTTGGGGTATAGTGTTTGTGTTGATTGTGATGTTGTAGAGGTTGGTTAGGTGTTTGATGGCTATTGGTCCTAAGTGTTTGAGATATTTGATGTTGATATTGTCTGGCCCTGAAGAGTTATTATTTTTAGATTGTTTTATAGCGAAGATGGTATCTGATTCGGTGATTGTTATTGGGGTAGATGTGAGTGATTTGGTGAGTTTGTTTGTTATTCTGTGAGTGGGGTTGGAGGAGTGTTTTGTGGTTGATTTAAAATATTTATTTAGTGTGTTGGCTTTTTGTGTGTCTGTTTGGGCTGTTTTGTTGTTGTGAGTGATGGTTGTATTGGTGGGAGTGGTAGGTTTTTTGGGGTTGAGGGCCTTTACTGTGGACCATAAGATGTGAGATTTTTTCTTGTGGTCCCAGTCGGCTTTCAGGTGCTCTTCCCATTTTTGTTTTTTGCGTTATTGAATGAGGTGGGTCATGTGTTGGTTGAGTGTGGGTAGTGAGGGATCTTTGTTATTGAGGGTTCTGGTGTGGTTTCGTTTCGATATGAGTGTAGTGATGCTTTCGGGGAGTGGGGTGTGGGTGGGTTTTATTATTCTTTTCAATCAATCAATCAAATCCTTTTTATAGCCCGTTTTCCTTTACCAAGGGTTGGGCGATTTAGGGATGTTTATTCAATCTGATGTGAGTATGGCGTTTGTAATGAGGTGGTTAGCTGTGTGGGGGTCTTCGTTGGGAAGGGTGTTTTTAAGAGTGTGTTCTATGTGTTTGGTCAATTGGAGCCAGTTGGCTTTCTTGTAGTTAGTGAGAGTTCTGAGGGGTTTAGTTGTGGGTATTTTTTATTTGTTTTTAAATGTGATGAAGATGGGAAAATGGTCGGAGTTCAAGGCTCTAAGTGTTTGCCAAGTGAGGTTGGCTGATATTGTGGTGTCTGCTGTGGTGATGTCGGAAGAGGTGGGTTGTTGATTTGGGTTGAATGGTAGTCGGGTGGAAGCGTTTTTGTTGAGAATGATGTAATTTGAATTGAGGATGAGTGAGATTATGAGTCGGCCTCTGTGGTCCGTGAAAGGAGAGTGCCATGTTTGTGAGTGGGCGTTAAAGTCACCCGTGATTATGGAATTGGGAAGGCTTGTGAGGTGGATGAAGAGATTGGTGATTAAGTTGTCTATGTTGTTGGTGTTGGGTGGGATGTAGACGTTTGAAATGTGTAGATTGGTGTGCTTGAGATGTATTTTTGTTGTGATGAGTTCGATGTTGTTTATGATCAGGTTTGTGGGAGTGGGGATTTGTGAGTAGGTTATGTTGTTGTTGAGGTAGGTTAGCAGACCTCCACCTTTTTGGGATGAGAGTCTGTCTAGTCTAACGGCTGAGAAGTTAGGGATGTGAGGAGTTTGGTGTTTGCTGTTGAGGTTGGATTCTTGTAGCGTGATAATGTGTATTTTTTGTTTGTGTATTAGGTGGGTGAGTTCAGTTGTTTTCTTGGTGATTGAGTTGATGTTGAGCTGTATTATGTTGATGTTGTTTGGTGTTGTTAAAAAGGGAGTTGGTTGGTTTGGTTTGTTGGTGTGTGTGGAGGGTTTTTTGTGTCAGGTTGTGTATGTGGGGAAAAGTTTTTGGAGTAGGGATTTGATGTGTGTGACATATGAATGAGGGTGAGTAGGATTTGAGTTTGATGTGTGAGCATTTGAGGTGAATCCAATGAGGGGTGGTATGATTGCATTGGATGGAGGTTTGATATGAAGTGATTTTATGTGTACATATAGCACAGTACCACATGGGTCCCCGGTTGCTTTCCATATCTCCTGTGAGAAGCAGCTGAGCCCTTTTCCACCAGTCCGGGTCTTGATGGGGGCAGGCCATAAAAAATATGGCCTGATTTGAGGTCCTCCTCTTGAAGAGAGAGAGGACGGAAAGTGTTGAGACAGATTTGGTCCTCTTGAGAACACACCTCGACCACATGTAGGCCTGCCTCTCTCGGGACAACCACCACTTCTCCTTTTCCTCATCATCAACATCACCCCAATACCCAAATTTGGTTTTCTCTCATCATCACCACACCCTCCCACTACCACCACCAACCTGGGCAGTCCTTTATTAAGACCCTCCAACAGCACACAAGCCTTGCAGATAGCTTGACTACACACATAACCACATCGCTCACACAAACCTGTGCAATAATAACAATAATAAAACTAACACCTTAACGTTTGTAGTATTTATTAAATTGTTGTTATTTCACTGTTGTTATTCAATTATTATTATTATTATTACTTTTTTTTATTTAACCTTGAGTAGGCATTTTAACATCGCTTTTGATCGATAAACTCTCGCCAGAGTGTATGATGTCTGTATGAGAGTGATGATGACGTTACTATTATTATTTATTTTTATTATTATTTCTATTATCTTTTTTATTATTATAATTATTATCGAAACCTAGTATAGCAGAAGGCCTGATACGCTCAAGGTCTTTAATGAAGGATCTTGCGTTACCTCTGAACAATAATAATAATAATAATAGTAATAATAAAAATAATAAATAATTATATTAACAAAAACAAAAAAATTGAAAATAATATATAATATCTGTGTGGTTATTTGTTATTCTGACCGGTAAGCGTTAGGAGAGTAAGAGCATTCAGTTGAGAAATAGTCGAGTTTTTTGAAGTAGGCATACCTTTATGTGAAATAATGTCATAATAAATGACTTGCCATTATTATTATTATTACTATTATTATTCTTATAATAACTATTAGTATTAATATTTTTTTCTATTACTATTATTATTATTATTTTTATAATAACTAGTATCATTGATATTTTTATTATCCATTTATTCCTGATTCTTACATCACAATCTCTTTTTCATAAGCGTATTTAAACGGTTTGCATCTGGGTAAGGTGCCTTCTGAACCCTGGAAATAATAGTATGCATTACTATTGATATAACAATATAAGAATAATTGAATAAGAATAGAGAAACAATAATCTTAATAATAATAATAATAAAAGCAAAATAAAACGAACAGTCATGATAGAGGTACACCTTCTCAATCTAGCTATGTCTCCTCTCAATACTGAGTGTTGTTAATGTTATTATCCAGATTATTATTCAAATAATTTATTTTTATTATTATGATCTTTATATTATTTTTATATATTTAATTATTATTCTTATTTTTGTTATATATTAGTCAGCCCCTATAGCTCGATGGTTGAGCATTAGAGTAATTATCTAAAAGTTACCGGGTTCGATCCCGCGTGGGCCGACAATTAGCATCTGTTCCGCAGTGTGTTTTCGCTACATTGTAGCAAGCGCTATGATCTATAAGGAAAAGCGCTTTATGAATACCGCGTTACATTACATTATATTATTATTGAACGTGGAAAAAGCACCAAACTGTTCATGATAACAGTCTCAGCAATGTCGTCTGCGTTGTGACCTGGTTAGAAATTAGGTCAATAATATCATCATTATTGAAGACCTAAATAATAATATTAAAAAATGGCTTGAAGAATAATAACAACAATAACAATAACATAGATAATAAAGAAATTGGAAAGAATATAAAAATCCCAAAGTTTCCTCATTTTTATTTATCAGTATTCAAAAAATTTTAATTAATTAATATTATTATTCAAAAAATTTTAATTGATTATTATTATTATTCAAAAAATTTTAATTAATTATCATTACAAACCTGTAACAACCTTGTTACATTTGAGCAGGTGAGCTCCCCTGTCCAATGCCTGCCTTCTGAACACTCCACAAAACGTGCCTAGTTTTATTATAATTATTTTTTTGATTGTTGTTCTTATTATTATTTTTATTATTATTATTATCAGTAGTAAAAAAAACCTGCCTTCTGAACACTGCACAAGATGTGAATATTTATGAGATTATTATTATTGGTAGTAGTAATAGTAGCAGTAGTATTTATATTAGTATTCACGATTTTAACGTTACTCAAATCAGTAGTATCATTCATTTCATAATTGTTTTGTTTATTTTTATTGGTTTTTGTTATGAACTAACAGTTATTCTTGCGGCCAATCTCCTTGACAATTTCATCCATACTCCACCCGTACAGATCCTAACATCATTAATAAATTATAAGCAATATGAAATATTTAATATTAATTATTTGGTAATAACAAAAATAATAATCATAAAAAAATAATATAAATAATAATGATTTTCACAAGCCAGAATTAAATATAGAGATTTATGAACATTAATAGTTTTTATTGGAATACAAAGCTTTTCGTTGTTAATGTAAGATTTTCAAGTCTTGAAATAAATCTCTTCATTATACGTAATAATAACGAAATTACAAAAAATTATATATACAATAATAATAATAATAAAATGATATTCATTTTATCAATATTAATAATACAGAAATTCCCTTTTAAGGACCTTATATGACAGAATCATGAGAGGTAGACTGTATTGGTCTCGGTTTCTTTTCACTGTCTAAGTGTGTGTGTAATGGTGTTATTATTACTCCTTGCTGAAGAAAATGATAATGAAGTGTTTTTACTGATAGCAGCCATTAAAACTATGACACTTGTACTATTAAAAGACCTCGAAACCTAAACATAAACTACTACACTTGTTGTAAATGAAAACTCCTACAAACAAACAAAAAAAATGAATACACTACAATAGACTTATTACAGAGAACTCCCAAACTACACATAAATATTACCATGCTTAATAAAAATTGAATCTTTTCCACCAACCTCAAGTGAGTCATCCCGATAACCAGTAATTCCTTCATCAATGGATAACAGAGTGAACTTGACGTTGTAGTTGTATGTCTTGTTCAGTTTGTTCAATACATAAGCTAGTACTGTTGAATCTAAGATGAGGTAATTATTTGATTTATTTTAATTTTTTGTATAAATTCATTTTTTTAATAGCTTGAAAGATCAAAAATATGTCAATACCTTTGATTAAATTGAAAAAATATAGTTTAAACCTTTTCCTCCCGAAGCTCCAATAGCCACATGATCTCCAGGCAAAAAGATTTTGTTATTGACGATAGTCTTGTGAATTTCTTTTTCAAAGGTTAAAAAAAAACATCCCTTACAAATGGCTTTGCCCTGACGAAGATGAAATATATGATAGATGGAATTTATAGATACATTTAAATCTTACAGTTTTGGGTCTTTTGAAAATCGCTTTAGCTCCGCATGTATCACACGTAACAGGCATTTTAACTTTAGAATATTTAGATTTATTTTAGAGATCTAATGTTTATAAGAACTTGGGCATGTGGGTTTAAAAGCTATTGCGCAAACTGAAATCAAAAAATATTTATTCAAACATTCTATAAAATTTTACACTATGAATTGTTCAAACAAAATAGTTTCTTTCATAACTTATGAGTTTTGTTGAAAACTTGTTTTTTAGTCTATGTAAATAACTCTGTTAAAATATGCTTTCTTTCTTTTTCTTTTTCCACTTACAGTAAGTTTGGATTGCTATTCTCTTTATTCAATCTCATTTAATCGCTTTTATTTTCTATTTTTTTGTAAATTAAAAAGTTTTAATCAAAAGAATTCTATTTTTATTTCATTTCAAATCAAATTTGAATTTTTGAATGTTAAATTAGATTTTGCAGATCTCCCTAATATCAATCATATAGAATACTTCTTTTTCACAATCTTTTAATTAGTTTTCACTTTTTCAGTGAAAAATGAGTGAAGACGCTGCAGCTGCCACCAAGAAAGTCGTCAAAGTTAAAAAGCCAGGAAGGTATTTTGCAGATCTTTTATTATTTCATATCACCTTAGTTTTTTCTCGTACTCATCAAATTTGACTCACGCAGACTGTATGTAAAAGCAGTTTTTACCGGCTACAAAAGGGGTTTGAGAAACCAACACGAAAATACAGCTCTTCTCAAGATTGATGGAGTCTTCAACAAAAATGAGACAAACTTCTATCTTGGAAAAAGATGCGCCTACGTCTACAAAGCTAAAAAGTATTATTATATTTTTCATTTAACTTATAGCTATTTATAAATTCTAAAAATGGCATTTCGTATAACATCCGATGGTGATGTACGTAAAATATTTAAAAGCTTTTTATTTTTCAGGTTTATAAAGAGTTTGATGTAATTTACTCTAATTTAAGCTAATTTATACATCATATAAAAATCTTATAGCGTGGTTATCACTTAATTCTACAGCAAGACCATCTGTCCAGGCAGAAAGAAGCCCTCCCACAACAGAGTCATTTGGGGAAAGGTACTTTATCCTTTTCCCCATGGAAAATTTTGTTTGACATCAAACTAATATATATAATTAATTTTCGTCTTTAGACATAATCACAGTTAACAATGAGTCCCAATAATTCCTTAATACACATATTTATCGATATTTTCAATGTTGTCCATGTTTAATTTGAGGGAGTTCATGTCATTTGTTAATGTGTTGAGAAGAGTTGATGGTGGTCTGCTTCTTTTTCTCTTGAAATTCTTTAGGGCTTTTTCCAAAATGTTTTTTGCTGGTGGGTTGTTACAGCATATGTGTTCCAGCATTTTCAACCTTCTCAGTCTCACTTCCAAACTAAGAATATTAATAATTAATAAAGTTAATAATTATTGAAATTTTTGATATAAGTAGATTCTAAGTTTTACTCAAACCACCTTATGTTAGGTGACTCGCCCTCATGGAAACAGTGGAGCCGTCAGAGCCAAGTTCCAATCCAACTTGCCTGCTCATGCCATGGGAAGGAGGATCAGAGTGGTAAGTGCTTGGAATATTTTTGATGGATATGTGGGTTCAAATCAGGTATTATTTCCACTTTGCTATTTTGGCCAGATATAAAAATCAAATTTTAGGATATAAATGTGTATATCATGTGAAGGTTTGCAGAAAATCAGCTTTAATAATTGAGTATCAGTTAACTAATTAAATACTGAGAATGAAGGTTAATCTTGCTTAAGGTTTTTAGTTATAAATTAAAAGATTTTTTTGAAGATAGTTGTTCTTGTTTTTTTGGACGTGTTTTGAGATACATGCTAAATTTCGTTTTTTCATATAAGCCACTAAATATTCATTTCTTTTATAAATTATGTTTTTTTTTTCAGATGTTGTACCCATCAAGAATCTGAATAAAACTTTGAAGAAAGACATTTTGTTTAAATAAATCTTCAAAATATTTTTTTTTTCGTTTAAAAAAGTAGATAGCTTCTCGCATAAGTAGATTTAGTTCGTTTTTTTGTGGAGCATTGTTTTAATGCCAATTATCAAGCGCTGCGCTAAAACTAACGTGTAGATTCAAACAACCCATGTAAACACAACTACAACCAATCGTAGGCAACCACGAGTATTAAAGTAGTTCACAATTTTATTTATATTTCACCTTATGAAATAAGAGATTTTTGTATGTTATCAGTAATATTGAGATGATTAATCATTTATATATCTTTTCGTTCTTTTTTGCACTTTTAGTTAGAAATAGCCATTCTAATGGTATGTCGCAATAAAATTAATTAAGATATCATTTAAATAGTTTTGTCAATGCCAATATACAATACATATCTATTTCACGCACAGATGCAGAAAGCCACATCCAAAAAGGAAACAAATTTTTGGCTTCAGGACAATTCTCAGATGCCCTATCCCATTATCACCTCGCCATTCAGACTGACTCCACCAATTACATGACATACTTTCGCAGAGCCACGGTCTACTTAGCTATGGGAAAATCAAAATCTGCCTTGCCAGATCTCGATCAAGTTCTTCTACTCAAACCTGATTTCAATGCTGTGTGTATTATGGAATTTTGTCACTTCAATAATAATTTTGTTCATTAAATGAGTGTAAATTAAACTCTTTCAAAACACAAAACTAAATTTTATACTTTTTTTTGCATTTTATAAACACATCATCTTCATGAAACAATTTAAATATTTGTAGAGAAGGTTTTACAATTATAGTATTACACCTCTCATGTGTTCAGGCCAGACAACAAAGAGCCAATGTCAAGTTAAAACAAGGAAAGCTGGATGAAGCTCAAAAGGATTACGAAGATATAGTAAAAAAAATTCAGTATACAAACTCCTATAATTAATTTTCGTAGTATATATTTTTAGTCATTCGATCCTAAAATAATTATTCATAATATTTATACTTATAAATGTTCAAGTTTTTACAAAAATTTTCTTAATCATCATCAAATTTTCTTCTATACCCTTACTAGCTTATAAAAATACCCAATTTCAACAGTTCAAAAGTTGATTATTAATATTATTAAGATAATTTTCTTCTTATTAATTCAATTGACAACACCAAAATATCTACACCACCAAAACAACCTTTTATGACTATTAAACTCTACTTGACCAAAAACCACTAAATCATACATTAAACTATACACCACACCATACCCCGAACCACTGAAAAAACCTTTACTCCATTAATGTACATTCACACCACTACCCAAAAACACCTATATCACCACTCAACAAAACACTCATATCACCACCTATACAAACACCCAAACAGCTGTTACAAGATCCATCACATCAAGAAGCCCAGCAACAGCTTTCCTTATTACCCACCCTCCATCACTCTTTTGAGACAGCTAAACAAATGGTTCAAGCCCACGATTGGCAGGCTGCTATACACTATATCACCCCAGTTATCGAGGTTGGGGTGTGTTGTTGAATATGGTTGGATGCTTTTGGTGGTGTGTTGTCGGAGGTGATGTTAATTAGAGTGATGTTTTTGAAGTGGTGAGTTTTTGTTGGGTTGAATTTGAATGTAATTAATGGTGTTTATTTTTTTTGTGTTTAGTTTGTGTCTTTGTGATCTTTGGAGGGAAGGGAGGAAGGGGGGGGTAATTGTTTTTTTCGTTAGTTATTTTTCATGTTTTTGGGAGGTATTTATGTTTTTTCTGTTGAGGTGGTGCTGTTAGAACCTTCAAATCTTCAACGTTTGCACTTATTCCCACCTAAAAAATGCTCCCATCATCATGCACAGGCATGTGTTTGGGATGCTTCATTATATGAGATGAGAGCTGAATACTTTCTCAACCTAGGTGTGTTCATGCATTAATTTGAATATCTTTACATCAATTATATACAGCCCAACTTTTATTAAAAGAAAATGGGCCATAAAGAGAATTTTTTTTATTAATCTGAAGTTTATCACTTCATATCAACTTTGAAATCACATTGACAAAAACAACAGGAGATGTGCACAGAGCTATTCAGGATCTGCGACCAACCACCAAACTGCAGCCAGATAACACTAAAGGTCACCTAAAGTTGTCACATCTTAATTATGACCTCGGTGATGTGGAGGAGTCTCTTAAGTAAGGAGATGTGGTGTGTTGTGGTGGTGAAGTGTGGTGTGGTGTGTTGAGGTGAGGTGAGGTAAGGTTTGGTGTGGTGTGTTGTGTTGGGGGTAGAAGGGTGGTTGTTTTTTAAATGTTTGCATTGATTGTTGGAAAGAAACTGTGCGGTCGTGAGAAATTTATATAAAAATGTAAATTTTCAACAAATTATTGATAAGTTTTGTATTTCAAAAATTTGAATATCCAAAAATTGTTTTTTCCACTCATTTCTTATGGCTGTGTTGAATGGAATACAGGAACCCAAAATGATAAAACCATCCACTTCATCACAGGGAGATAAGGGAATGTCTCAAACTGGACTCAGATCACAAAGAATGCCACAAACATTACAAGCACGTCAAAAAGGTTTCCAAGTCATTTGAGCAGATTCAAAAAGCAGTTGACCAGAAAGACTGGGCTGGGTGTATTGAACAGGCTGGTAAGACTCTCAAGTTGGAATCTCAGGTAGTTGGTAGTGGTGGTAGTGGTAGTGGTTGATATCAATGTTGATGGGATGGTTGATGTGGTGGTGGTGGTGAATAATAAGTGAATATCATTGCCATGAAGAAGAGTACGAATTCCGGTGATCATTCAAAGGTAATTTATTCAATTCATGAGGGGTTTAAAATAAAAACATGTTTATTTGAAAATTAACTAAAATTTTCGGTAAGAAAAACCTTATCATAATTTTTCAGTGATGGTTGTTAAAATCATTGTCCAGTAATATTAAACTTGCAACACAGGTGCAAGCAGTCGTGCACAAAATTGACAGTCATTTCTGTACTTGTTACACTGAGGTATGCTGTCATTGCATCATTTCTAACAAGACACACACATCTACACACACACACTTGGACTTGGAAGTGCGTTATTCACTTGACAGTAGGTGCACTGAGGATTGATTTCTGGAACATTTCTTCACGTGGTTATGAAGTCTTTGTTTTTTGAAAACGTTATTGCAACTCGGGCAATGTTGTAATGATGGTGCTTTGTGGACTTGGCGGATGTGGTTTGTCAGACCTGCCTTGTTGACCACTATTTTGTTGCAACCTGGATGCTGGCATTGAAATGAAGAGCTTTTGGAGTGAACATCAAAAATATTTTTTTTCAAATCTTTTTTTGATTGCTCGTTTCTTTCAGTTTCTTCATTTGTTTTTTGCGATAGCGATTTGATATTTTTGCGGCAATCGTTTCTGTTGCCAGCTTCTGTTTTCCAGGTGTCAATAATGTTTAGCTTTTTTAGGTCTGTATATATTAGGTCATGCCATCTCTTCTTTTGACCACCTTGAGACCGTGAACCTTCAGCAATTTTGCTCACCATTAATTTCTTTTGGAGCCTTAAATTTTCCATTTTTTCCAAGTGCCCAAGCCACTGGAGTCTTCTTCGTTGAATCATCACGTGCCACTCTTATCACAGCGTCGAGGTATGTATTAAAAAGCATAGGAGCCAGCACATCTCCTTGTTTCACCCCAACGCTGATGGGAAACTCATCGGACAACTGTCCATCAATTTTGTTCAAATTATCTGTTAATTCTTTTTTAAATTTGTTTATGTATATTTTTTCTAATTTTTTTGGGTTCGTTATTTTATCGTGGAGTATATTTGTGTTATTATTTGGGTTTTTATTATATTTTATTTTATGATTCTTCAGTATCAATTTGGATATAACCATATTATGATCTGAAATATGAATTGTTTTTCGAGTGACCTTGGTATCACATATGTTTGCTCGTAACTGATGACTGATGAGTACATAATCAAGGACATGTCCTTTTTTTTTGATTCGGGTGATAAGTCCATTGGTGTATTCTTTTGTGTGGGAAGATGGTGTTTGTTATTATCAGACCGTTGGTGTTGTAGAAATCAACTAACCTTGTGCCATTCACATTTCTTTTATCTGGGTTATGATGGCCATGTAGTCGTGATGAGTTTTCAAGTGGTCCAACTCGTGCGTTGAAGTCTCCCAACACTATCACATGTTTTTTTTTGTTGATTCTGGCAAGTTGGTCTTGCAGGGTTTCGTAAAAGTTTTCAGATTCTTCTTCATCGTCTACCTCTGTTGGGGCATAAACGGCTATGAAGTTTATGTGTTTGTGACACACACACACACTTGGAACTTGGAAGTGCGTTATCCACTTGACAGTAGGTGCACTGAAGATTGATTTCTGGAACATTTCTTCACGTGGTTATGAAGTCCTTGTTTTTTGAAAACGTTATTGCAATTCGGGCAATGTTGTAATGATGGTGCTTTGTGGACTTGGCGAATGTGGTTTGTCAGACCTGCCTTGTTGATCCTTAGTAAAAATGAAGATTGAACACACACACACACACACACACACACACACACACACACACACACACACACACACACACACACACACACACACACACACACAGGAGAAGCAGGTAGAGTTAGGAATGGAGCATTGTAACAAGGTGATCGTCAGCAACCCTCAAGATATTGATGCCCTGTGTAACAGGGGGGATCTTTATATCCTTGATGAGCAGTTTGAAAAGGGTGGGTGGTGGTGTGGTTCTTTAGTGGTGGTGGTGATTTTAGTGGTAACGTTGTTTTTTGGTAGTGGTGGTGGGAATGTAGTTTGGTTGAAAAGCTACGGTCTTATAGGCGTATTCTGGTTGGGTACTGTTGCTAGTGTTGGGGGGGGGGGGGGGGTAGAGGGGGTTTGGTTAAGTAGTTTCACTATCATTGTGGTGCTCTGGTTGAGTAATGTTGTGGTGCTCTGGTTGAATAATGTTGTGGTGCTCTAGTTTAGTAATGTTGTGGTGCTCTGGTTGAGTAATGTTGGGGTGCTCTAGTTGAGTAATGTTGTGGTGCTCTGGTTGAGTAATGTTGTGGTGCTCTGGTTGAGTAATGTTGTGGTGCTCTAGTTGAGTAGTGTTTTAGTACTCTAGTGAGTAATGTTGTCAGGGGTTTTGTGGTGGGAAGTATGAGTTTTTAATTTATTCTTAGTCAAGTTTTAGAGACTTCATTATAGATGTTTAATTGTATTTTCTAATCATTTTCTTGCTCATTATGCATCTTGTCATTCAGTAATGATGGTTGATAATTTTTGATGTAACCACCACACGTGATATAATCATTCTACCCACCTCATGCCCTCCACAGCCGTCGACGATTTCCAAACAGCTGATTCCATAAACGACCAGCTAAGAAGGGTTTGTCCTTTGACAAATATTCCTTTTTTTTGGCATTTATCTTTTTTTTCACATTATTTCTTAAATAATAATAATTATTGTTGTTACCGCTACTTTTTTGTTATTCTTGTTAAGGATAATAATATTTTCATTGTTATTATTTTTTACATTATTTGCGTTGCTATCACATTTTTTCATTACATTATTATTAATATTTTTCGAAGGTGAAGGAGGGTTTAAAGAGAGCTCAGAAGTTACTGAAGCAATCGAAGAAGAGGGACTATTACAAGATATTGGGTGTCAAGAGGTGAGAATAACTAGACTTTTTTTAAGAATAATCCGAATAACAAAAATAACAATAATTTTATTGTTTTTATCAATATTTTTATCGATCCTCAAGTTAGTGATGATGATTATAAGGCCGTTGAACTTGATGGAAATAAATATGAAGTGGTTAACCAATTTTGTTATCTAGGAGATATGATTAATGCTGGTGGTGGAGCTGAAGCTAGTACTATTGTCTGTGTAAGGTCTGGTTGGAAGAGTTTTAGGGCACTGTTATCTCTTAGTCAGTCGGGTCATTTCACTTGAAACAAAAGAGCGTTTATATGCTGCTTGCATCAGGATTGTTATGGTTTATGGTAGTGAGACTTGGCCTTTTAAGGGGAAAGATATTACTAGCTGATAAGATGATGATCAGGTGGATGTGCAATGTAAGCTTGAAGGATGGCAGATCATCAGATGAATTGAGGGACAGGCTGGGAATTCTAGACATCACTGGGGTGCTATATAAAAATAAACTGAGATGGTTTGGGCCTGTAATGAGGATGGATGCTGGTAACCCAGCAAGTGCTCGCAGGCATGTCGTGGTGCAGGATAAGCGAGAACAAGGTAGACCAAGAAAAACATGGTCCCAATTAATAAGCAACGACCTTAGAAGAATGAAACTCAATCTTGAACTTGCCCAAGATCGTAGATTGTAGAGAAGAGTCATTATGAGACCCCATCCAACCCATGCTAGCATGAAAACGGACGCAAAACGATGATGATGATAATGACGTTAACATTATATTACTGCTAAAATTATTTTTGTTTCAACTTCTTTGTTTGAAAATTTTTTTAGGCAAATATTTTATCATCATCATAATAGAACAGCGAACAAACGAGAGATTTCTAAGGCTTATAGGAAACTAGCTCAGAAATGGCACCCCGACAAGTACCAGGTAAATGATAGAAATAATAATAATAATATATAAAATTTATAATAATTAAGGGAAATAATAAAATTTTGAATGATTGTAGTATGACTAATAATATTAAATTAAATAAAAATCATAATTATTCAATAATATTACCAATAATAATGGTTTTTAATATTAAAATTGTATGATTCAATAAGTATAGCCTTATCATAAAATGTTAGCAAATTATAGCTTTTGTTTTAAATAAATGTATGAATTGATGTTTTTAAATTTTAATTACTATACAAAACATACATAGGTTATCTCTGAAAAGATTCAATAACACTAAAAGCCTCAAAAACAACGAAAAACGAATAATTGTAATAATAATGATATAAGGAGGGAGAAGAAAAGCAGAAGGCGGAGAAGATGTTCATCGACATAGCGGCAGCCAAAGAGGTCCTAACAGATCCAGGTGTGTGGAGTTGTTAGGTGTTTTGTTGCTGTGTGATCTCTTATAATATTCAACTGGTTGTAAGTTTCTCTGTGGTTTGAATCGACCTAGTGATGTTTCTGAAACCCAGTACTAGTTTCGATGTTTTTCTGCTTGAACATGGACCACTGTGAGGCTGTGTTTTACACTTAATTCCTTGATTGCTTCAAACAATTATATTATTATATAGTATATTTACCACACAACATTTTCTACTTCAATCTACCAACCCTTGTACATGTTTTGTTGCCTACCGACCCAACAACAATCCATCTTACCCACCAACCCACACCCTACCCATCAACCCAAACCAGAGAAACGTCAGAAGTTCGATCAAGGAGAAGACCCACTGGATCCTGAAACACAACAGGGTCAGCAGTGGCATGAAGGATTCAACCCTTTTGGTCACGGGGGCTTCCAATTTAAATTCCACTTCGGATGATCACAACTATATCTGTTGTTATTATTATTTTATTGCTTTTGTTTCTATTATTAAACCTCATTTTTGTTAATATCATCATTTATCGATGTTATTTTTTAATTAATTTAATTAGTTCTCCAATAAAATTAATGTATTTCTTGCATGCATCATCATCATCCTTGTTATAACTCTCTTTCCAGTAGGACATTTCTATTGTGTTATTATCATTATTATTATTATTAAATTCTATGTTTTTGTTTTCATCATTATTTTTTTTGTTTTCTTTTGTTGTTATTATCATTTAATATAGAATATGAAGAATTTTTATAACGCTGTCTGCGTAGCGTTAAAGTGTGCTCTCACCTTTTAAGCCCTGAATTTAGGTATATATTTTCCATCCTTCTTTGTTCATTTGTTCACCGCATTATATATATTTATTTATAGAAATAAAGCTTAATTTGATTGGCTCGTCATCTTGTCACGTGGAACTGAGAGAATTCATCTTCATGTCCTATTTGTAGTTTATTCAAGGTTTATCATAATTAAAATATCCTACTTCAGTTATAACTTTTCAATATTTGTTTATTAATGTTTTGGTTTTTTTTTAACTTTTCCACTTGTATTGTTATTTTTCATTCAAAATCTTAAAAGTTCATGTTTTCATAATGTGATGGTAACGGTTTAGATCCATGGAATGTGCACTGATTTTTGAATTTATAAGAGAATTTAAGTTTGGATTAGTTATTTTTATCTAAAGAATTGCCTTCATTTAACAACCATTCATTGTGAATATTTTTCTTGTCATTAAATGAAAAGATACCAAGCAATTTTTGAATTTTTTATTATATCAGCTCCAAGTTGTTTGTCGAGCGTAGAAACTGAAGATGTGAAAAAGAAAAAAAATCGGTTTTTGCTCACTGATTTTAAGCACTGAACTCTTTTTCTCCTTGGTAACTCGGTTTGTAGGTCTGCTCCACATTTTATTTATAACGTGTAACAATGCCAAACTATGATACATCGTATTTTTTATTTTAGAAAAAGCAAAACTTGCTTTTTTGTTAAGTTTTGACATTTGAAATTGATTAGAATTGAAACCATCTTTGTGCTATGTGTAGGTATATTAACATTTGATTTCAAATGAAAACGTTTGTTTTATTTTAAAAAATTCACAATCAACTGAAGATACAATTTAAAAATATGGTTTTATTAGTTCTATCCTTTTATTCTCTATCTTCCAGTAATTGAATGAATATCAATTGTTTTGGCTCTCCTCCTTTCTCATCCGGGCTGGGGACCGGTAATGGTGGAGTTACCAGTCACTGCCTGGTCGGGTGAGGTCTGGTTACTGAGAAGAAAGTGAGTAGAAAAGTTGTAAAAATGTAAAAAAGAAGGAGTGAAGGCCATAAGCTTTCCACAAAAGTGTTCCAAAACCGCCTTCTTGGCCGTTGGATCATAGTGATCTCATCCGCCGGAGCTGGTTCCATGGGAATCACAGGCTGCAAAGGTCAGTGTATTGGGCTGGTTGGAGGAGAACAGGGAGTGCTTTGACCAAGGCTTCCATGAGAGCCTGCTTTCCTCTTTCTTCATCGACTTTAGCCTGGCGCTGATTTTTCTGATGTGTGCTTGATCGAGATATTTGCTGACACTTTTCACATAAATATCGTGCCTTTCTTTCACTCTAGCACTGTTGGCTTCTCACTGTTCTTCCTCGCACGAAGCTTTGCCAGGTTTTTCTTGAGCTTGCCGTATTCCCATTTTTCAGGGCATTCGTCACATGGCAAACCATACAAACCACTGACTGCATACTTACTTTTCGGCAAAGCACTCTTTTTTATGGCTGTTTTTTCTGTTTCAGAGGGAGAAATTTTTGGAAGGGGGATGTTGGAATTATTAAAACGTTTTTTTTCGGGAGAAGAAAAATCGAGTTCTATTATTGTGGGCAGGCGAGTGATGCATCTAATTTGAGGGGGTTTTTCGGAAAGTGACTTTTTTCTGGGAGGTTTTATTGGGTTGTTTAATTATGGAGCGAATACTTAGAACGTTTTTTTCGAAATAACTGATTTGACCACTAGTAAGATAATCGCACAAATATTTGTTCGAAGCAATATGACATCATACGGTTAACGTCGTCATAACGTCTTTTTTTTCTGCACAGCGCATAATTTTATAGCTTTTGATATTTATTTATAATTAAAATAATAATAATTTTTAGAACTTATATCATTTATATTTAATTTCAATATAATTTCAAATAATAATATAAAATTTTAAAACCTTTCTTTTCAATTATATAAGCCGTTGTAAAATTGAGCAATGCGCACAATTCTGAAATATTTATTTATGCAAACCTCTGCATGATATTATAAAAAATGACTTTCTATAAAAATATAACCGCTTTTATAAACATTTAAAATCCTGATCTAGTCTACCAGCCTGCCTCTGGACCCACTTGGAATACCAAAAACATACATTTCATCCATACAAAAACAACATCAATATTCTTTGTGATAAACACCACTTTGGATTTTGCCACTCTACAACCACGGCACTTGAACCTCATAAACAAGATTATATGTCTAGAAAATTGCTAATGATGCTCTTCTAGCCTCTGACTCAGTTTAGTACTCTCTTTTTCTTCCTCTCGTTTCTCACTTTCTTTCATACTTTAGATCTATCATTTCTGGTTTAAAAATTTTGACTTTTAATTTGGTCTTTTTGGTTCTCTTCTTTCCTGGCTAACCTTTTGTCTCTAACCGACCTTCTACCGTTACTTCCATTCAGTCTTCTCTTCTTCTCTCTGTATCTTTTAATGTTTTTCTGAAATCTGTTTTTTCCACCTATTCTAGTTATTTTTTTTATTTTCAATTTTTCTCGTTTTATCGAATTTTTTGTTCTCCAGTCAGCTTTCTGTTAGCGATGTCTACATCTTTCCTTTTTTAAACTTTTCTGCTTTTTCTCCAACTCTCAATGAGCTAAGCTTTTTTTCATTCTTTTTTGGAATGACTTTATGCAACTTGAACTCAACCTCAAATTCAATTTTCTCTATTTCTTTAGGACTGGATAATTCTTTTTTTCTTCCTTCTATAAAATTCTTCCCTCACCTTATTCTTCATTAGAAACTATGGCCTAGAAACTTCTGAAGTTAATGCCACTTTAATCTTGTTTGTAATTATATTCACCCTTCCTTCACTAACCACAGTCTTTCATTCTGTATTGGGTTTTCATATATTTTATTCAGATCACTCATAAATCGAAGTAAATGAAACACGAAATAATTCTAGAGAACTATCATCATTCTTTCATTAGAATCAGCATCTTCCTTTTTTCCATGAAGCCATTGATTTTTTTCCGCGACCTAACCCTCTTTCTCCATGGCATCTTATCAATGATATTTTCAAAATCTAACCCAAGTTTTTTATCAAGTTTCAAAAAACTTTATAAATAATAAATAATAATTATAAAATAATTATAAATAATAAAAAATAAATTGTTGGTATAACCTGAATCTAATTAAAAAACGAGAAGCTGTGTGCACAACACTTGTTTTTTGATTGACAAAAGTAAACTTTCAATAAAATGTCTTCACTTTCGGCATTGTTCCTTAGATTTGTTACTAAAGCAAACATAGTATCAAAACAAAAAAATATCGTAACACACTTAAATAATTTTGCTAAATTCTCATCTGTTTCCAACGACATTACGGCTGATACATTGACCGCAGACGAAACAACAAACATCATTAAAAAAGATGAAGTATCGTTTGCACGAATGTTGCGATTATCTGCGTTGATACAAATGGGTGATCCTGAAGGCGCCATTGTGAAAGGAGTCATTGTGGAAATCATGAACGACAACTTGTACATCGATTTTGGAGCTAAGTTCATGGCCGTCTGTCGTAAACCTAGATACAAAACTGAGTTTGTTTTCTCCAATACTTTGTTGCGTTTCAAATTTGTACATTAAAATTTTTAATTATAACTCATTTCATGCACAAGGTTATAGCATAATTCTTTTGCTTGCTCTAAATTAGGATAATCACAATGACAATTAACTTTTTAATTTTTTATTGAAGATAATGAAAATGAATAATTTCTCTTAAACTCAACAGCGCATATAAGAGAGGTCGAGAAGTGAAGTTACAACTGAATGACTTGGAACTGGCATCAACATTCATGGGGAGTGATAAAGGAATTACATTACTCGAAGCAGACGCCATATTACTAGGGTTGATGAATGAGAAGAAGGGAGAAAAATTGAATAAAAAAGAGTGGAAAGATGAGATTTATGTTGGGGAAATTGTAGAAGATGATTTGGTTAATACACAAGAAGTTACTAAAATTGAATAAAAAGATAAGAACCAATAATATTTATATTTTTTCTATAATTATATAATTATAAATTTTCAAATATTTTTTATTGAATTTCCATTCAAATTTTTTTTTATAATAAACCACTAAGACTATGACTGATTTTAATGGTCTCAAAATTATGTTAACCATTACAAAAATAATAATTATATTTGAATAAATCCATAATGAAAATGTTCGATGAAGTAATAAAAAACCTCATACATCGCAGATTAAAATCGAAATAATTAAAGATTGTACAATTAATAACCTTTATAAAGGATAAAATAAAAAAATAAGAATAATATTAGGAATAAGTGTGTAGGTATACGTTAAAATACTGTATTGTATTAATAGCATAATAATAATAATAATAAATAGCATAATCAAAATAATAAGCAGATAAGCAATGATGGAAGTGGCTCCAACAACACTAAGAAAACTTAGTGTTATAAAGCTATTAATAATAATACAAACCTTTACTAACAACAAAAATGGAAAAAATAATAACATATAATAGTTAATTATAATTGCAATTATCACCATGACTTTATGATAATAATAAGAACAAGAATCATAATAATAAAAACGATAATCATAAAAATAAAAAACTATCAGAATAATAATAATAAACAAAACAATATTAACACATATAGTAAGGTTGACAAAAGTGAATCCTAAGATCACCCCTACGTATTTATGAAAGTTATCATTACGTATATATAACCGTGTTTATTTAATCGCCATCACCATCGTTCCACGTGCGTTTCCATGCTAGCATGGGTTGGACTGTTACAGATAAATACATATATATATATATATATATTACTATTAAGTAATAATCACTAGTTTATTTCCGTTGGATACTTGTGTTCATACATGTGTTATGAATACGTGCATTTATATATGTGATAATTATATATATATATATATAATAATAATAAATAATGAAAATAATAAACAATGAATAATATAAATAAAAGGTTTTCAAATTTATAATATTCTAACACTAATGAATACATGAATTAAAACACACACACATATACACAATTCTGCGTTGATGACGTCACAGAAAGAAATTAATCACTTTAAATACCGCGATAACTTAACCACTACGAATCCGATCTATAAATAGAACCCCTGTGATGTGATTGGTTGTTTTATTGAGTTATTTTTAGCATGAGAACATTTTTTATTTATTGCTACTAGTTTTAATCGCATTGGTGTTATTAACTTTTTTTTTTTATTATAATCAACATAAAAATTATTATTATTATTGTTGGTATTATTTATTTATTTAGGGGCCGGTGTAGAAACAACTGATTTGAGCAAAATAATCTTATTCTACATTCACTTTTAAACTAATGATCACGTGTAAAAGTGAAACACAAATGACTATATGTAAACAAAAATAATAATAGAACTACAAATTCTAAACCAACATGTTTGAGTAGCACAGTTTATGGGAGATTAACACAAAAAATATACAAATAATTATGAGAAAAAACCATAATAGGAATAAAAAAATGGTATTCACAACCAAAAAAATATATTTTTGTAGAGTTGAGATGATGATTTTGAGGTAAAAGTGAACTCTAATACAAAGTGATGTTCAAGAAAGTTTAACTGATGTCAGTCTGATATAAAATAGAGAAAAAGAATCAATTTTTTAATTATGAATGTAACGAAAATAAATTATCAGTAGTATTTAATAAAGTATTATTAATATTTAATAAAAATATTATAAATATTTAATGAAATTATTATTAATATTTAATAAAAAATAAATTAAAATACTTCTCATTCATATTTGTCAGGCTATTCTACGTCATTGAAATGCAAATGAATAACTAGAAACAATACAAAAAATTCAATGAGTTTAAAAAACTTTGGTGAAAAAAAAGATACAAATATTGATAAACAAATAACTAAGCTATGAAACAATGAAATGATACAAAAAGTAAACTATAGAACAATATTACTGCAAAGTATTTGAACACTAAAGGTGATTTTATTAAGTACAAAGCTTTTCGTTAACAAAGTAACATTATCGAGTGATGTTACTTTGTTAACGAAAATTACTTTTAGTGTTCAAATTATTTGCAGTATTTACTTTGGCTAAAGATTACTAAGAACAATATTAATAATAAATAAATTTAATAACTATACATTAATTAAATCATAAAAACAAAAAAAATAAAAACGCACATAAGCAAATAGTCTGTTGGGAGCTAGAAATGTACAAAGATTCAATGGGAAAACTTATTATGAGTCATAAATACATCGAGATATCAAAAAAAACTGGAAGCTGTGTATAGCGGAGATATTATTATAATATAAATAACAAAGAAATTGCAATATAAAAAATAAAATGATTTATTTATAAAGTTCAGAGCAGTATTAGTGAAAAAAATTGTGAGTCTGAAAATATATTGAAAAGTGAGTTTTGTAATGAATAGCGTGGTTAGGTAGATTATTAATGATAAGGTCATAAATAAGAAAATATGCAAAGATAATACAAACAAAAAATAACTGAGTAATAAAAGTAACACAAATAAAATATACAGAAAAAATGCTATACACAGGAAACAAGAATAGTAAAGATATAATCAATGTAATGCAAACAGAATATACATACATAATGCGATAAAAAGGACTAAAGTTGTACCTATAATTGAATTATATAAAAGTGTCATTACTGATGATGTGATAAAAATAGTATAAATATTTAATGGGATAAAAATAGCCAATGTACATGATTAATATAATAAAAATAGCCAATATGCATAACTAATGTGATCAAAATAGCCAATGTAAATAATTAATGTGATAAAAATAGCCAATATGCATAACTAATGTGATCAAAATAGCCAATGTACATAATTAATGTGGTGAAATAAACTTATATGTATACTTAACGTGATTAAAAGCTGATACATATTATTTTTGTGAGACAAACCAAACAAATACTTGCTATTGATTCTTTGATGTCATTGTATAATTATGTTGAGATGGTTGTGGATATGATGTTGTATGAGAAGAGAAGAGAAGAGAAGAGAAGGAGGAGGAGAAGGAGGAGGAGGAGGAGGAGGAGGAGGAGGAGGAGGAGGAGGAGGAGGAGGAGGAGGAGGAGGAGGAGGAGGAGGAGGAGGAGGAGGAGGAGGAGGAGGAGGAGGAGGAGGAGGAGGAGGAGGAGGAGGAGGAGGAGGAGGAGGAGGAGGAGGAGGAGGAGGAGGAGGAGGAGGAGGAGGAGGAGGAGGAGGAGGAGGAGGTAGAGAAGGGGAGAAGAAGTAAGTGAAAGAGAAGAAGGAGAAGGAAAAAAAGGAAAAAGATAATGAAGAAAAAAAAAAGATCATAAAAAATATTATTGAAAGCAGTATTGTTATTATCAGTATT
Organism: Pterobdella sp. o SKG-2022; assembly: GCA_964035795.1. NCBI lineage: Eukaryota > Metazoa > Annelida > Clitellata > Hirudinida > Piscicolidae > Pterobdella > Pterobdella occidentalis. Next base: position 2,225,688 of record OZ038325.1, on the reverse strand, counting down.
AGTATTATAATTACTAGTATTAATTAGTAAAAATGATAAAAACTATTGTATGAGGACTATCATTATCATCACCAACAATATTATCATCATTATCATCACCAAGAATATTATCATCATTATCATCACCAAGAATATTATCATAATTATTACCATCAACAATATAATTAATTTCGTGAATACATAATTGATATACAAAAACATACAAATTCAGGCTTCAAAATGATATATACAATTTGAAGTTGTAATGTGAGTCATGATAATGATCTTTATGAAGAAATAAATATAAATAAAATGACGCTGAAATCAGCATTTGAACATTGTTCACGAAAGTATCTAAAAATAATAATAACAACAATGAAAATAATGATAAGAATAATAATAATAATAACAACAAATAGAACGAGATATGGATCAGTAAATATGAAAACAAAAATAGATGGAAGACAGAGGAATATATTTGGTGTGGTTAAAATGTAGTGAAAAATGGCTAAGCCAAAAAAAACGAATAAAAATTTTAAAAAAGCTAGATAAATATAGTTAGAATTTATTATTACTGGTATTTGTAAGCAAGTTTCAGGTAAGCGATGGATACATGACATCACAATGACGTAACCATCTAAAATAACAACAATAAATAAAAAAAAGAATAATAATAATGAATAAAAATAGTAATGATAATAAAAACAACAATAATAATAATGATGATAATGAATTTCGAAATTTTTTATGTAGGGCACACGTAGAAACTACGGGAATGTGGTGACTAACAGGCATTTAAATAAAAATATAAAACTTATTAAAATAATAATAACAAAAACAATAATAATAATAATAATAATAATAATAATAAACAATAATAATAATAATAACAACAACAAAAAAATGATAATAATAACTTCGTAACAAAAACTGAGACAGGAACGTTCTACATCCATTGAAATTAATACTAACAATTGACTATCATTATTCCTTTTCAAATATTATTTTTGTTGTTACTATTGAGACACATCAAATTCGTGAATGGCATTCTCCATGTTACGTGGCTGTGAATAAAAGAAATAAGAATGAAAATATTTTTTTAATTAAATAATGATAATAATAATAATAATGATAATCGAAATAATAAAAACCTCGTGAGAACGATGCTCACAGCCACTAGATATAAGGTTGTTGAACTCTCTCTCAAGGATTTGTCGTGCCTGTCATCATTATTATTATTCTATTTACTATTAATGTTTTTATTCGATAAAATTATTATTTTTATTATTTGTGATACATTCACAATTAGTATGATTGACAACACACAAGAGCATGCCAGCTAACACAATTCCACCAAATTTAACTACCACTCCACCCACTCAACACAAAGCACCAACACTCGCTCAATCAACACACCACCCCACAAACCAATCCAACTCCTCTTCCCTCCAATACACACCAAACCAACCACCTAACACCACACCCTATCACTTCCAGCACCCCCAACATCACACCACCTAGACCAACAACATTACACCACCTATCCAACACCAGATCACCCCAGCCCTCCGAAACCACACCACCCACCTGAACATTACTGGTAGGGATCTGCAGGGCAAGTGCGATGGAATTGTGACCGAAAGTTTCATCGAGGGCGATAATTGCGCCATGAACACCAGACTCGAGCAGGTTAGAACTGTGCTCCTTCAAACCTATGCTCTGCACCCACTTTATCACTCTCTCATTGCTCCATACTAACACGTCTGATGTTGGGGGTGAGATAGTGGTGATGGTGAGGGAGATATATTGATGATGGTGGTAGGGATTATGATGAGGTGGGTAGAATTATGGAGGTGCAGGTGGTTATGATAACAGTTTTATTCTTGTTAGTCATCATTTTAAAGGCAAACAATATATTAAAATATAACAGTAGTGTGCACATCTTTGTTCATTCTTGAGCACTAACAACAAAAACAATAATAACAATAATACAAACAACAATAACAAGAAAAATAAATTAAAAATAAAAAAAAACAACAACCTTTAGTTTCATCTTGGCATGCCTCCCTCCTCCTTTCCAACTCGTTGCGGTCATAGTCTAGCCTCTTGAGACAGCTCAATCCATACTGCAAGGAAGTTCTGGGTGGTGGTGGTGGTGATGATGACGATGATAAAAACAAAAATAATAACAATAATGTTAATAATAATAAGAATAATAATATTTTTAATAATAATAATAATAATAATAATAAATAAAGCATAATAACAATAACAATTGCTGTCGGTCTGTATAGCTGAGGTGGTAAAGCATTGGATTAATTATCGAACGTTACCGGGTGGAGTATGAAGACGATGAACAATCAAACACATAATAATAACAATAATAATAATGATAAAGTTGAAAATAAAAACAAAAAATCATAGTAACAACATCAACATCAACAACAACAAAATAACAAGTATTTATATGTTTTATTTGTATAAGCCTCTAGCCTAGAAGCTCCTCAAGTTAATGCCACTAGAATTTTATACATAATTATTTAAAAAGCGCCACCTATGGAATGAGTCGACCATCTTGAGCTGTAGTCTGAGGTCCTTCTTACTCAGGTGGTCCAACATACGAGCATCCACCAAGCATTCCATAAAGAAAGATCTGTGTGTGTTCATGTTTTTATGAGTGTGGGTGTGATTTTTTAATGAGCGTCTGTGTCTTTTTATGTTTGCATGTGTGTATGTAACTTTTTATCTCTATATGTGTACCTACTTGAGTGCTTGTGTTCATATATGTGGATGTGTGTTTTATTGTTTGTACACGCACACACCTGTACTGAGGCAAGCCGAGAGAGGGCAGCCACTCATTACCCACCCACTCATGATTCATCTCTCCAAACGCTAAACTCTGATTATTATTTTTATTATTATTATTATCTTACAGACTTTCATTGATAACATCTCTAATGATGATAACAACAACAAAAACAACGCTACATCAACAAATTATTATCATTGTTTTCATTATTGAAATCAACAGTAAAAACCCAAGCCTACAATACGAAAAAACTAACAACAACGCTTACAGTGCGTGCAGTCTTAGGCGCAGAGGGACTGGTCAAGCAAACCATCTCTTGGATGGCCAGCCTTAACTTCAGGCGGTGTAGGGGGTTGCTGATGCCTGAGTGGAGTGTGTGTGTGTGTATTGAATGAGTGTATTAGATGGGTGTGTGTGTGTTGAATGGGTGTGTATATGTGTGTTAAATAAATTTTTAAGGTGTGTTACTGGGTTAGATAACCCAGTAACACACCTTGTGATGTGGGCGAGAATTTACTCGAAAAATATTCAAAAAATAAGAAAAATCAAAATCAAAATGGAAACAAAAAACACACACCAATTTCTTGTTGTATTTCCTGGTCAGACAGGGCACTCATGATGGCACCACTTTTAACGTTGGCATGACACGCCGCTACATACCAAGCTGGCATGCCTACCCATAACTGGGGTGGTTGATGGTGGGTTGGTCGTGGATGGGTGGGTTAGTTGTAGGTGAGTGGGTGGGTGGGTTAGTGGTGGGAAGAAGTAAGAGGATGGTAGTGATGAAATTTTCAATTATGATAGAAATATTAATGATAGTGATTTTCGGGGATACAAACAATTTTGATATTAATAAAAAATATTGAAATTGATAAGAAAATTACTAATAACAATAATTAAATAAAATAATAATAATCATAATGACAATAACAAACCTCAAGCCAGGCAACAATGGTGGGCCCATTCCACAGGGCAAAAGGAGTTGATGCCTTCATCGCCTCCTCTAACAACTCGTTCCTGTGGTTATAATAAAAATAAATAATAACAGTAATCAAAAAAATAATAAAATTAATAATACAAAAAATAATACCGATAGTTTCAAGAATAATGACAAAAAAACTTTAAAAAAATTAATAATAATAACTAAACATTAAGCGCAACAAAAATAAACCCACTTCTTTTTCCTCCTGCGATCAAATTCAGCCTGCCTACCCAGGGTTCCAGTGGTGAGAAGAAGGTCGTTCATGATTGGTCCACCCCCCACCATCATCATGCTGTCGTCTGATTGGGGCATGCCTACCAAAACGTCAGATACCCCTCCCATTTCCGCCCTCCTCATTAGTTCTTTTCTCGATGGTGGCATCTGTATGATAATAGTGGAATTTCAAAATGATGCTGGCAGTGGTATTTAAGTAATATTATTGTTAGACAGAATATATATTAGTTAGAAGGTTTGAGTTTTTCTGCTACAAAAAAAATTAATAATTGAAGATGGTTCTGTTATTTCAAAATTTCAAATCCAGCTTCAAACACCAAACACTCCATTTGCACCCAAACTCTCCCACCTTATCCTTCTTGGAGAAGATGCGACCAAGGGAGCTCTTGAATCCTCCCTTCTTCTTAACCTGCTTGTGTAGGGAGTCTTGGCTGGAATGGGTGCTACTCAGTGGAGATGTCATTGAGTGGGAGCTGTTCATCGATCTGATTGGGTGGTTGTGGGTGGGTTGAGTAGGTAGTAGAAGATATAATAAACACCAATATTCCCATCACCACTGCCTATACTACTTCAGCACCCACTACCTCACTACCTCACCACTACCCTTTCAACCCACTACCTCACCACCATCCACCTTCCGCCATCCAACCTGACAAACGGCCTATGGTAATGTTCAATGGTGCGATGTTGGTGGTCTGTGTGTATGGAGCGTAGAGTTGGTTGTTCGTTTTCTTGTGTCTGTCTCATTTGTTCTGCGTGCGTGCCCATGTCTTCCTGTGTGTGTGTGTGTGTGTGTGTGTGTGTGTGTGTGTGTGTGTGTGTGTGTGTGTGTGTGTGTGTGTGTGTGTGTGTGTGTGTGTGTGTGTGTGTGTAAAAAAACTCCGTTAAAAAATGCAACAACAAAGCTGTTTTCGCTTTTACAATAAAACGAAAAATTAAAACAATAAAAAAATAATAATAAAAAAAACAACATGAAACCAAAAAAAAAATTATAATAACAAACCCTATCAGTGCTATTGGGGTCTTCAGACAGAGCTAAATGGGGGGACGAGGCAGAGAAAGGGTGGTTGTTGTTGTTGCGGTTGTCTAGGGTGTTGTTGTGGGGATTGTTGTTGTACTTGGGGGTGTAGTCCCTGGTCGGAAGTGATGGCCGAGGTGATGGTGTCAGTCTGCCTCCTGGTGGCGGTGGTGTTGTTATTGTGATGTTATTATTATTATTATTGTAATATTATTTTTAAAATATTTTTTATTACAATATATCAATGTAAACGACAATATATCAAATTTGTATAACAAACCAACACCTACCTCTAGTATAAACAGCACTATAATCAGATCAATATAACAATCCACCACACCCACCCAACACAGGTGATGATGGTCTATCAAAAGCCATTTGTTCTTCCCAACGGGAATCGAAGCCCAGACGTTTGCCTCCGACCACTGATGCTTGACTCTCTAGCTCCTCAGCTCTCTGTTTTGTTGTCTGCTTCTCTTCTTGTATCAGTCTGGCGTGTGTGGTGGAGGTTATGGTGGTAAGAGCTGTGGCGGTGTTTAATTTGTTATTTTATGATTGGTGTCGTTTATTTTATTATGATTAGTATCTTTCCCTGTTTTAAACAGCAATTAATTTTTTTCTATTATAAATAACGAACTACTCAATCCAAACCCATACATAACAAACTGGAATGCCACACAATTTAACCCATAGCAGCAAGCTTCACCAACGCCATACCTCCTTCTGGCCCACCATACCTTCACCTTCATCACCAAACTTTCACCTTCCTCCCCAAACCTCTACCAACCCAACCTAACCACCAAACCTCCACCCAACCTAATTTCATTGTTGATAGCATCCAACTGCTGTTGTAGCACCAAAGCCAGAGTCTGGGCATCAGCGTTGACAGAGGGCGACATGACCGAAGGGTAGGGATCTTCATCCCCGCCAACCGAGTCGAAGGCCTGCTGTACATTGGCCAGAATGTGGGCTTGCTGGATGCGATCCCATTCTTGCTCGTTCAAAGTGTTTATCTGGGGTTGTAGATGGAATGGAGACATCCATGAAATTTATCAACATAATAATAATATAATATCCATATTAGATTATACTGCTGTAGGCGTCCCAGTAGCTGGGGTATACAGCATTCGGCTAATACACTTTCTCCACTCAGCTTTATTGAGTGGATCCGCATTTTCCAGGCCATAGGATTCCATATCCTTTTCAACACAACTCAACCAAATTTTTGCTGGTCTACCACGGAAACGACCTCCAGGCAGAGAAAGTTCGAGCACGTCTTTGATACACATGGACGAACGTCTCACGTGACCATACCAAGGAAGACGACGGCTCTGTACCAGCGTCCTTATGTCTGGGATTTTGAGTTTTGTGAGAAAAACTGATGATGGACTTCTATCCTTTGTCTTAACGCCACATATCCAGCGGATCATAGACCTATCGTTGCGCTGTAGCCTTTGCAAAACAGCAACTGTTGGAACCCAGTTTTCACTGCCATATAACTAGGCAGAACGCACACAAGATGTGTATAATTTGCCACGAAGTTCCAAGGTGATGTGTTTAGAGGTCAATATGGGCAACAGTTTTTTAAATTTACCCCAGGCAACTGAACATCTGGTGATAAATGCCAGTTCACAACCTCCACCTGCACACAACATATCACCAAGGTAGCAAAACTTCAGTTCTACATCCATTGTGGCATTACCAACAATAACCTCTTTGATAGGCCTATAATCCAAAGGTGGCGCTAAATTGAGACAGCGAGGACATACGTAAGCCTGATCCTTCAGTCTTCCAGTCAAACCACTACATCTTTTGTAGACCCAATGAGAGCATGTTAAGCAAAAAACTGAGTTGACGCCAACACCTTTGCAGCATACACTGCAAGGAAAAGCTCCAGAAACCCTCAAGTTTTCAAAACCGAGTAACATGAATTTTGTTTTTTTGGAGTTCATCCGCAATCCTTTACTTTCTATTTCCAGTTTCCATTTTTCAAATTTGGACATACAATCGTCTAGGGATTCTTAGATCAAAACCAGGTTATCAGCATATAAAAGTTCCCAAGAAACACCGGTTCTTAACTCTCTAGACAAAGCTTCCAAAACAAGAATAAAAAGTAAAGGACTTAATACAGATCCTTGATGTACACCAACATTTACACCAAACTCATCGCTGACCTGGTTATTAATGCGTACTCGACTTTTTGCTCCAATATACATGCTCTGAACTACACGGACAGCCCATTCTTCAATCCCGAGCTTTCTCATTGCCCACCAAATCACTGCGCGAAACTCGATCAAAGGCCTTCTCTAAATCGACGAAAACAAGAGTGGTTTTTTGACGGCTAGATATTTTTCCTGCAACTGACGAACAATAAAAACTGCATCAGTGGCGCTTCTACCAGAAATGAAGCCAAACTGCATCTCATCAATATCCACCATCTTCCTGATTCGTCGCTCTAGGACATGCTCAACAAGCTTCATCACATGATCTGTCAGCTTGAGGCCTCTATAATTTCCATGATCCAAAGCATCCCCCTTACCTTTGTAGAAGTTTACAGTGATGCTATCACGCCAATCAGCAGGAGCAACACCTTCAGCAATAACTGATTTCATGAGGTGGGCCAACACTTCTAAACCTACAGAACCAGACGCCTTTAACATTTCGGCCACTATGCCAGAAGGTCCTGCTGTTTTGCGACACTTCATTTTCTTAATGGCATCACTGACCTGTAACAGTGTGACAGAAGGAGGAGGGCCAAGGATCGGTGAAACAAAAGAAAGAGACTTGCTAGCCCAATCGAACTCAACATTTGATAGCCTTTTATGATGTTCAACCCAGACATTCATTTTTTTAGGCATTCACTTAAAGTGAGTTCACCAGCATCATTTCTGACACATTTATCACCTATTACATCACGGTTATGACTGTCCATCTGCCTGGCCAAGTTATATATTTCATTACAGCCGGATGTAATAGCAGAAAATGCATCCCTTTCCGCTTCGCTTTTTGCTAATCAAACAAGACGCTTAGACTCGTTATAAGCTTCTTTAGCTATGTTAGCTTCATTATATAGCCCTTGAATTAGAAGCTTTTTAAAAGCCTTATAACGGTTCCTTTTTTCATTCGCAGCGTCATCTACTTTGGCGTTCTACCACCATGTTTGGCGTTTCCACTGGTGGTTCAGAGATGTACCACAGACCTCTGAAGAGGTTTCAAGAAGGGACTTTTTGAGATGAGCCCATATTTCCTCCACGTTTTGAAAATTCATGACCTGAGACGCTGTTAAATTGGCGTTTAAAGAAATGGCAAACTCTTTTGCAACTGCTGGATCTCGGAGTTTCCAGGTTCTAAGACGAGGGTTAAACTTCCGCTTCACACTCCTTTGCATAATGTGAAGATCACAGACTAACAGATGGTGTTGCAATGCACATTCCTCTCCAGGAATGACTTTGACATTCTTTACCATACTTTTGAAAGTTTTTCGATGAAGAATGAAGTCAATCTGGGACTTGGAACCACTGGAGTTATAAGTCACAAGATGGGACTCCCTTTTCATAAAGCAAGTGTTGGCGACAAAAAGATTGTTGGCCATTGCAAATTCTAGAATCCGCTCACCTTCAGAGTTACCAAAACCGCCATGCACGTTCTCAAAACCACCAGCTTTCTCACCAACATGCCCATTCCAGTCACCCAATGGGATGAGAATCTCAGAGGATGGTACTTTTGAGATACATTTCTGCAACTCATCATAAAAAAATTGTTTTTCCCTGACTTATTGCCACACCAATAAAACTTGTAGACTGAATTCTTGTCCTTCAAAATGCGGGATTGATTTGACTCGGTGCCACCAACCCATCTATGTTCTTGGATCGCACAAATGTCCACTCTTCTCCGAAACATAGTCTCTACCGCCTCACTGCATCTGCTCTTTAAACTACCCACATTCAAAGAAGCTACTCTGAACGTCGTTTTCGAGTGCTCACTTGATTCGCCTGAGCCGGATCCTGCATTCCACACCCGGGAGTCAGCCAAGCCCGAAGCATTACCAGTACGCATATGGGTACTGGCACTACTTTTAGTGTAAAGATATTTTTTGAAAGCCATTTTTAGTTGGGACAAAGTTTTCATAGAACTGCCAGCCCAAGCTAACGTCCAACTTGAAACTATCGGATTTCAAGAACCGCCGTTCCCACACTTGGGCAGTTTGCCTTGTCGTTGTCAATAAAGAATGATCCTCCGCCAAGCAAAATGACAACGATACCAGGATATCAGTTTGTCGATACCTGTTACCGAAGTCTTCTGTTATCCAGGTTATAAGAGGAAAGCAGTCTCGAATTGGAGACGCTGTCTTCGGTGAAGTCTAACGTCATGCCCAGGACTAACATAGTTAACAATTTATATTTAACAAAAAAACGAGCATTATAAATATCAAAAAATTCTCATGAGTTGTTTTCAACAACCACGAAAATGCCCCCACCAACTTTCCATAAGCAACCCCACAAACCCCCAAAAACTGCTCTCCACCAAAAACGAAATAAATTTCCACCAACCACCAAAAACACTTCCACACTCACAAACCAAAAAAACCCTCCTGTTCTCCCCCCTTCCCTCCCAAACCTTGTTGGGGTCATCCAACACAGCCCTTCCTCTTTGTTGTCGCAACATTCCTTCTTCCAGGTAGTTGTCGTGTTGTTGTTGTCGCATGGATGACATCTCCTTCTTGCTCATCTCCAGTTGCTCCAGCAGGTGGTGCTGAGTTGTTGTTATTTTTATTATTATTATTAATTACTGTTACTTTTTTTGATACTTTTGTCAGTTTTATTTGCAGTATCATTGTTTTTTTTTATTGATGATATTACAATTTGTTTTCAATAACAGAAGAATAAAATGGTTCTCAGAATTTCATAGCCTACATTATATCTGTGTATACATCACCTTCATTATCATTATGACTATTATCAATTTCATTATAATTAAATGATTATTATTATTATTATTTTTAATATTATTATTATTATTTTTATTACCTTCTCAGCAAGCACTTCATCCAGCGTCCTTTGCACCCTCTCCAGATCCATCGACAATTGATTCTTGTCCTCCAGTGCGTGCATCCGTTCCTGTAATAACAATAATAATAAAACCAAAAAAAACAACTATAAAACAATAAAATATAAAAAAGATTGAAAACAAAAAATAAAAACAAAAAAAGAATTCAAAACAATAATAACAATAATAATTATGAATATAATAATGATAATAATAATAATAACACAATGAGCAACCTTGAGATGCAACTGCAGTCGCTCATTGGATTCATTAAGGAGTTTATCAACTGTGGATGAGAGTCTCAAGTTGTGCTCTTCATTCATCTTGTCCCTCTTACGTGCCTGTGTGTGTGTGTGTGTGTGTTTAGATAAAAATACCAATAAGGCAGTTAGTGTTTTATCTAAAGCTATACTTTAAATCTGATTTCACATTACTTACAAACAAACTAACACTGACACACAAACAAATTAACATTGACACACAAACACACATACAGAAAAACAAACATACATACAAAGAAACAAACACACACACTCACCCTAATAATTTCAGCCTCCTTATCTACAAGCTGCATCTGCAACTCCCTCATCCTTTCTTCCGCACTGCCATGCCTTTCCTCCGCCTTCGTTAAAGCCTCCAAACGCTGCCTCAACTCCGCTTCGAGGGTGGGAAGCGCTGCGGCCTTTTAAGGGGTTTACGTGCGGCAAATGTAATGGTGGTGGATGATGTAGGGTGTGGGTTGTGTTATAAGAGTGAAATAGTGGCTAGGTAGAGTATGCGTGGTGTTATGGTAATGAGATGATTGGTGTGTGGGTTGTGTTATAATGAGGCTGGTGATCAGGGTATGGATGGTACTGTGATAGTAAGCTGGTAGGTGGATAGAGTTGTTTTCTGCGTAGTAAACACACCTTAGGTAAGGACTGTTGCAGCTTTTGTTCTGTAGACTCTAACTTCTCTTTCAGCTGTTTCAACTTCTCTTCCATCTATGATGATAATAAACAATACAAATAATAATGATATGATCAATAAAAATCACATTAACATAAAGATAACTGGTATTATTATTCTTATTATTGAAGCTACAACTAAAAGTAACACATAACAACAAAATTATTCACAGATTTGAGCTGGGAGTCTTTAGTGGCAAGTTCTGATTGCAATGAATTGTTCACTTCATGTAGGTTAGCTGCTTCCCTCTGTGCTCCTAAGTACCTGTGTGTGTGTGTGTGTGTGTGTGTGTGTGTGTGTGTGTGTGTGTGTGTGTGTGTGTGTGTGTGTGTGTGTGTGTGTGTGTGTGTGTGTGTCCAAACAATTAATTATCTCCACATTTACATATGTTTTTGTGTTTATGCACACAAAAAAATCACACAAACCTTTTCTCTAAAGTGGCTATCCTGGCCTCTTGGTCCTCTTTCTGAGCTACTGACTGTGGAGTTGGTGGTTGAGATGGTGGAATGTTGTTGTGATAATGATCGGATGTTGTGGTGAGTGGTTGAATGGTGAAATGTGGTGGGTGTTGATGGTAGGTGGGGCATTATTGGTGATGGAGGTTTGTATATTGTACGGTGAGCAATGCTCACCAACTTCGCACCAAATTCCACCCATCAAAAATAAACCACCACACTTCCATCCACCCCAAACCCACTACCACCCATCCACCCCAAATACACCACCACCCATCCACCCCAAACACACCTGTCAACCATCCACCTCAAATACATCACTCATTCAACCACCCACCTCTCTTATATCCCTCTGCAGCTTAGTATTCGACTCCTGGGACCTCATCAAATCCTTTTGGGAACTCAACAGATTCTCCTCTAACTCCCCAATCCTTGTTTGTTGTTCCCCTATGCGAGTACGAGTGCTCACCAGGTCTGTTGACAATTTCACCAGAGTCTCTTGGATCTCAGCTGTTTGGGTGAGTGGAAGAGAATGGAGTGGAGGAGAGAGAAAAAGATAACTTATCATCATCATCATCCTCATTTTCATCATCATCATCATCATCGTTACTTCAATAAAGGTCTATTGAATATAAATTCTTGTGCAATTTCAATGAAAATTTTATTATATTCATATTATTTATAACAAAAAGATTGGTTATAATGATGAAAAGGACTATGTTACCAAAAGACTAGGCGATATGATAATTCAAATACAAGAATTTAAATTTATTTATTTTAAATTAAATTAATTAAAAAAAAAAGATAATAAAATTAATAACATCATTATTACACTCACAATATATACAAACAACATAAAACATCATTATCATCACCATCTTCCTCATCATCACAGTCACAGCAAAACCATCCCTACCCACCATCAACTCACCTGGCAGCTCTTTATCACCAGTGGTGGGTGTGGTGAGTGGTGTTTCGGGGTGTTTGACGTCATCATCAGCACCATCTCCCTGCCTCCTCTTGTCTTTCTCTCTTAGTTGGTGCAACTGAGTGAGTTGTGATGAGGATTGAAAAGTCTATCTACCTACCTACCTACCTACCTACCTACCTACCTACCTACCTACCTACCTACCTACCTACCTACCTACCTACCTACCTACCTACCTACCTACCTACCTACCTACCTACCTACCTACCTATCTACCTACCTACCTACCTACCTACCTTTCTATCCGTCTATTTATCTATCCATCTGTTAAACTATCTATTTTTTTGATCAATTTAAGGTCTATGTATGGTGATAGGACTTGGCAAGTCTATATATTTGTTTGGTAGATCTAATTATCTGTCTATGTAGTATTTCTAGTTGTTAAATGTATTTATTTATTTAACCAATCTAAGTATCTATCATCATCACTATTTAGAGCCTATTTTACTCGGCAGAGGGTAAGGCTTTTTTGTAAACAAGTCTCTTGCACGTAAGGCTATCTATTTATCTGATCAAGCTAACTTCCAGTTTATATGGCAATACTTGACCATCCATTCAGTTTTTCATCTATTAATTATACAATTTATAATTTTAAACCTGTTAATTAACTAACAAACTATCTATCTACATAACTACCTGTATTCATTGATTTGTCTATCTACCCATCCATCTATCCCAACCAATCACCTCTTGATTGACAGCAGTTAGCTCCTCCTCCAGTTGCACAGATCTTTCCAGAGCAACCCTCAGCCTCTCTCTCACCTTCTCATCCAGTGCCTTATGATGCTCGAATAGACTTTTCAATGCCTTTAATACTTCTACTTCACTTGATACACCTGGGTAGGTGGGGGTAAGAATGGTGTGCGGTTGTTGGTGATGGGTGAAGATGCACTGTGTAATGGATGAGAATGGGGTGCAGTGTGTAATGGATGAGAATGGGGTGCAGTGTGTAATGGATGAGAATGGGGTGCAGTGTGTAATGGATGAGAATGGGGTGATACTTGATGTAACAACAGTTCATGAAAGATGGAAGAGTTTTATTGATGGTGTATGAAGACAGTGTAAACTGTGAAGTGTAGTAAATGAAAAAATATGATTAATACTACAAAAAAACATAAATAATGGAAAATAATTTAATAATGAATTTATAAAAAGAATAATAATAATACCAGCAGGGGATGAGGCTTGCCTTTTGACCACAGTCATTCTGAGGGACCTCTCATGACGAGCCACTAGACATTCTAGGTGCTCCAATAATAACTGGAAAGTATAACAAGTAAATAGAAATAATAACATAATAATAGAAATAATAATAATTGGAGTGTTACTATTATTAACTTTTGTTGACATAAAGATGATAATAATAGCTGAGGTGGTGCAATAATAATAATAATAACAATAACTAGAGTGTTATTATTATTATTGACATATGTTGATATGAAGTTGATAATTTCAATAACTACTCAAATGAAATAACTTTTTGGGGTTCATTCAAGTCCACAAAGCTTTTCATGATATGAACATACAAGGGGAACTTAAGGAGAAAAGAGCTTACCCACCACATGAACTCATTTTTGTCAGATTAATTCATATAAGCTCCAAAGTGTTTTATTTGACTATTAATGTTTGGTTTAAAAAATTTAAATTCAATATATATACTTAATAATAATAAAAATAATTATTATTGTTATTATTATTTATATTATTGAAAAAACAATTCTGGAAGTGTATTTTAAAATAACAGTAATTTTTCTTATTTTTAATATTTGGCAACTGTGGCAAAGAACTCAAAGCCTTCACAAATAACCTAGACTGACTGCTGTCAACCCCAGTTACTGGGGCATGTACAGCAGTATAATCTAATTGGATTTTTATTATCCTAAAACTTTCGCAGTGAGTCCAAACATGGTTGGAAAATGAGAAAATTAAGAGCATGAGTTATTTTCAAAAAGCTTCATCTTTTGCCATTATAGGCAGTTTCAACTTTTGAACATTATATGATCAATATTTTACCCTTGTGTTGTTGCGTTCAGCCTTGAGTTCTGAGATCTCCTCTTCCTTCTCCAGCAACTGCTCTCTGGCCTGGTTCAACTCCTTTGTCAGCACTGTGTACTCCTTATGGAGCAATGAAAGTGATGATGATATTAATAATGATATAAGAAATGATTATAACAATACTTGAAATGATGATAATGATACTTGAAATTATAATAATGATACTAGAGATAACCCAAATAATAATAATAATGGTGAAACTAAAAATGATAAGAGATAATGACAACCACACATGCACATAATATGATTATGTTTATTATTTTGATTAGTATTTTTTCAAAATGGTGTAGTAATAAACGCTAATAGTATTAAATAATAATAGAAATACAAATAAAATCATTAAAAAAATAATATTAAATAAGGGTGATAAATGGTGAAAAGTAGCAAAAAAATAATTAGAAGAATGATAATGATAATAATTAAAAAAAAAAATAATAATAATGATGAAAGCAGTACCTGAGGCTGAGTATTGGATAGTTGTTTTTGGAAGGCATCCCGATCCAGTTCTGCTTCTTGTAGTTTCTTCCTTGTTGCTGTCAAAGCTTCTTGACTTTCTCTAAGACTCTCCATCAGTTTATCCCTTTCATCCAGCATATTCACCATCAGCTGCTCAAAGTTTGATTCATCCCCAGAGTAGTTTGAGTCTTTGTCATTGCAGCCATCTTCAGAAATAGTGGGCATCACATCACACATCATTTTGAGTTGAGTTTGTAGAAGGCTTTAGATGTTTGAAAGTTTAGATTGGTTTTTGGTGGTTGTTGTTGATGGTGAAGTGATATTGCCTGATTGGTTTTGCTTAGGATTAGGTTTTTATGATGCTGTTTGCGACTTCGTCGAATGGTGAAGTCTGATATTTGATTTTCCTGTATTTTTATTCAGTCGATTTTTTTGCCGGTTATACGCAAATATCCTGTCGGTATTAGTGGTGACATTGAAATAAATTTTTTGCAAAGAATGCATTTAGAAGTATTTAATTGAGCTAGAGTAGTCACAAGTTGCATTAATTTAAATAAAACATTAAGTACAGACAAATGGCTGCATGTAAATTAAATACCTAATTCTTAATCAACTTACGATATAAAAAATGGGATTAAAACATAATTCTGTCTTTCATTCAAAATTCAATCAAAAATGAAAATATTTTAATTCAATTTGAAATTGTTTAAAGATCCAATCGCCATCTTAAGAGAAAGCATTGAAATTATAATAATAATAATAATAATAAATAGAACTAATATAATTAAGCTAGATTTTTATTATCCGTTTTTTAAAATCAAATTTTTTGCATATAATATTTCATTTTTATCGCTTAAAAAAAGGTATTTGGTTTGCATAAATGTTATGAATTAAAAACCTTCATGGAAATTGTTTTTAAAAGTTTTATATAATATAAAATATTCTTAAAAATTTAGTTTGAAGTTTTTATCACATATGATAAGTTTAAGTGAGTTATTTAAAAGTAAAGTTAAATTTAACTAGTCTTTTCAAATTTGCATTATACAACTGAAATAGGTTTCTACTTGTATCCCATTATTTGTCATTTTTTGAGATGGAAGAAGAAGAAATAAAAGTAAGTAGATTCAAAACAGTTGGTGAAAAACACTTATTCAGTGAAATAGACTTGATGTTATGGAGTCCTAAAGTAGATTTAGTTGCTATGACAAGCACTGAGGGAGAAGTGGTTTTATATAGAATAAATTGGCAAAAGGTTTGGAGTCATTCTCGCTTAGAAGAAGGGGTATTAGTGTCGGCTTTGGCGTGGAGACCGGATGGTAAGGTGTTGGCTGTTGGCTATACTAATGGTAGAGTAAGATTGTTCAATATTGAAGGCGGTTTTTGTTTGCATGATCATAATTCTCTTAATCATAAAATCACCATGCTCAAATGGATATCTGAAATGCCGAAAGAAGAAAATTTTGATGAAACACATAAAAATGAACAATTAGAAAATTTTGATTCACACAATGAAGAAATATTCTCACCCAAACTTCCACCAATAACAAACAAGGAAGCAGGAGAAAATAACAAATCAACTGAGGACTTCAAACAACTGAAAGACCAAAAACTCTTCAACCTTCTCTTGTTAGGAACACAATCTGGAGTGTGCCAGTTTTTTGCATACGGAATCATCTCTATTGGAAAATTAGACAGTCCTAGTTTCCAACTAATCTTCCATAACATGTTTATCTCTGCTGACCTAAAATGCTTTTTTACAGTCTTCAGAGAAAACTCACATTTTATACTAAGTGTTTACAACTCCGAAAAGCTACAAGCCAACCAGCAGTTGCTTCAACAAACAGCTTTGAAGCTAGGAAAACTGGAAACTTTATTGGGTTACCTGGATGAAGTGCTCGCTGAGATGTTGGAGGTGCTGGAAGATATCCTGGTGGAAATTGAGAGCAAACTAATGAAGTTCGCTGAAACCAAGGTGGTTTTTGTGATTTTATCAATAAGTTTTCATGCTTTGAAAAGTATTTTATCTCATTCTATTTTCAAAAATATTTTTTCCAGAGAAAAACTTCAATAAGTTTTTTATTCATTAATATTTTGTCATTTTTCATTAATTTATACAAGTTAACAATAAAATCTTTTCTACAGCTCAACAAAAGGTCCTTATCCTTTGAGTTCCTAAGACTCCTCCTATATGGCTTTCCTTCAGACGACCTCAAGCATTTCCTACAGTACGAACTCACCAAACAGGTTTATTTTTAATATATTCAAACTTTCACAAAAAAAAAATATAGTTAAGAAGATTGTCAATTGCTAATCATTTTTTTCCATTTTTTTTTGTCTGTGGCAGTTGTTTTTCAAACTGATGTTGAGAGGTTTAAGGTTTTTTTGTAAAATTGAGACTATAGTGCTTTTTGGTTGGCCTTGGGTGGGTTTGGTTGGAGCGTGAAAGTATGCATCCATTGATGTTTACACAGGCAAGTCTGGACTCAATCTTAGTATATGTCCGAGTAAGGTGAGTCTTCTGTTTTTTTTTGTGAAACTGAGTTTTTTTTTACTTGTTTTGCAATAAAAAATATGTGATTTTTTCTGGCCAAAAAACGCTTATGACCTTTTGAAGAAAACGTCAGTTGAATGCGTCCAGCTTGTTCTCACCTGTTTTCAATGACCATGTGCCACAATTGTAGAGCAATATGGGGAGAATATACACGTTGAACATTCTCAGTTTTTTGTTTTGGCTAATTTCTCTTTTGTGTCACAGTATCTTCATGGCAACTAGAATCAGAGCTTTTTTGTGGGAAATTTCTTTATCTATTGATATGTATGTTCTTAGTTTTTTTGTTGTTATAACATCAAGGCTGGTAGGTGTTTTTTTTGTTGTTTGAAGAGGGACTTTGAGATTATATTTTGCCTTCTGTTTTGGTATTTTTGATATATCTGGGGGGTTTCCCGGATACAAAATGTATGTCATCTGAGTTATATCAGTTCTTTTCCAACTACTTGGTTCGGAAGTTGCTTTTTTTAGATCACTTCCAAACTCAAGATATTCACATTAACTTAATAAGAGAGTAATGATGGTATTGGACAAAACCCAAAAGGCATTCTCAAAACTGGGAAGATCGGTGCAGGCCTCATACAGGAATATACAGATGCTTCTCATTAAGAATCTCAATACTGTCTGCCATAATATCATCTACCATCTTAAAGGTGTCTGTTTGTTTCGTTGTTTTTTTAGGTGTTTTTATGTTTGTTTGGATGGTTGTTTTTTTAATGTATATTTTAATTATTTATTACATTATTTTTCACAGACCTTCTTGCTAATTCTCGATGCAACCAAGATTTCAAAAGGTATTCATTCATTCACGCCTCACATACGGCTATGATTTTATATATGAGTAAGCAAGTAAGTCGGCCATTTGATCGCCCCTATCTGGGGTTTCGGTTGCGCTACTCCGTGTGGATCATATATAAACATCCTATTATTGTCAAAGTATGTAATATATGAAGATATTTATAGTGTTTTTTAAAAATTTAATGTATTTGCATCTTTACCTCTGAAATTTGTTGTTTTCTAAATATAGTTTGTGTTTTTGTGCGTTTTGCTGAGAATATTTTTGTATAATTTTATAGTCTTATGTAAAGGTAACTTGATACATCTGAATCTATCATTATCAAAACTACATAACAACCACCTTCACAGGCTAGGTCTGGAAGAAGAGCTGCTAACGGAGTGTATGAGGGGTGTGGAGTCGGTGATGTTGAAGGGCCGGGAGATGGTGGCCGTAATTGAGGATAGCGTCCGCAACTTTAACGCCTTCTATCGCTGGTTATACCCCACCAAGGTGAAGCTATCTGGCGAGAGTGCCGTCTTGCGAATGAACCAACAAGAGGTTTTATGCGTGGCTCAGTTTCTGAGGGAGAATTTCGATACGACCATGAGTAAATTGAAGCTGGAGAAGTTGGGGCAGTATTTGAAGGATGAAGATCTTTCAGTACCGATGGAGGGCGATTTGGACCCTCATGGGAGATTCATGGATGCCATGAGTCAGCAGTTCAAACATCATACCCACCACTTCTTCCCCTCCTTCGCCAGGACCAAATCTCTCGTCCAACTCACCAAGAAGCTGAGAAATTATTTCCAAAACATTCTAGAAGCTTGTTCATCTTCCATGATGCCGTTTTTTTTCAAGTATACACACCAATTCACCATCGACTTCACCCACATCTCTCCATCTTTGGAGCTGTCGAACAAATTGTATGTGTCTTGTTTCGATGGTCCTTACAACCCTCACAACAACAACACTTGTTTCCTCTCCTCTTCATCATCCTTCTACATGGCCTTCTTTATCTCACCCTCATCCATCTCCATCCTCAAAACCACCATCCACCCACAACACATCCAGGCCGTCAACCTGGCTTTTGAGAACTCCCACACCAACACCACACAAGACATTCTAGAATTTTCCTTCTTCGACGACATCACCATCACACTTCTTCTCACAGACAACAACACAGCCAAACTTTACCTTTTGGATCTCAACAGCATCTCTCACCTTCTACAACCATTAACTTCCACCATCACAAACATCCCCACACACAACTTATCAGAAGCATTCAACAACTCAAAGCAATGTAAAGATTTGTCAACTTTCAAACCGGCCTCCATGTCTATCAACGGCCAACGAAAAATTGGCACTGTTGCATCTGTTTCCAGGAAATGGATTCAGTTGTACCTAGTCGATTCTGATGACGAGGGGGATGGTGACGATGGTGACGATTGCATGGAAGGATCTTCAGTTGATCATTTGTCGCTTAATCCTTTTAATGGCGCCATCTTTGAGGGCGATGATAAAGAAAATTCCGATGTTTATGAATAAATACTATCTGTATTATTTTTATAATAATTTTCTTTTCGTATAATTATTTACTTTTATTCTTCGATTTTTTTAATTGTTTTCTAAACATCATAAAAGTTTAGCTCTATTATAAAGTAAACATTTTTGTATTCGAAAAAAAGTTCAATAAAATTTATCAATGATTTACGATTAAAATTAAATGTTCTCGTTTTATAAATTAATATTATAAATAACTTCCAAATTGAAATTTTTTTTTGTTTAAGCTAAAATTAAAAATTATTTTATAAAGTTTTGAACCTAATGTTTCCTAGGAAACTCGAAAGTTCATATCGACACTACTTAACGTATAAAACCAATTAGTTATATATAGGCATATATACAATTTTGAATATATAAGTTTTATATAAAGACCTGCAAATCATGATAGGACGTCAGTCTATGAGGCCAGCCAATTACATGGCTTTCTGGCAAGGTATTTGGATGTTTGAGGTTTCAAAAAAAAATTTTTGTCCATCATTTTTTGCTGTTTTTATTTATTTTTTGTTGTTCATATTTCTCAGAAATTTTATTAGTGTTAGTTAGTTAGTTAAGTAGTTAGTTAGCTAGTCAATTGGTTAGTTAGTCAGTTAGTTAGTTAGTTAGTTAGTCAGTTAGTTAGTTAGTTAGTTAGTTGGTTAGTTTGTTAGTTAGTTAGTAAGCCAGAACTATAGAGGCATTCATATTGTTAGCCTTATGCTGTTGATGAATATAATGACTTTTGCCTATAGAAATCGGTTGGGCCAACTGTCATTGTAACTTTTTCTTCACAAAAAGCCATAATCAGCGGCGTGTGTTGGTTTCCGCAGTTTCTATTTTGCTTTCGTACTTATTTTGTCCGCAGCAAAAACGTTTTCGTGAAGGGCGATGTTTTGAAAAATTGAATTAGGTGAAAGGGATTATTGGAGTAGTTTATGTGATGTTTTAGTTGAGAGTCTATGGTGTTTTGGTTGTGTTTTAGAGGGATTTGGGGGTAATGTTGACAGTTTTTGTATGTTTAGTTATGTTTTAAAATTTATTCTACATAAATTTGGTTTTTTTTTGTATCTATTAGTCTTGAGCTGAAAGTATTTAAAATGATGATAACATTTATTGGAAAACTTTTTTGAGGGCCAAAAAGCTAAATTCCATTTATTAAACAAATTAATCCAAACTCTCACAGCAAGAAAACCATTCCAACAACCCACATTCAAATCCTTCAGCATAAAAAGCAACCCAACTACTTTCGCCAAAAACACTAAATCTCTGGCTTTAGATAAAATAAACTGGCATTCTTTCAACGAAACACTAAAGTCTCTCAATAAAAGATTCATTGGGGAACCAGACCAAGAGAAAGTGTATGACATGGGCAATTTGAAAGTTGAAGCTACACAAAACTTCCGGTATATTTTGACGTCATCAAATGGCGTCCAACGTAGAATCCTTATAAATAAAATATTAGGGTAAAATTCCATTGGTTTTTTTGGGATTTTTTTTTCATAATAATAATATTATGGTTTTATGATTAATTATGATAACAAAAATATTTTAGTCTTTGGTAGATTAAATATTATTTATAATTATTCAATAACATCAAATATGCTATTTTTATTTATAATTAAGACGACATACTGTCCATAATTTTTAAAATTCAAAACTTTTTCTATACAGTTATAACATTAAGTATCTAAAAAAGCGAAAACACTTATTCCAGCGAAAATAAAGATTGCAAACTGCTATCAAATCAAGAACACTTCAAAAGCCCTGATACAAACTCACTAACGGCATTGGTACGCACAAATAAGCAAGGGCTGGCAGAAATGTGGGTTAAAGGAGAGGATTATAGGCTGCCGGTGCCTGAACCAAGCTGGAACGCCAACCGGGCCAGCAGGAGTAATGACAGGCAGAGAGATGGATTCTTTTCCAAGAGTAAAACAAAATATAATAGTTTAGTATTTCTTTTTCACTCTTTTATTATCATTTTCATCGTTTTGTGTTTGATTCCATGCTAGCATGGATTGAACGTAAAACACTGGGTTGGAAGGAATTGTATTATATATATAATACGTTTCGCTTGCCATTTGATCCTCAGGCAACCAAAGATCCTGGCTGAGAGGGACGTCAGAAAACCGAAAAGACAGGATTTCAGTTTCTAATTTCGATAAACCGTTTTGATGCTTTTGAGTTTTTTTAATAGGGAATGCTTTTTTGCATCCTTTCATGCGAGGTTTTTATAAGAATTTCTTTAAACTTAGAATAATGGTTTTTGTTGGGTAGTTCTTGCTTGAACAACTCCAAATTTTTTAAATTAATTATGCTATTTTTGATAAAGAATAGCATTTGAATGTTTTTACCTTAAAAGAATATTTTCAAAACTTAAAATCATAATACTGGGAGATTTGAAATATGGAATAATTCAATAAATTCTAATTTTTGCCTTTATTGATAATTTCCTTTGATACCAAAAAATAGTAAGAAGATGAAAAAGAAAAAGAACTAAAAGATCATAAAGAGGAAAGATTAGGATGACGACAAGGCAATAATATTAAGATTATGGTGATGATGTGAAATATAGATTAAGATGTGATGGAAGCAAATTTTGAACCATTAAGTGGTGTCACGAAAAGCTTAATTAATACTTTGTTTTCTTCAATATTCTTTCAGGCTATTTTACGTCACAAAGTTTGAAAAGATAAAAAAAAATACAAAAATGAAGATAAATAAAAAAATAAATACCGTTGGACCCATAATCTTAAACTTGAAGTCACAAAAGATACAGAAAGTATCTGAGATTAAACCCGGACATTGTATAATTACAATGAGAATTTTGCATTTATAAATGCCACATCAAAATATGACAAGCGTTTGTGATGGTATATTTCAAAGTTAATTTATATTTGCACATTTCTTATGTAATATTTTTATTTTTTGTGGAGTTTAAACTAGTTTTGAAATGTTTTGAAAATGTTGATGAGTAACATGAAGAATAATGAATAATTAATTTAGGATAATGGTAATTGTGAAGGCTATTGTTGTTGGTTATAATAACAATAAGTTCAAATAAAAATAACACTGTATCTTAGAAAAAGTTTTTTTTGCATCTACCACAAATACTGCTACCACCCTCACCTCCAACTACTACTACCACTACAACAAAAACTTCTACCCCAACACCCCCTCTTCACCTCCACTACCACCATTACCACTCCTACCCCAACTACCACGCAAATGGACACCAACGCAAAACGATTCTTGAACTGGTTAAAAGAATTTTGTGGTCTAAGCCACGAGCACAAGATATTTTCCTGTCGATGCAACACTGATATGCTTCATTGCATCAAAGATGGTGTAGTGTTGTGCACACTGTTGAATGTGTTAAAGCCATTCACTTTGGATGCTAAAGATTTCAGTATGAATCCAAGGATGTCGCAGGTTGGATGAATGGATGGATGGATGGAGGGTTGATTGATTGATAAATGGAATGTCTTAATGAATGGATAAATGAAAAGATGAGTTTATGGATAGATGAAGGAATGAATGAATGAATTGGTAGATTGAATGCATGTATGCATTTGGTTAAAAAATTCTAACTAATGACCTATGTAGGCATTATAAGAATAATTGTGGATAAAAGCACTATTGATTGAGTAAAATAAAGTTTCGAATGAAGGCCAACTGCAATGACATTCTCAACACTAAAACCACCCACACACACAAAACAGCCACCACCTCTTCACAAACAACATAACCATCTTTTGAAGCATTGTTTCTCAACTAACCACCTTCAACTCCTCATACCTTCTCCCTCATAACCAAATCACCCTTCCTCCAAAAACCACCAAAATTCTTCTCCCACATATCCAGTTTTTATGCCATAGGAACATCAAAACATTTCTCAATAAATGCAAGTCAGATTTTGCGCTAGAAGATGAGCATTTATTTAATCATCAAGACTCCAACCTTCATGACGTAAGTTTTTACTTATGTTATTAAGTTATAATTTTTTTTGGTAGTGTATTAGCTATTTTGTTTCGATGGCTTTGTTTGTAGAGCTTTGGGTGTTGTTTTCGTTTATGTAGCTTGACTGCACGAGCTCGAAACCCGGTGATTTTCTCAGCTTTCAGTTGATTTTTCTCTAGCAACAATAAAAATAAGTGTATTTAAGAACACTACTAACTTTTTCAAGATACAAAGCTTTTCTTTAACTAAGTAACATTTCCAAGTAGCTTTTAGTTGTTCTTTTGAATGCAAAAAAAACTAGAAATACAATATATAAAAAATACTATAAGATAGTTAATATATATAAAAAAATTTGGAAATTAAAAAAAAAACAAAGCATTTATCCATTTTATACTTGCATCTTAAAGTGATATAAATTTAAAATCCTCTTACGAAAAGCTTCGTGCATCATGTGAATACTGTGTTTCTTCTCCTCAATATTGTATCAGCCTGCGTCAAAAATGCATTTTGAATCGATTCTATCAACCAGATCAACTAATGATACGTTTTCAATGAAAATATTATTTACTGCTTATAATGGTGGCTTCAGATAAACATACTAATTGCAAGCTTAATTATCATCCTAATTAGAAGCCATTAGCACTTATTATTGTTATTCTTTATTTTTTTATATTATTTTTCTTTCATCATCACCCTCTTCTTCCTCAGGTGTTAAAGACCATATCCCATCTTTCCCAAAGTCCAAACGTTACTGATAACATAAAGTGAGTCTGAAAATTTTTTTTTTAAATTGGAAAGATTGTAATCAATAAGATGTTTGATGGATTATTATAAAATATATGTTGAAGTTTTTCAATGCTCTGCATCGATCTTTACAGACCTTTTCTCTTGGAAGACGAAGATGAAAACAAAGAACAAAACACAGATGAAAGCACAAAAAAATGTACGAAAGAACAAGCAAGTTACGAAACAGAAAACCAGCTATCTAGACGTGCAAGTAGACAGTCAAACACACAAACAGACAACAATACAGACGAACATATAGAGATACAAACAGACAGAAGATCAGGTGGAGCTGATGACGATATATACCAAAACACAGCTGAAACTAAAATTTATGAGGATTTGTGTTCCGTGAGAAGGAGTCTGCAAAATTCTGAGGTGGGGTGGAAATGTTTTTTCTGCATGATGGGCATTCCTGTTCATATTGATAATCTGTCCACGCTTTATTCAACACTCTACTGCATAGGAACGTTACACACTTTTTTACACCATAACTACATTTTCGTCATTTAAGCAAAATCATACCATTTCACACAACCACACTTCTTCCACAGCATCTCTTACCCAACCACACTCGTTCTCCAACCACATCTTTCTCCCAACCATACCCTTTTCTCAACCACATTCTTCTCCCAATCACACTCGTTCCCCAACCACACCCCTTCAGCACACAAAAGCACCTCGAAGCAAGAGAGACATGTGTGTGGAGGAATTGGTGACGACTGAGAGAAAATATGTGGAGGCTTTAAGGATGATTAAGCTGGTGATGTGGTTTGGTGGGGGTTGTTTTGTGGTGGTTGGGATTGTTTGTGGGTGGTGGGGGTTGTTTTGTGGGGGTGTTGGTGGTTGTGTGGTGGTAGTGATTGTTGTGGTGATGGGATTTGTTGTAAAATTGCTCGTTTTATATTTTGCCAATTTTTTTCTTTTTTGATTGTTGTTGTGTAATGATGTTTGTTGCTTTTTTTAGATGTTGCTTAGAAGTTTTGGTTGAATAGTTGTGACGGTGGTTTTAGCTATTATTCAATAAAATTTAATGTAGTAATAGCTTATATTTTCCTTATTATTATTTTTAATTATTCAGTTCTTCATGAACCCCCTTAAAGAATTCATGACTCCCCATGACCATCGAGTCATCTTCCACGGGGTTGAGGTTATTCTTGTTATTAATTTATTTTTATTATTATTAATTTATTTTCATTGTTGACCCATTATTTATAGAACTCATTTGTTACTTTTATTACTTAATTTTTTAATTTAATTATTGATTTGCTATTATTTATGTTTTCATTTATAATTTTTCAATTTTAAAAATAAATATATGACTCATATTTGATTAGTTCTAATACTACCCATACTTCAGCGTTTATGGCAAACCCACCTGGAATTCGAGAAGGACTTGGAAAGCAGCTGTAACAACAAAGAAGAGATGCTGGTAGCTGACTGCTTTGTGAAAAGCAAAGAAAAATTTCTTTTCTATGGAGATTTCTGCTCCAACCTCACCACGTCACAACAGCTGCTGGACCAGTTGACCTCGAATGACTCTAAGCTAAGAGTTAAAATTCAGGTTGGTTGTGGGAAAAAAGGCTTTTTTGAGTAGTATAAAAATCCAGTGAAAGGAGAAATGTGAGTTTAATACTGTACTCTTGACAATGTTATACCAAAAAGATAATACAGGGTTAACGCCGCACCTTCCGCAATATTATACTGACAATAATACTGCACCAACCTCTGTATATTCACATCACTTTACTCGCCACCCATCTCAAATCCTCACACCACTCAGACTCACATTTTGACCATAACCCACTTTCTATTTGTTTTTCCACCTTCTTGCTCTCTACAGGAGTGTGAAATGGCAGGTGTAGAGGGTAGATTCAGACTGAGAGACCTGTTGGCTCTACCAATGCAGAGGATACTCAAGTACCATTTGTTTCTTAAGGTTTGAACTTTTGCACTATAATATTTTATATAGTGAATCTATGGTTTAATATAGCATAGATAGATTCTTGAAAGACTGATTCGGGAATTGATACCAGTCACTATCGATCAAGAGCAACGTTTATTTGGTTGTTCACATTAGTTTAAAAACCTGATGATGGCATAAAACGTATCGAAAAATGCTGCGGTAAAAAATTATTTTGTTTGTGTTCTTCTAACCCACGTTCATTTAATTATTTCTGCTTTCTAGAAACCATATAAATAATAATGAAGATATAAGGACGGTCATAATCTTCAATTGATAAATAAATTTTTTCACACAAACCACCTAAACTTTAACCACAAAGGAGATGACGAAATGCTCAAACGAGAAACCTTCAGAAAAAGCCATGTTGGAGAAAGCTCTAGATGAGATCCAAGTTTACTTTCAACTTTTTATAGCGTTCAACTCATTGAAAAATATTATTAAATAAAATTGAAAATCTATTAATATTATATACGTTTTTCATAGCGACCAACGCAATAAAAAATTTGATTATACATATTTTCAAACACCCCTTTACTTTTCATAGCATTCCACTCAATTCACATTTTGGGTCCCAACCAAATAATAATACAATAATTTTACTTATATCGTCTAACTAAATACACAATCCATTCCACATAAAACCCACCATCTGCGCCACTCAAAACCCAGGACCTATCCTTATTCATCAATGAAGTGACACGTGACAATGAGACAATCTGCTGCATGAAAGCAGTACAAGCTAGGTACTTCTGGATAGTTGTATTATATTCAATTATACAAATTTATGATGGTGTATATGGAGATTTATTGTATCTAATTTAAAATAGTCGTATTAGATTACTCAGCTGTAGGTGTCCTTGTATCTGGGGTACACAGCAGTCGGTTAACAAAAATTGTGCATAAGGATAAACCGTAGTTTAAGATAACTAATTTTTTAATGGTTATGAAGAAATAATATAAAAATTTAAATAAGAATTTCAATGATATTTTTTCCATTATTTTTTTTTTATTCTCTGAAATGTTTTGAATCACTTAATTTTCTTTTTTTACTCAATTGGGTAATTGCAAATTAGTATAATTATTTCATTTTTTGATTCTTATTCAGCATTTCTAACCTTCCTACTGTGAGTTTTAACAATGATGATGATGATGATGAGAAGGATGATGATAATGATATTGGTGATGATGATGATGATGATGATAATGCTGTTAATTATTATAACTATGGTAATAGGGATGATTATAATAATAGTAATAATAATAATAGTGAAGATTTAAGGAATAATGATAATAATGATGATGATGATGGTGGTAATGTTGATGATGATGGTGGTAATGTTGATGATGATGGTGGTAATGTTGATGATGATGGTGGTAATGATGAGGATGATGGTGGTAATGATGATGATGATGGTGATAATGTTAATGATGATGGTGGTGATAAGGATGGGGATGGTGATGATGTTAATGATGGAATGACAAGGATGATACGATGACGTAACAGGAAGTGAGCTTAGAGAAGTATGGGAGGTTGAGGATGGATTGTGAGATTAAGGTTAAACTCTCTATTGACAACTGCAACAAAAATAGGTCGACATTTGGCGTTGAATTTTTGAAAATTATTTTTAATTTTTATCAGTTATAGTTTTGAATTTATGCATATTTTTTTGTTAAACAACTTTTATTAAACAAGTTATATGGAAATATTTATTAAATCTCTAGAGCAACTAAATATAACTATTTAATCTATGTAAATCTAAAAATAGGCAAATAATACACGAATTCTGATTGGCAGACACATATTCTTGTTCGACATGCTATTAATAGTCTGTAAGGTAAAGAACGACCAAGGTAACCATGGTTACAAGAGACATGCGCAGCTGGTCGATTATATTCTGTCTGATGGACCTTACAAGGAAAAGGTTTTTACTGACATTTTTATTGTTTTTTGATGTTTTTTTTTATTTTTATTGTTATTTATTATTTCATTGTTTTTATTGAATCTTTTTTGGCATTTTTATTATTTTTTTTATTTTTCATATTAGTCATTAAATTGTTGTCAACAGCAACAACATCAGTGAAAGTAGGGAAAAAACTTTTAACTACATATTCACAAAGACAAGTAAAAAAAAATAATAACAACAACAATAATAACAAAAACATAACAACAATAAAAATAAGCCTTCATTTTTCACCAGGGCATGCATTGTGTGCAGCTGACGAGCAAGAGGGATGATAATGATGTGATAGTAATGATGAGTAAGAAGGTCTATCTGATGAGTTCAATCATGCAAGCTCTTCTCACGGCTTAGTAGGTGGTGGTGGGGTGGAGAAGATGGGGAGATGTCTAAGGGAGAAAGGAAGAAAAGAGCGTAGGTAAACAGGAAGAAAAGGAAAGAGAAAGGATGAAAAAGAGAGTGTGTTTAAGGGAGAGAGGAAGTGTGTGGAAAAGGGGAAAAGAAGAGTGCTTTGGGAAAATGGATGTGTGGGAATAAACGCATGGGTGTTTTTGATAGAAAAGTTAAAAATTTGAAAAACAAAAAAAACACACAAACAAACACACACAGTGACAATATAGAACCGGAAGAAAGCGTCAACAGCCTCCACCATTTTGAAATGGCGAACTTCGGGAAACCCACTATTTGTGATGTGTGTCGCAAGTTATTGAGGTTGGAAGGGAGTGGAGGGGAGGCAGAAGCGTGGGGTGGTGGTAGAATGGGGGTGGGATAGGGGGGTGAGTGAGTATAAAGAATATAAAAATGAAAACAAATCATCTAATTTTTTCCACAGAGGAGTTTTCTATCAAGGATACAAATGCCGAAGTATTATTATTTTTATTTCTATTGTGATTTTTCAATTGATAATTCATTTGAATTTATTTCAGAAACAAAGATGGCAGTTCATAAAGAATGCATCAAGCGCGCCAAAGATATGGAGGGTATGACTATTAAACAAAATAAATAATTTCTTATAGAATGAGCATACCCGAGATAAATAAATGAATTACGCTTCAAACAATATATATTTCAATGCATACAAATAGAAAAAAAGCAAAAAACATAAATATTATCTATATTATTATTATTGATATTATCAAAAAGATCATAATCATAACCATAGGACCACCAACTGGCTCTCTCCCTCCTCGATCCTTCAGAAGCGTTCTGCCATCGCAACATTCCACTCGTTATTATTCTTATTATTTTTTATTTTTATGAATGTACAAGTGTTATTATTGTTTATTTTTGTTATTTATAGAGAAACAAAAATTATTAGTAATATTTTGAAGCAGTTTCTGAATGTCATTACTAAAATTTTATTCTAGATTTATAACTTCAGAATTTTTCTTATCATTTTATCCTTCTCTACCTCATTTTCTTTTCATTTTTTTTCTCTTCTTTCCTTTTTTCTTTCCAACTAACAACTTTTTTCTCCATAACTTAACTTCACCTATTTCATCTTCATCATCTTTTGCTTTTTCTTCATCTTCTACACCATCAACTTCTCTTTATCTTTTCTACACAACCTCTTTAACCACCCTCCCCTTCACCAGCCCGTGTCAAAGCCCTTCAATCTTTCCACCCCTCCCCTTCTGACCCACCCAACTGTTTAAGTTTCAGCGTCAATGACTTTATTAACGTTGTGTGTGGTAGAGATGATGAAGAGTTTATGGAGGTTGGTTTATTTATGTGTGTGTGTGTGTGTGTGTGTGTGTGTGTGTGTGTGTGTGTGTGTGTGTTTGTTTGTTTGTTTGTTTGTGTGTGGTGTGTCTAACCATCTATTTCTCAATAAGCACACTCATCCAACCACTTATCCATACACCCACCCACCACAGGGGGAGTTGAGAGGGATCAGAGGTCTGGTGCCCAAAAAGTTTGTCCGAGTAGCTTTCCAGGTTTGTGACGTCATGCTTTTGTAAATTAATTATTTGGAGATTTGAAGTATTATCGTAATAATAAAAACCAATGTTAAAATTTTTTATTATTGTTATATTTATTATTTTTATTATATAAACACTTTATGATTATTGTTTTTATTTTTGCCACAGTCCCAAAGATCTACTGATCCTCTCTCGCGATCATCATCATCACCACTCGTGAGTCCATCTATTAGTCATCATGGTGGTGATGATGATGATGTTGAAGCTAAAGAAAAACTTCATGAAAAGCAATGGTTAAACTTCCGGTTTTATATGTATAAAAAGACATAAATGATCAAACAAACAGAAACACACACACGCAAAAATAAACAAACACATAAAAACCAACAACCAAACAAACACACACGCAAGCAAGCACAAAAACACCCACAGGTACGCGGGCAGTATGAGCAGGGATGAAGCAACGATAAAACTATGCATCGCCCCCCTTGGAACCTTCCTAGTGAGGATGAGTGTGAGAGATGATAGAAAAGGAGAGTTTGCCCTGTCAATCAAGTTCGTGGGAGGAGTTTACATTCATAATGAGGATTTAAAATGTTCAATATTAAAATCAAGGCAATTTTGAACTAGTTAACTTCCGTATAAAATTTGTTTATGAAGTAAAATGGTGAATGATAAACAAACAGACAACATAAAATAAATTAATAATAAATAAGAATGGAAACAATAATAATAATAATAACAGATTAGGAGACAAAGTAGAGCATCTCAAAATCAACAAATTTAATGGCTTTTGCTTCTCTAACAAGATCACTTTCGCCTCACTAGACGTTAGATTGTTGTTGTCAAGTCGTTTTCAATATGACCATAGGTTAAATATAAATAAAAATAAAAATAAGATATATAACTACTATATAAACGGTATTTACTGTGTTCTATATCAACTATTGCTCTCAAATATTACTTCTTATATTTAGCATCATTCTCCAACCATAATTTCCTTCCACCCCACCACTAGCTTAAACCCTCCAACCAAATAATTAGCTCAATTATCTCAAATCAGTCCCAACCACATCTCCTCGACCCATCCTACCATCAAACACTTCCACTTCCCTTCCACTCCAAATTAACCCTCCTACAGAAGTTAGTGGAGCACTACAGAGAAGAAAGCCTAGAATCGATATTCTTTGCCATCAAGACACCCCTTGTACATGACTTTTATTCCATTTTTACAAAAGAAGGTTGGGCTACTATTATTTTTTGTTTATATTATTATCACTATTTTTATTTTTTTCATTATAAGCATTCTAGTATTACTCTTATTTTTATTATTCTTATTTTTATAAGCAGTTTTGTATTACTATCATTTTTATTATTCTTATCATTATAAACAATATTATAACCTTTATTTTTATTGTTATTATTATTTTGGGCATACCACTAAGATGATTTATATAAGTTCGTTAAATTTTAAAGTTAATGAAAACTAAATAGTATTATACATGTAAATGAATAAAAGATATTAATTGCTTAGATTCAGAATTTCACTCAGAACTTCTCTCAAATCCATCACATTTTCACCTAAACAATTAGCATTCTTCATGCATTCCACACAACACGTCCATACAAAACTTCATAAAAAACCACAAACAAAAATTACACAAAATCTCATAAAACGCCACACAACACATATATATCAAGTTGCTTTATAAACACCATAAAAATTTCAACACCAACCAACACACCACAGGCGACGAGAGACTGTGCGTAGCTTTGTTTCCCTTCGACGCAACATCTGAGAAGCAAGTGAGTTTCAAGAGAGGAGATAAGATCAAAGTTCTTTCAAAGGCTGGACAGTCTGAAGGGTGGTGGAAGGGAAAGGTGCACAACAAAGTTTGTGGGATGGATGGTTGCTTAAAGTGGTGGTAGAGTTGGATGATGGAGGGTTTTGTTAATAGTGATAGAGTTGTGAGTGATAGTTCACAGGAGCGTGGGGCTGTCTATGGTGAGGGTGTGAGTTGGCGGCGAAGTTTTATGGAATGGTGGTGCGAGTTTAAAGGCCGGTAGAAATGGCGCATAGAACACGATGAGGATGAGGGTAGTGCTACAACGGTGGGGTCATGCATGGAGCAAGTAACCACCATTAACATGGCTGAGATGATCATAAATGAGGCAAGTGCTAGATTTAAAAATGATGGGATTGCGTAACAAAGAGAATGGTCATTGTTGTATTAATTAAGCGACATATATAAATCGATAAAAACTCGTGGATGGAAACTTTTAACCAACTTCAACGGTGTAATGAGCAAATCTTATCAACTTGTTATACAGGTGGGTTATTTTCCTGTCAGTTACGTCAAACTTATATGACATCATTGGAGACGATTAGTTCGAAAGTACGAAGAAATTGAAAATGATTTAAAAATCGTTGGTTTTTGAAGACTTATATTGATTCATTGAAACTGTGTTTTGTAAGTAATAAAATCTTGAAGTTAAAAATGTTTTTCATGTCAAAATAATTAAAAAAATGAATGAATGTATGAACTCAAAGATAGATAGAAATATACATATAAGTTAAGCAGATGGATAAACAAAGAGATAGATAGCTAGACAGATAGATAGTCAACGCATGCTAGTATAGAGACGGCATGGTGATGAGTCTCTCAATGAAACACATATCTAGTAAGACCATCCTTTCTGAACTCAGACAACCTTTGACAATGCCTCAGTATCACAATATATTTGTAGAAAAATCGATCAACCTGCAACCAAATAGATAAGCAGATAAAAGAAATAAAAATGCTGTAACTAGATTTATTGTTTAAATAACACCAATTAATCAATAAACATCATCATCATTCTATTTATAGACCATTTTCCTCAGCAGAGAATAAGGGTATAAACAATAAAGCCTATTTATAGCTGGTTTTCCTTTACAAAAAAATAAAACAATTAAATTGCTGACGTAGAATAACCTGAATTAAATAGTGAAGTGAACTAATACACTAACTATGTTACGAAAAAAAGTATAGAAAAAGATCATAAAGCGTAAAAAAAGGGCACTAAAATCATAAAAACACAAAGATAACCTGAAATAACTGAATCAAATAGTAAGGTAAATAAACAGAAAGCATTTATCAATCTAAATCAGAAAGATTTTCGTGAGTTTAGCTTATATTGTCAATGTCTTTATAATGTGAGTTAAACTTACGAAAAGTTTCGGGATTTAGATTAATAAATACTTTGTGTTTTTTTACCTCACACAAAGGTAACCTTAATAAATCTAATAAAAAGATCACGCATACACAAAGGTAACTCTTATAAATCCAACAAAAAGATCACACATACAAAAGATAACCTTCAGAGTACTGAACTCTTTAACATCCTCCTCAACAATGAAGTTTTTATCTGTTTTAAATCAGTATCTCATTTCCATCATTCATCCATATTGTATGGACTTAGTCTATATAAAATTATCTATATTTCTATGTATTTATCCATCTATTCAGGCATTTTTCATCTGTTTATTCTGTACTTATTATCTATTCATGCATACACCCATTCATTTATCTACCCATATACCTGTCTATCTATTTATTCATTTATGAATATATTTATTGGAAGATCACCCATCCATCCAACTACTCAAAAAGTGCCCACCCTCCACTAACCAAACACCCACACACCTACCCACCCTTCACCAACCACCCACCTACCCACCCTTCACCAATCACCCACCTACCCACCCTCCACCAACCACCAACCACCAACATTGGATTTTAGGATGCTCTTGTTTCTTATAAGCATTAATCTTTCCCTTCACATTCATCTTTTGTTTGTTCTTTGGTATGGCCATTAATTCGTACTTTTTAGTACAAACCTAGTTTGTTTTTCAATAATTTCATTTGTTTTTTATGGCTAAATCAATAAAAAAAATAAATCAGTTGACCATTTTAGTGGCCCTGTCTGGGGCCTATGATTACTATGATTGCTAATATCACTAAGAATGATAATAAAATAAACTAATGATAAGACTAATCATAACAATGTTAATTTATGAACAACTACTAAAAAATTACGTAACTAATTATTTAATTTGATAATTAATACTTTTGAAATATATAGTTAATTAAACTAGCACTATTGCAAAAGAATTAATAAACTTTAAGAATATTTTTAACCCCGTTGAAAGTGTTTATAAATGAGTTGATCTTGTCCATTGTGAAGTTTCCTCTCATATAACTAAATGGAAAAAATATGCCGTTACTAAAAAAAATTTTTTGTAGAAAATAATGAGCCACGCGTTTATCTATCAATTTAAGGGTGGAAATATATTTTGAAAAATTTTCAACAATATATTCTACTTTCAGACATTCTATGCATTTTTTTTTTGCGAATTCTTAGTTTTATATCATAAAAAGAAGTGAAAAATAACAAGAAAATTGCCTTAAAAATATCACTTTTTAGAGATATCTTAAATTAACTTATAAATAATATTGAACACTTCATGTTATAAATATCCTTTCAATAGTATAAAGTATAAAGTAGAATAAATATCACCAACATTAAACATTTTGTTCTTGAAAGTTTTTTTGTATTTATTTTTGAAAGCTTTTATTGATATTTATAATATTGTATACAAACCTGGGAATTGACTTGAACTCTTGTAAGGTCAGAAGCTTGAGTTCAGAGATGAAGAGAATGTGGTGTGCTATCTGAGTGAATGCTTATCTTGGATAAAATTATCAAGATTTGGGAAAAGAAAATAGATCTTAAATCAACCAAAATCTGTATTTATGTTCATGGAATGATGATGATGGAATTAAAATGAAGTGCACATAGTTATTTATAGAATTAAAACTTCATTAACATTGACATCTGCTTTTTCAATTGGTACTTCTTCAGAACACTCTTCTTCACTCTCCTCATCTAAAAACTCAGTTGGATCGGAGTTTCTGGGGTCATTTTGATAAATTGAATAATGTGAGCATTATTGTTGTTTTTTTATTGATTAATAAAAATTTTTGAAGCTTACTGCAATAAACTGCAGTACAATAATAAGTTAAATATGTTAGTAAAGACAACAAACACAAAGTATTTAATAAATGATTTGAAGCTTTTCGTAAGGCTAGCTTACATTATTAAGTGATCACTTGATAATGTAAGCTAGCCTTACAAAAAGTTTTAAGTCATTTAATTAATACTTTGTGTTTGTTGTTCTTACTTTTAGATTAAGGCTATTGTACTTCATCATATGTTAGTTACTTAGTGGAATTGAGATGAAAAGCAATTTATAAACTTAATTGATTTGGCTAACTTTATGGGATTCTGTTTTTCTGAACTTTTAAGTATTTTCATCAATTTTGCATTGATCTCCTGGAAAGTAATGAAGGATAATTAACATGAAGCATTATTCGCATCATTCAAAGCACTTGGTCGCGATCGCCTAACAAAAAGTTTCCGAATTTTTTAGAATGAATCAAATTGTCAAAAAACCCCAAAAAAGATAAAACAGGATTAACGTAAGAGAGGGTAGGTATAATAAAGTAAAGTGGTTAAAAGGAGTTACGGTTAGTAGATAGTATAAAAAAGGACAATTGTTGAAAATTATTAAAAATACTCTGCAGAAAAAACGATATTGGAAAAAAATCTAACGAACATTTTTAAGAGGGAAAGATGAGAGTATTTGTGTCAATTTAAAAATTTACAAAAAGAAAAAATCGCCATTGAACGCACTCGAAGTTTTTCAAAAACTGCTTTATCTTTTTCAGACATTGCAGAAGATGAATTCGTTTCTAGAGACATTTTACAAATAAATGATACAATAACAATATTTTGAAAAAGTGCGCTTAGAAATTTGAATCCAAGTTACAATTTTCAAAATATTTAGTTTCATATTTTTGAAAAACGTAAAGTCTTTCTTAAAATTGAGTATTTAACTATTTTTTTATATTCAAAATTATTTTTTTTGAATTCTGAAAGTTTATTCAAAAAATAAAATTCATAATTCAAATATAATATGAACTTTCACATTGAAATACATAAAAATAGAAATTTTTATTTGTTCAGTTTTATAAATTTTTTTTTAACTTTATCTATTAGTTAAAATCATATTTACTTTTCACGTCGATTAAATTCCTATTAGTTTTATATGTGAAATTTAATTCTTTTTTCGTTTTGATTTTGGAATATAAATTTCGAAATTTTTTCATTTAATTTCAAAAGTGAGTCATTTAATTTGCTAAATACATAATTGTTCTGAAAGAGTAATTTCACTAAACTACATTCACACTTACATAAGACTGATTAAATCATCAAGTTTATAAATTTAAATAAAACTTCATTTTTAATTTCCAATTCTATTTTTTTCACCAATATTGCTCAAAATTTCAGGCAAAAATCTTTTAAATATAAATGTAATATTTATTTTGATCAAATTTTTTACTCATAGTAAGAATAATACTATATTATTTTGCGGAAATTCAATAGTCTTGTTTACCAAAAATATAAAACTAACAATAATTTTTTTCAAAAAAGACAAAAAAGCTTTTGGGCAGGTCTCACATTATCAAATATCACTTAATAATGCTAGATTTCAGGAAAGTTATTTTTTCCAGTTAAAATGAGTATTATTGCATTTTTCATGAATAATATATAAAAATTTTTATTATCATTCATATTGGTATTCAATTATTCATAATATAATTCCAAAAAGTACATTTAAACTTCTATAAATTTCATCATCATGCTCATAACACTCAAAACCACCAATACTCATCATCATGCTCATTTATATAATTATACCTAAATTATTATTTTCTAATATTTATTTTTTCATCATAATACTAAAATATCACAATTAACCTCGTCATATTTATCATCATGTCATCGGTATCACCAAGCTTTTACAAACACACACAGCTATAAATAGATCTATTTTGACAGCTATGCTTAGATGGATGCCTTAGCTCATTGTTAAATGAGTCTTGTAAATATTTGACATAGTATTATTTTTGTTATTTTTACTATTATTATTATTGTTGTTATTACTTTTATTATTATTGTTGTTATTGTTAATTTTATTATTTTTTCATGACTAAAAATTTTATTATTATCATTATAATTTTTAAATGATTATCTTAGATTTATTATTGTTTTCGTTAGTTTACAATTTAATAGTTTTAATTTTGTTGTAACTACCAATTAAGTTTAATTTTATCACATTTAGTTCAGTATTTATAATTATCCCAATCATTTATTTGCAGTAATTATTACATCAGTTTTTCATAATTACATTAATAATTTCCCATCATTAAAAAGACTCAAAAATTTATATATCTAATATTTATATTTTATATTCAATATCAATTATTCAAGAAATCAAAATAAATATTCAACATTAAAATATAAGAAACTCAACTGATCTGTGTATTACATTGCACATGCCCGTCATTTTTGTCAGCTAGCTGCTTCATTATTAGAGTTGATGGTTTTGATTTTCATTAGAATCGTCTTTTTAGTAGTAGAGCATCTTAGAGTCTAGAATTTTTTGTTGAGCAAAAAATTCATCTATGCAAATATATGTACTTAGGTACAATATGTATATATATATATATATATATATATATATATATATATATATATATATATATATATATATATATATATATATAGGTGTTTTGCACAGCTGATTTAACCAAGTTTCAATTGAAAAAGATTGTTAAGCTGAGATAAAATACATAAGATTTACAAGTGGAATTTTTTAATTTTATGTTGACATTTGGTTTTGTTATCGTTGATTTTCACATGGTTTAGATCCCTTCATACACTACATTGTGATTTAAAAGGATTTTGATTATTTGCTATTCTGTTTTTACGTTTAGTTTTGTTCTTTGCTCAGTTTTAAAAGTGTTTAACCATGTGAGTATTGTTTTGATGTTGTTTTAAACTATAACCATTCACACACATTTTGAGAACACACATACACAAAACACTCAATGAAAAAACAAGCATACAAGTGTAGATGCAAAATTTAAAGAGATATGAAAAAACCTATAAAAATCTAAACAAACACAGACTAATAAACATACACACACACATACACACGAACACGCACACACAAACATAATTTAATATAAACGGATCTGAATACATACACAAGAACCGTTTGAGTCCACAACAAAAATAATAATAAATATTGGAAAACATTAGCATGCTTTGAAACATCCAGAAAGACTGAAAAAATTTTCAATGAGATATGATTTCACAAAGAAAGCAGACTCACACAAAAATAAGGCATAAGTCAAAACAAGCCATGGTGTATTCACACACACAAATCGTTACATACATTATCACAAACACACACACACACAAACATCTTTGTCTCTCCACCTAATGGTGGATGCATCAAATGACCCGGTTCAACTGAGGAATTTTCGCAAACTTTACAGTTATCAATAGGAAGGAGTTTTGAACTCATGTTTTTAGGGTTTTATGTTCCAGGTTTTTCAATATTTTGACATCATAAACGCATGTACACACACAGTTTTTGCTTATATCCACCATGTGGCAGGTGCAATAGATTGGAAGTTGAGTATTTTTTGCGATGGTTATGGATGCCTTGGTGTTTAAAGCTCAGACCACAGTATTCACATCTTATGGTTTGTTGTGTTTGATGTATCTGCCTGTTGGGGTTTGCTAGGCCTGCTTTATTTGCACATATTTTGGTGCATCCTGCATACGAGTAAGCTAAGAGATTTTTTGATTTATCTTCTAGTTCTTTCTCTCTGTTGAGATCGTGAAGACGAATCGTGATTTTTTTTCGCCATAGTTTCCTGTTGTGTGCTTCTTGTTTCCATACA
This sequence comes from Pterobdella sp. o SKG-2022, assembly GCA_964035795.1. Lineage (NCBI taxonomy): Eukaryota > Metazoa > Annelida > Clitellata > Hirudinida > Piscicolidae > Pterobdella > Pterobdella occidentalis. The sequence goes on along the minus strand of OZ038325.1, from coordinate 2,186,403 downwards.
TCTACCAAGTTCAGCGTTTTGAGGTCTTTATGAACTAGATCGTGCCATCTCTGTTTCTGTCCGCCTTGTTGTCTTCTACCATCGGTTATTTTGCTTGTCAGAAGTTTTTTCGGCAATCGATCCACCGACGTTCTTTCGAGGTGGCCTAGCTATTGCAGGCTTCTTTTTTGGATCATCACATCGATTCTTTCTATATTTGCTTTGCCTCGAAGTTGGGTATTCTTCATTTTTTCCCATAGAGAAGTGCCGGTGATAATTCTCAAACATCTGTTGGTGAAAACCTGTAACCTTTGTAGGTAATGTTGTAGAAGGTTCCATGTTTCACTGCCGTATAATAACGTCGGTATGATGGTTGATTTGAACAGCTTCAATTTGGTGTGGACATTTATTTTTGACTGGTGCCACACCAGGCGGCTTAGTGTACAAAAAATTTGGGCTGCTCTATTGATTCTTGATTTCATCTCTGCATCAACATACAAACCCTCCCCCTTCTTCCCCTTCCCACATACACACACACACACACACACACACACACACACACACACACACACACACACACACACACACACACACACACACACACACACACACACACACACACAGGTACGGTTCAATGGCGGAAGTAGACTTCAATGTATTTGATGATACTGATGATGATGAGTTTGACTACCTTCCCCTACCGGATGTGGATGGAGAGGATGGTAGGAAAATTGAACTCATTCACTCAATGTTAAGGATAATAGATGGAAAATACCTAATAGATTGTATGAATCTGTTACTTATATTACCCAATGTAAAATACCTAGTTGTATACTATTCACCATAACACCCGATACCCAAATAAAAAACATTAAAAATGTAAAATACCCACTTTATGTAATATTTACACTATTACGTGCTGTTAATTATATTAATATTGTGTTATAATGATATTATTATTATGGTAAATATAAAAACTATTCTTCAACAAATGTGAGAAATTTAATTACATTTATTGTAAAACACTGCTACTATTAATATCAAAAGCATTAATAATATCAACAATCACACACACACATACAAAGGCACAGATGCAAACACACAAAAGAAAAAGATTTCCTACAAGGATCTGGTAGACAGACCTCTTCCATTTGATTCAACCAACAGGAGGTGTTTTATTTTTAACTCGATTGCTTACGTTTCTATATTGATTTTTCATTTAAAAATTATACATCAGTTTCTTATAATCAACTTTAAGTACTTTTCAGAGACATCGTATGTATTTTTCTTCAATATTTAAGTACCTTTATAGAGAACTTAGCCATATTTTTTCATCAGCTTAGCTCTATGATAAAATATTGATTTATTTTTATTAATAGTATTTTTCCATCCCTTTATCTGTATAATATTCATATAACACGCATAATTATCACCTAATTTGCATATTCATGACTAATTTACATTTTAATCACTATAAGCACTATTATTAACCTCAAGAATATGCATGATTACAGGTGCTTCATACCACACCAAAAAATAACCGTGAATATTAACCATGTGGACACTGAATCTTCACAAATTCTCAACCCTCATTTGTGTGTGGTTTGTGTTTATTAGGAATGTTGTCCGAGCAATAATGACGATGATGATGGTGATGATGATGATGAGGATGAGGATGGTGGGGGTGAGGATGGTGAAGCTGATGGTGGTGATGATGATGGTGATGATGTTGTTTGTTTATATTTTAATTTTTTGTAACGAAAAACATCATTTAAGAGAAATTTTTAATACATTCATTGAGAATCAAAAGCTATAATTATTGAAAATTATAGCTTTTGATTCTCAATGAATGTATTAAAAATTTCTCTTAAAAGAAATTTTTGAGAAATTCATGTTTTTCGTTACAAAATATTGAAGAAAAATACATGTGATGTATCTGAAAAGTTATTAATTTTTATTTATTTATTATAGTTTGCATTTTTATTTATTTATAAATAAAACACACACAGATACTACATAGAAGTGAGTCATGGAGAGCATGAGTGGGTGGTTGGCAGGAGGTATAAGGATTTCCAAAGCTTACACAACGACCTTCTATTGTATAAGACTAAGTAGGTGGAAGGAGGTCAGAGGAAGGGGGGGTTGGGAAGGTGGGAAAGGGGGGTGGTTTATTTTTTTAAGAGTTATTGGTGGTTTTTTATTATTTTTTTGTTTTTTTTGAATGTGGGAGTTTTATGGTTGTTTTTCTTTTTCCATTAGTTTTTTGATTGCCTAGTTTGAGAGTTTTTATTTTTTTTTCTCTTAACGTTTTTTGATATTTTTTATTTTTTTGAAGGTGGCGATTTTAATATGTTAGAGTATTATAGTTTTTTGTTTATACAATGGTAATAGTGGGTGTTTTGGGACTTCTTCATGTTGGTATTATAGGCAGGGTGTGTGTATTGGTTTTGTTTCATTAATTTCCATTAAAAACGTATATAATGGCTAATTTCCATTATATTTTTCTATCAAGCATGTTTAAATTGCTCATTTTATATATTTCTAAATTATATTTTATGTTATCATCTTTCAGGTCCACACTTCTGCCCGTCATGTCGAAAGAGTTGGTTGAATCATTTGTTTGATTAATTAATTAATGATGATGATGGGGGTGTTGATGATGATGTGGTGGTGATGATGTTGTTGATTTGATTGATTAATTAACTATTTGATATTTTATGTTCATCATCTTATTGTTCATCCATTTATGTCTGTGTAAATACTCATAAAATATAGCGGCATGATTTAACAAAGTCAATCAATAAATCCTTTTTATAGCCCGTTTTCTTTTACCAAGGATTGGGCTCCTAAACCTAAAGTAAACCTATGAACACTTAAACACATAAAAAAATCACCTACACAAAAATATACATAACATACACAAACACACCCATGTAAACTGACATCCAAACAAAAAATCACACAAACTAACACACCCTCACAAACACACGCAGAGCGAAAGAAAGGAAGAAACTCTTTGCATCGACCAACCCTCACCTGTCCAGATTTCCCAAAACACCTGATGCTCTTGTTAGAGCCAGCCAATTACAAGAGAGAAAGGTAGGTAGTGGTGGTTGTTAGTGGGTAGTGGTGGAGGTTGGTGGGCTGTAAGGTGGGCTGAGGATGGTTACGATTGGCCGGGTTGAAAGTTAGCAAGTAGGTTTTTTATAGGTGAATAAAGTTTGTTGGAGCTGAGTTATAGGATGACTATGCTGAGAGGTTGGGTTTGTGGATGACTGTGGTGGTGAAAGTTGGAATTTAAAAACGTGGATGCAAATAATTTTTATACCACGTAAGTCAGGTGCTAGTGATGAAATGGTGAAATATACAATTTTGGAGTTGATATAGTTACAGAGATGAAACTATTGATGGTAACCATCAAAACAGAAACAGCTGGAAGCATATCTACAGAGCGTGTTGTCCAGCCTGGTCTTTAGAAACCACCCTCATACTGTGAGTCATCTATCTATCTCTGTTTCCATCCATCTATCTATCTGTCTTTTTATCCATTTATCTGTTTATTTATTCATCTGTTTATTATTCATTCATCAGTTTTTATATTCATTTATCACTTTGTTGGATTTATCACCGTTTTAATCGTTGGTTAATACATACATTCATGTGTTCATTTATCGATTTTTCTGCACCAGTCTATTTGTTCATAAATCCATCTATTGGCTTTGCATTACCATCATTTCACCACCCTTATACTTCACGCTTTTTATCATTCCTCATACATCCATTTATTGACTTCCACCCGTTATCACCCCTATACATCACTAGTGCCATCATCTGTTCCATTCCCATCATTTTCCACTTCCCCAGCTCTCCTTCCTAGATGTTAGCAGCTTATCCTTCCTTGCTGAGATGGGCCTGAAACACAAAGAAGGTTTGGTGAAAAAGAAAGCTGGAGGTAGGAGATTTGCAACGCATTGTTGTTCCTGTTGTATCAAATGTATCCCTGGCAAGTGGCTTAATAGGTAGGGAGGAGGAGGAGGAAGAGGGGAGGTGGAAGGAGGAGATAGTGGTTGTTTCGGCAACTAGGCTTTTTTGTGGGGTTTTTGGGTTTATGAGGCTGGGTCGTTCAATTATAAGTTTTTAATGTTAAAATTATTAGCAATATAAAATAAATTATTAATGTTGAATAAGTATTATAAAGACGTGAATCACCATGCACACCGCCTATACGATATTATATAAGCGGTTCCCATGGGGATGCACATACTTGAAAATGTCACACTTAAAGATAAGCTTTTTAATTTATAATAACAACTTTTATTGTTCAAAATTTTGTTCTTTTACTTTGGCTTGAGATAATCAAAGCTATAATCAATAAAAACTGAAATTTTCATTAATTTACAGGTGGTTAGTGTTGAAAGACAGCTTTATAGCTTACGTAAGGCCAGAAGATGGTAGGGTATCAGATGTTCTGCTTATGGACCATGATTTCCAGGTGGGTGGTGAGTGATGTGTGGTGTGGGGGAAAGGGGGGTTAGATGGATGGTTGGTTAATGAATGGTTAGATGGGTTGATGGGTGAATGGATAGATAGTTAGCTGGGTGATAGTTTTGATGAATGAGTAGTTAGGCTGGATGGATGGGTGAGTGAATGGGCGGAGGGAAAGGTTGGTTGATGGGAGGGCTGATGGATGGGTGGAGGGATGAGTGGAGAGATGAGTGGGTATTGGTGAGTACAAGATGAATACACAATCACAGGTGAAGTTTGGATCGATGAGTACTGGCTGGAGAAGTGGTCTATTGGTTACCAATCTATCCAGGTGAGATGATGAGGATGATATGAAGAAGAGGAGAAGGGTGAAGATGATGAAGAGAATAATAATCAATAATTATAAAAATAATAATAACCAATGATAATCTGTTGTAGGAACCTGAAGCTGCATTGTAACACACAACGTGATGCCCGTATGTGGTACCAGGACATCAAGAAGGCTATGGAAACTACTGGTTAATAATAATAAGGATAACAATAATAATTATTGTTATTATTATTAATTTCATTTTTTTTTTATTATTTCTATTATTATTTTTATTTTTTATGCTTTTTACTATTCATCCACACAGGCCAAACATTCACACAAGCAAACAGGTTCAGATCTTTTGTGCCTGTCAGACCTCAATCATATTGCACATGGTGGGTTTATTCTTTTATTTATCCATCAATCTATCCTTCTATCCATTCATCCAGTCATCTATTCACCTAAGCATCCAACTTTCAATCCAACTATCCACGCATTCATCCATCCATCCATCCATATAAAAGCCACGTATTGGAATTACCCACCCACCATAGGTACGTGGATGGAGCATCATACATGGCTGCAGTGGCAGATGGGATGGAGGCAGCTAAGGAAGAGATCTTTATTACTGATTGGATGTGGGTGCAGGATGGATAGATAGATAAATAGATAGATAAATAGATAGATAGATAGATAGATAAATAGATAGATAAATAGATAGATAGATAAATAGATAGATAGATAAATAGATAGATAGATAAATAGATAGATAGATAACTAGATAGATAGATAGATAGATAGATAATGACACCCAGGTTGAGTCCAGAGTTATACATGAAGCGTCCATTTTTAGATGGCGACAAATGGAGGATTGACCAACTGCTCAAGAGGAAAGCGGTATGTGTGCCTGGGTGTTTGATGTCTTATGTTCTTCAAGAATTTGTATTTACTTTATTAGATTAAATTTTTGTGTGTTCTTTCATCGTTTTTTCCATTTTGTTTTTAATTTTTGTTTAAACTCCTAAAGTTACTTCTATTTGTTACTACACTTCACATCCTACAACCACAAAACTCTCTTCTCAAACCACTGTCCCACACCACACCCTCACACCATCTACCATCCCTTCAGACCACACCACCACCTTTTTAGACCACACCACCACTTTCTCAGACCACACCACCACCTTTTCAGACCACACCATCACCTTCTCAAACCACACCACCATCTTCTCAACCACACCACCACCTCCTCAGACCACACCACAACCTTTTCAGACCACACCCTCTCACATCACTCAAACAGGAGCAAGGTGTGAAGGTGTATATACTGGTGTTCAAAGAGCTGGAGATGGCATTAGGAATTAACAGTGGTCATACCAAGAGGGTATTAACTTCTATGCATCCTAACATTAAGGTGGGTGGATAGGAGGTAGATGGGTGGGTGAGCGGTGTATTGATGGGTGGGTGTGGAGTATGTAGGGGAGAGGGGTGTTTTATGGATTGAGAATTTGAAAATGATCTCATTTAAATTAAGATTGATAAATGATTTTGTGCACACGAGTTCAATAGAAAAAATTCAACTTTTTTAAAAAATTATTTAAGAAAACACACACACACACACAAAAACACACACACACACAAACACATACACACACACACTTGGACTTGGAAGTGCGTTATCCACTTGACAGTAGGTGCACTAAAGATTGATTTCTGGAACATTTCTTCACGTGGTTATGAAGTCCTTGTTTTTTGAAAACGTTATTGCAATTCAGGCAATGTTGTAATGATGGTGCTTTGTAGACTTGGCGGATGTGGTTTGTCAGACCTGCCTTGTTGACCGCTATTTTGTTGCAACCTGGATGCTGGCATTGGAATGAAGAGCTTTTGGAGTGAACATCAAAAATATTTATTTTCAAATTTTTTTTTGATTGCTCGTTTCTTTCAGTTTCTTTATTTGTTTTTTGCGATAGCGATTTGATATTTTTGCGGCAATCGTTTCTGTTGCGAGCTTCTGTTTTCCAGGTGTCAACAATGTTTAGCTTTTTTAGGTCTGTATATATTAGGTCATGCCATCTCTTCTTTTGACCACCTTGAGACCGTGAACCTTCAGCAATTTAGCTCACCATTAATTTCTTTTGGAGCCTTGAATTTTCCATTTTTTCCAAATGCCCAAGCTACTGGAGTCTTCTTCGTTGAATCATCACGTCAACTCGCTCTATTTTTGATTTACATCGTAGTTGGGTGTTTCTAATTTACATTGCTTCAAAGCATTCGTTAGCTCCACTATGGAAAGGGGCTTAGATAGATCTGCTACCTCTTCATCATCAAGTGTGATTATAGGAGGTAAAAGCTCGCTGTATGCCGTAGTGTCTACTGTGGAATCGGAACTGGCTGCTGATGCAAAGAGTTCTTTCCATCTTATGATTTTATCTTCTGATAAAAAGAGTGTTTGTCTGCCATCTAAAGATTTCAAATTTGTCGAAGGTTTCATTTTTGTGTGGAGTCGTGATGGGTTTTCAAGTGGTCCAACTCGTGCGTTGAAGTCTCCCAACACTATCACATGTTTTTTTTTGTTGATTCTGGCAAGTTGGTCTTGCAGGGTTTCGTAAAAGTTTTCAGATTCTTCTTCATCGTCTACCTCTGGTGGGGCATAAACGGCTATGAAGTTTATGTGTTTGTCTTCAAAATTTATTCTTGCTTTAATCACTCTTTCTGAAATCATGCTGTGAGTGCCTTCTTTCTTCCAAGCCTTTCTGAGATCACCTCTGAGAGCAATAGCTACTCGGCGTTGGTTACCATTTTTTGGTTCTGAGAGCCCAGAATAAAGCACTGCTGTGCCTTCGATTTCCAGAGTGCCACTGCCTGCCCATCGCACTTCCGACATTGCTAGAAGAGATAAGTTTTTTTCTCTCATTGTTGCAATAACGTTTATCAGTTTTATGCTGAACTTCGTTGGTTTGCCCATGCTTTTGACGTTCCAGCATCCTATTTTTGTGGTTTCAATCTTCATTTTTACTGAGGATTTGGTGTGGTTTTGCACTGCTACGTTATCAGCAATACGCAGTGATTTTTCTGTGTTCAATGCTTTTTGAATATATTTGGATGTTTGTTTCATATTTTTTCAAGTTGATGTATAAGTTAGGTAATTAAGTTTGAGCCAGCTTTGTATGTTCTTTTTTAATCCGCTCTGTTTCACCTGTGAACTTCGTTTTGCGTTTCAAAAATAACTTTTGTTTCAAAATTTTGAAGTGGTATCTACTCAATTTCCAAAAACTTATATTTTCAACAACTTGTACAAACGTTTTTTAACAAAAAATTCGCAATGTATCCAATATAAAACTCAAAAAACATCGGAGCTTCTGAACACGTTTTGCGGGTTTCACTCACACACACACAAACACACACACACACACAAACACACACACACACACACACACACATCTATCCACAGGTATTAAGACATCCAGATGGCATTAGCATGTGGTCTCACCATGAGAAGAGTGTTGTAGTGGATCAGAAGATAGCCTTCCTTGGAGGCATCGATCTGTGCTATGGTAGATGGGATACCAGGAAACATCGGTGTGTTTGTGCGTGTTTTTGTACGTGTGCATGTATTGTTTTTTATGTGTATGATGTATGTTTGCATAAATGTATGTGTGTGTGTGTGTGTGTGTGTGTGTGTGTGTGTGTGTGTGTGTGTGTGTGTGTGTGTGTGTGTGTGTGTGTGTGTGTGTGTGTGTGTGTGTGTGTGTGTGTGTGTGTGTGTGTGTGTGTGTCTGTGTGTGTGTGTGTGTCTGTGTGTGTGTGCATGACTGTGTATTTCTGAATGTGTATGTATATTTTAATATAAGCAGATGAAAATTATAGAAAAAAAAACGCGATAAATTCTTTTTTTTTTAAATTATTCAAGTGTTTCATTACTTACAACATATCATTCTCATCATCATCATTCGATTTCTCTATCATTCGACTTTCCAACCACCCAAAAGTTTAACGGATCTAGGCACGATCGAGATGAAAAGCATTTTCTCTGGCGAAGATTCAAACCCCGGAACTACGGTTCAACCCAGCACTACCAACCTCCCTACCAGCTCGACCACACCGTCAGCATTAGGAGATGCTATTGTGGCGGTTGCCAAGAGAAATTCTGGAATTGTTGATGAAGAGTCTATAAAGTTGGTTTGCTACTGTTGTTGTTGTTGTTGTTGTTGTTGAGGTAGTTGATGACAAAAATTAACAAAAAAATTGATTCCAAAACAACCAAACAACCACCAAATTATAACGGGTAAAAAAACAATAATAATAATAATAATAACATTTAAAACAATAGAGCTTTGAGCGACAGAAAAATCCCAGGCTACGTCAATCCACTCAGCATTGAGGACACACCTCAAGTTTGTTCCATTAAAAATAATAATTATTATTATTATTTTTATTATTACAAATAATAATGATAATTATTTTTATTGTTATTATTATAATATTATAATCATTATTATAATTATATCGATAATATTATCATGTGTATCTTGCTCTATTATGTTCAGTTAGACAATATATATATATCTCACCATATAACGATGATACCACATTTCACCACCAAAGAAAGCACAGCTGGCTTCCCCGGAATCTTCGGAAGAGGATTCCTCAACAGTTGCTGAAGCTACTTCGTCATCAGCTATCACAGCTTTAGCAGACGACAACTTACCTCAAACCCTTAGGGCTTTTCTCAACGTTGCTAGTCATTCGCTCAGAGGTTTGCTGTTTATTATTTTTATATTATCAATTTATCCGTGTATTATTTTTTTTATTGAAAATTATTGCTTAATATTTTGTTTTTCATTTTTATCTATTATGAATAATAATATTTTAGTAGTTATAAAAATATTTCAAACTTCATTTTTTATATTATTATTTTTATTAATCCCACTATGATGAATAAATCAGTGAAACAAGCAAACACATACCGGCACAACCACACAGACAAAAATTTCCAAGGCGCAAGCCACGCCCTTCATACACCATTGGTCTCCATTCCATCCACCCAACAAGTACCCAAGCGGGAAGAAGAAAATTCCGTGAGTCATCAGCTATATATAAATATAATTATAATTGTGATAATGTTGAAGTCCCATTGAAGAAAAAAGATGAAGACAATGAAGTTGTTCAAATTTTGTCTAAAATTAACATTTGATTGCTCGAAATATTTTATTTGAAGTTCCATCTATATATTTTTTGTTTATTATCACAGATTTAATTATTTTTATACATTCATAAAATCAACTCAGTTTTCTAAATTTCATTTTTATAAGTATTATTATGGTTGCTTTTGTTTCAATTAGCAGACCTTTTTTTCATATAATCTTAGTTAAATGTTTTGCTTATTTAGTTATACTTGCATAGTTTTTTTAAATTGTCATATCTAAGAAAACTTACATTACCTTAAATTGCATTCAAAGTTCATAATACTCAGTGGTCTAGAAACTCCTGAAGTTGATGCCACTATAATCATACTTGTCATTGATTTGATTTGATAATTATCTATTTATAGTTCCTTTGCTCTCATTGGTCAGTAAATGTTTGGTGCATATTTTTGTTGGGATTGTAACAATAAAAAATATTATTCATGGAGTAATTAAAGTTCTTGTATTATTTAACCAAAATAATCAAATCAAATCAATGACGAGTATGATTATAGTGGCATCAACTTTAGGAGTTTCTAGACCACTGAGTATTATGAACTTTGAATGCAATTTAAAAATATGCAATAATTATTCTCATGTTTTGACTCTTCAAAAATTATTTTTTTTATTTTTCAAAATAATTTTAAAAAATTTTTTTCACAATTCAGCACATTGACGCCTTCAAAGCTTTCATGCAGTTAGACGAACCTCAATCCACTGACGAACACAGACGAGATTCCCACAAGTCACTTTTTTGCTATTTATAATATTCTATGCT